>CM029013.1:169346180-169946180 GCA_016801055.1 Panax notoginseng
GATGCTTCGCATCTCGAAAATAAAAGCAATCAAGCCGAACATTTAATAATAAAATGGAGTATCAAAGGCCTCAATTACTATTGAGCATAGGGTTTGAAAAAACCTCTTTTATAAAACCTCATTGCTATATCTTGTTTAAAACTAAATTTTTGTATAAATTCAAACCCTGTGTATATAGCTGCGAACGAGGTATAACACTACTTCCAAATAATTGCACATTGACTTACACACACACACATTCATATAATTGTTTCTTAAAAAGTGGCGGTCACCGTGGTAACACGGATGTCGGGGAGTGCCTATCACATTCTCTCCGCATAAGCAAGTCCCCGGACTCTAATGAGTCTCGGTTTCACAGACCCGTTTAGCAGTGTCACATCACTGGGTCAACGTGCAAACCTTTTCTCGGTTGTGTTGGTACTACCAATTAAAAACCAACTGACAACTCTTATAGTCCAATCGTCGACATATACATGTTGGACCTTTTTCGCTTGTTTTTTCAAACAAATCTCACCTAACATGAGAACACCAAAGAACAAGAATAGAAAAGGGATAAACAAAAATTTCGACGTCGACAGGTGGCGACTTTGTTGGGGACTCCAGTAAGAGGACTTAAGCCGCTATTACAAGCTTTTCAAAACTGTTATCTGTCTATGTGTGGATGTTGCATTTACATTTGAATGAATGTATACTAATGCATTTACTTACTGCAGTTAGTGCTTCACACCATATCTGCATGTGATATTAGTGCTTCGCATATGTCATCATTTTCATACGGTGAGATGCTATGTATGTAAATGTATGTTGTTTGGTCCCTCCACCAGGAGGCTATCTTGTCGGTGTTTGATTACTGGACTCGTAGGAAGACTAATTCCAACGAGGCTTAGGAAAGGCACCACCCAAATTTGCTCCGTTTAAAAGACCGGATTAATTTCACGTCAAGTAAATTGCGATGATTTGGGAACCTTCATGCCGAAAAATCGCGAGAGTAACCTAAGATAGGTCAGCCTCTGATAAACCAAACGCGGAGGAAAGTCTCTTCGTACTTTCACATTTCAATTACTTGTAAATTCAATTACTTGTAATTTCATTTCCTTGTAAATCTAAATGTAATGGAAAATATAAAGAAATATGTGTACATGCCTTCCCTTTATATCAAAACCTGACATGCTATCTTGTCAACTGACATCCGTTTCGCAGGACGATACTCCTAAACGGATAAATTACGTGATATTGCAACATTCACTAAGACTAAACTACATAAGTCTTTTTTGTACGGATATAATTGGTCCAGTAACCCGGTCAAAATCCAAAAAGGCCACGAGCCTACAGCCAATTATGTCTTCATCTGACCAGACTGATCTTAATCTTGTTTCTCGCGAAAAATTCGACGAATTAAGTAAACAAATCACAGATTTGGCGTTCTGCTTAAAGAACTACACCAATCTACTCAGGGTACAAGGATACCCGTACATGCTGAATCCTCCGCACAAGAAGGAACCCAAGGTCCGGATACTACTAGTTCCAGTCGCAGGAGTCCCCATAAGCATAGACAGATTCCTTCAGCTTCAGCCACACAGCGATTATCTCCACCTACAGTTCCTGAGCCAGTACGGTCTCCAGTAAAGGTGCATGCCCATGTAATGACTATGTTATTTCCTAAACTGATACCGGTGAAGGAGAAAGAAATCCTAGTTCCAGATCCCGCAGTGGAAGAAGAGGAACAAAGAATTAAACAAGACATCGTCAGAATGATGTTCAATGTACGCATCATTGCCCATGATGAACACACAAATAGATGCACCCCAGACGATGATTGCGCAGACATAATGGTCATCATCGGGAAAAGGAGGACAATGACAGCCCCGCCATCACTGCAGTCCACCAGGACTTTGCCCTAGACAATTGGAGCAGCACTCCTTGCATTGGTCGATAAGGGTAAAACGGGCTGAAACTCATTATGCCCTGTAGATAGCAATAACTGCTTACTTTTTCTGTACAGTATTAGCAGTTATTTTTGTCATTACATGCTAACACTTTGTGTGATTGAACAGTTTCATATATTAAGTGAAAGCATTTTGTTTCAGGACTCTAAAGTTAGATGTGCCTGGACTTGCTGATGAGGTGCCTATTCTCCACAAGGACTGTAACTTTGATGTAAAGTTGGACTCAAACTTGATGGAAATATAAGAGTATGAGGTACCTCAAGAGATCAAAGAATGGGTCGAAGACAAACCCAAGCCAAATCTTGATCAAACCACCTCTTTTAAACCTCGAAACCTTAGAAAACCCAAACAAATCCAGATTGGTACGGACTTCACTCCAAACCAAAGGAATGATATGGTTACTCTATTGACCCTATTCCAGGATGTGTTTGCATGGTCTCACGAAGACATGGTCAGTTTATCCACTGACATTGTCATTCATCACCTTCCCATCAAAGGGGGATTCAAGGCAGTCAGGCAGAAGCTCAGGCGATTAAAACCTGAGTGGAGGTTAAAAGTTAATTAAGAAATTGTGAAACAATTTCAAGTCGGCATCATTATGGTGTCAACATACCCTGAATGGCTATCCAACATCGTCCCCTTGCCGAAACCCATAGGAGAGGTGCGAGTTTGCATGGATTACATGGATTTGAACAAAGCTTGTCTCAAAGATAGCTTTCCCGTCCCATTCATCCACATACTCGTTGACAATACAACTCAATACGACATGTACTCCTTTGCGGATTGCTTTGCGGGGTACCATCAAATCATGGTTGCTAAAGAGGATCAGGAGAAAACTGCATTCATCACTCCTTGGGGAACCTTTTGCTACAGACGATTGTCATTCGGCCTCAGCAATGCCGGAGCTACCTATCATTGAGCCATATGGCTCTTTTCCACGATCTAATGCATAAAAATAAATTAAAAAGAGATAAAATAAATTTAAAAAAAAAAAAGAAAAAAAAAGAAAGAAAAAAAAGAAAAAGCTCTTCAACAGGTTCTACAGTTGTTGCCTTACCATCGGCAGGTTCTACAGATGGCTTCGGTTGAAGAAAAATCCTTCCGCCACAATCCTCGGAATAGGAATAATTTTGCGGATGCGCTAGCAACCTTGGCCTCCTTAATCAACATACATGATAAGGAAAACATGCCAACCCTCACATTTGGTCAACAAAAGTCTTCAGCCTATGTGAATTGCATTAGAGAAGTATCGGATGAGCTACCTCCCATCCATCACCCTTGATATCAGCATATCAATGAGCACTTACAAGATAGATCTACACCCGCTGAGGCGAGCCCGACTAAAAGAAGGCGGATCCATCAACTTGCTATGAAATTCTACCTAAGCGGAGATGCACTCTACAAAAGAGATGCAGGACGAGGTCTCCTCAGATGTCTGGACGAGGACCAAGCTTAGAGGCTCATGGATGAAATCCATGGGGAAGTATGTGGCCCACACATGAGCGACCCTCTACTTGTGAAGAAGATCCTACAACAGAAAAGTCCGACTATGGCAGTTCAAACAACACGACTTGGTTTGGAAGAAGATCGTTGACAACCAAGCTCAGTTTAAAGGAAAATTCACTTCAAACTAGGAAGGTCTGTTTATTGTCAAGGATGTATTGACAGGAGGCGCTTTCAGATTACAAGAAATGGACGACGATGAATTTCTGCAACTCATCAATTCGAACACCGTGAAACGGTACTATGTCTAAGGTTACCATCAAGCGAACATCCTAGTTTTGGATCATCAGATCACCAGTCATTCCGGTTCTTTAACCCTTCATTACATACAACTTCGATTCACACTCATCTGCCCCATCAGGGAAAACGCTTTTCTAACCAGCAGCTTAGTTTCGGATCACCCAATCCTTCATTCCCCGCAGGTCTTCAAAACCTTTCACACTTTCAGTTTATCCCACAAGGGATTAAACCTTTCACACCTTCAATTTATCCTGTACATAGAATTAAACTTTTCACCTGCAATCCGCCCTATACATGGGGCGAACTACGTCGACCTGATCTCCCCAATACATGGGAGTACGTAGGCAGCCATCTTTATGGTCCGGTCTTACCACAGAAAAAAAAATAACAACAAACACACTCCTATCCATAACAACATACAGAAACCAGTCCCAAGACAACAAAGATGGCAAGGATTACACACAGATCGACGATCCATTCTGAAAATCCTGAGACATCTCACTGTCCATCTGTGATGCCCCTAAAACAGGTATACATCTCCCATCTTGAGTCACCAGAAAATACACTACTGACAACTCCATTTATACAACTGTCGTACAGAAAATGACCACAGTTAAACTGTGAGTTTTAGTACAAATATATATAACTCTCTTGGTGCCTTGACTACAAAACCTTACAATGGTACCTTACATAAAGGTACAGTCAATAACTGTTTTAGAAATTAAAATCTTTGGAAAATACTCAAGGAAACCTTCGTACATGGGAGGCCATGCGTCTATGTTATGATAGATATCATATGTCCACAGAATTATCCTTGGTTGACCCAATAGTTCCCAAAGAAAAATAAGAAGATTGCTATCATCTTCTTCCCAATGGTGAGTCTTCTCTTGACTTATAATTATCTCCATTGTCTCCAATTGAGAATTATATTTCAAACAAACTCCAAGATTATATGGGTAATGCTCGTAGATATACTCAGCAAGTGGATGTGCACAACCATGTCTTATGATAACACGAAGTCATTTGTCATTAGACATCTTGTATGATAGTGGCAAAAATGCCCTTCCAAAGTTGGGTTCACCTCACCCTATTTGGTTCACCAAAATCAACGGTTAAAATGATGTAAAAAATACGATACATTTATCTATAATTCTCAATAAAATTACTTCCACACTGTTTTAGGTGAAACCTTAACAGCTATAGACCATCGTTATAATCCCCTGTTACCCCTGCTCGACCCAGCTACACTCTTAATACCTGAAAGGAATTGTGAAGCAAAAGGGTGAGCAAAAATAGCCCAGTAAAGAATATTATGACTAAATATAATTTACATTATCAATAGCCTTCGTCAATTATAAATCAGAGATTTAGAACTTATGGTAGGTGATAAAACTTTTCAACCATAGTTGCAGCGGAACGACCAATCCATTAGAAGAGTCAAATAGACCATAAAGTCTATTGTCTTCTCCACATTAAAAATCCACCAACAATGTTTTATCCCTGTAACATCAGTCAACAATTCCTGTCCACAATCAGGTGAATAACTCATAATCATAATTGTTGTTCTAAACTCCTCTTCGCACCCAGGACGAAGAGAATTTTCATCACCTGTCTTTAACTAAAACATCAAAGACCATGGTTATACCAAATCACAATTCCTGTCCATAATCATACTAATAAATTCATCTTTCCACAACGGGCCAAAGATATTCATTAGCAATTCATCTTTCCACTCCAAGTCAAAGACATGCAAATGTATTTTAGAAGAGTAAAGTAGAGCATGATATCTACTATCTTCGACGAATTTAAAGTTTTTCATCAACTTTATCGCTGAAACTCAGCTTAATAAATAAACCACATCATCGAATCATCCCTGGACTACAGGCCAAGAATATTCATTTGTATCACGACCATGAATTATCCATGCACTACAGGCCAAGGATAATCGTGTTTTCATCAACGGCCATCATCATGCCATAAAAATTCCTCTTTGCACCCTTGGCCGAAGAGAACCCATGGTCATGATCATACCAAAAGCTATCCATCAATGCACTACGGGCCAATGAGGACTTTTATCACATCATTTGTAATATTACGGTCACGATTATACTGAATAATTCTTGGTCATAATCATACCAAGTCCATCTATGCACGTAAGCCACATATGACTTTCATCACAAGATAAGCATGAGGATGATGACAATAATATAAGCATTAATCAAACGAAAATAAGGATAAATATTAAAGACTTTAAATTTATCCAGAGTTTAAAAATATCCCAAGGTTATCAATCACATAATAATCTCATAATCTAATATCATTAATATTATAACAATATTTTAATCATTTCTTAAACTTATAAATAATTTATTTTACTTGTTTACACTTTACCAAATAATGCATTTAACCAATCAAAAATGTCGTACTCATAAGATTTCATCACCAATGATCAAATCCCTCATCAAAAATCTACATATACCTTATATAGGATTTCAAGCCATAAAATCCTATTTACCAATTTTTCAACTTCACATAACATACTTAATTCATATGTTCATAACTAAACTATTTTCATGAAAAATACTAATTCAGTCCCAAACATTTTTCTTTTCTGGGATTTAGCATAATATAGTCCCTTATTGAACATATATTTTTCTCAGAATTTTTAAAATTCATTTACTATTTTTCATATAGCCAAAACTGCTGAATATTTAGACATTTATCATAAATTGAACTTTTGTCCAAAAATTTCAAAATTTACAGGGTATACTCCTGTTATATACATGTACTCCTAATAAAAATTTCACCAATTTTGGAGTTAACCACAAGGAGTTATAAGAGTTTACTTTTAAAATAGTCTTTTCTCATAAAATTCATAACTCCTAATCTATACATCCAAAAATCGCCATTTTTGGACACAATCTAGAAAACTCAACAATCTATCATTTCCAATTTATTCCAGAATTTTTGACGATAAAAAAAATTATGAAACTACAAATGGATTTTCACCCGCCATACGGTAATCCACGTAGACAGATCATTTCCACAATTTAATAAGGAATGAATACGAAGGATCATTCACCATGCATGCGGTAATCCACATAGACATGTTATTCCAACAGAATAATAAAGAATGGAATAACAGAAGAATTCACCAGGCATGCGATAGACATCACAGACATGTTATTCTAACAGAATAATAAAGAATGGAATAATAGAAGAATTCACCAAGCATGCGATAGACCGCACAGACAGGTTATTCTAACAGAAAAATAAAGAATGGAATAACAGAAGAATTCACCAGGCATACGATAGACAGCACAGACATGTTATTCCAATAGAATAATAAAGAATGGAATAACAGAAGAATTCACCAGGCATGTGATAGACCGCACAAACAGGTTATTCCAACAGAATAATAAAGAATGGTATAACAACCCTTACGAATATTGAAAGAAATGACTCTCATAATGAATACGAAAGAAATAATACCCCTTACCTTTGAAAAACTGGATACTGGAATAGTGAGGTAGCAGACTTCTCTTCTTCTTTCTCTCTATAATTTCTCTCTATAATAATTGCTCTATAGCTTTAGTGAATTGATGAGAAATGAAGGAATAATGAGCTTTTATTTATAGAAAAATATAGTTTTGATAATTGCACATTTTAGGGCACGAAATATTACAGTATAATACCTTCCTCTTTTTCTTCATTTTTAATTTAGTCCTTCAAGTATTATCAAACTTGCACCACCTCCCCTAATAGTAAATCATGTGAATTAATAGTTCATTCATGCGACTCAATAGTATAATCATGTGAAAAAACTAATTACAGTATAGTACCTTCAACTATACCTCTATTTTTAATTTAGTCATGCAAGTATTATCAATCTTGTACCAACTCCCCTAATAGTAAATTATGTGAATCAATAGTACACACATGTGAACACATAGTTATAAGCATGTGAATTAATAGCAATTAATTGCTCATTTATCTGATTAATTACCCGATTGGTCAATATAACCTCCAAACATTAATTATTATCAAAATAAATGTCGATTTCCACTAACATTAAGAATTCCCACACAATGGAACTATCAATTTCATCTTTAATCAACACAAACTTATTCATCATTAATATTATAACTCATAATATTTAACAACCAGGTCGTTCCCAGGAAAGAGAGGGCTTTCCGATAAGGATTTCTCCCTATTAGCGCGCAATTAGATTATCTAGCCTCTCCTTGACAGAACTTCTAGACATTATCAATATTGCAAATAATAATATGAATAAGTTTGTCATCTCAATTATTGATTTAATAATATAACATATTATACGGATGATACTGTGACAATAATTGAATCAATAATATGAGAGATATGATGCAACAATTACTGTAGCAATAATTGAGTATAACTGAGTGACTTCTCACGTAAGTATCAATAATCAATTTAACCATTTACTAAATAGAATAATAATTATAAAAATTGAATACTTTCATTTCATAAAATTTGGGGTCTTACACCATCCATCAAGGAGGAGTTCAGAATATATCAAGATCACAAGCCCTGGAGGGCAGGCAATTATCAAGCAAGTAACAAGGCATAACTAAAAGGGAAGTGAATCAAAACATATTTCCCTACCATATAATACTGTTTGATATATATAATGTGTCCTGTACATGACAAAACTGGCTAAGCTAGTCTATGCAGGAATATCAAATCTAATCTACAAAGTAGTGGATAAGCGAGCCACCAAATCTAACGTGGCATACCTCTTGAAAGAAGGAGGTAACACTATGATCTCCTGCCCAAGGTCCCTACACGAGCCAACAGATCTACAACCAACTGTAGGCGATATCTCGGGCAGATATAGCACTGTCCCGCTCAATAACAACAATATCCCTATGAGTTAGAGCATCATCTCTCAAGTAGAGCAACATCTCTGCCAGAAAAGCTGTCAACCTCAAACCCCACATCCACTACATGTTCATCATATGGTACAGAGGTAAAAACTTCTCGCGATCTCAACATTTTATCAGCCCATCTGTCAAAGCAACTACCCCAGACAACAAGCAAGGCTGGGGAAATTTCAACACTGGCGACAACCAGATATTGGGTCCCTTACAACAAAATTGGGGCAATCTCGGAAGCAGCAACAACTCAACACTGGGCCATTTATTAACCATCCTAAAGTGGAAAATGCACCAGTCAGCACCATTAGCATGGTCCATCATCATCTCAATGGTGATTTAGATATTATTCACTTGTGACTTGGTCAACAAAGAGAGTTCTCGTATGAATCCGCGACAACAACATGCGAAAGAACTGGGGCATTTTGCGATTCCAAGGAATGGAAAGAGTTTAAGGCGGGATAAAGCCTTTCATCAAAAGAAAGGGGAGAACTCCTGAAAGAAATCATGGCTACATTAGCTTGGCCCTAAAAAAGAAGGGGAAAATTCTCAAAAGTCATTAACTCAAAAGCAGAGGCCCAATGACAAAAGGCCTAGCGAATGAAATCTACACCATCAAATGCGTCAACCTGCGTCAAGTCCTCATCAGTTGAGGCCTTTACACCAAAGTTCAAAATTGGGCAGCGAAAGAACGAGTTGCACCCTCCTGGGACGTCAACGACATTTAGGTCATAAGTTCAGCCGGGTGGCGAATCAAAGGCTCAAGGAAATGGGAAACAGGTACCCAAAAGCCAAAGGAAACTACAAATCACCTAAAAAAGGGTGAGCATAACATCAAGTGGAGTCTGGCGAAGCAAAACGTTGAATATTACTTCAGCGAAGGTATCGGATGATCCGATATTCTAAAACCATTGCCATCAATTCAGCACAACATCAAAATAGTTTAGCGATGGAAGCTTATACCACCGTTCGAGTGGGAACTGAAACAGTTTGGCGATCAGCAGGGTAGGCATCGTTACAAACTACCAGCGTATACATCAGGAAGGTATGATGATTTTAGAACGTCATCCCCAGTAGAGATGTAGAAAACATCTCAACTTATCTTCATCAAACAAGCATCGGCGACACCGACAAAAAGCCAAATCGTTAGAGTCAACACCCGCATAGGCATCATCAATGATCGGTAAAGGTAAAGTGATTTATGAAAATATTTTAACATTTATCATAACATTTGTTACATTACGATGTGCGATGTGCGATTTACGATTTACGATATGCGATTTGCGATATGCAAAATGCAATGTACGATTTGCGATGTGCGATTGGCCAAATACGAAATGCGAAGTGCGAAATGCGATGTACGAAAACATTTTAAACATTCATTACATTGCGATTTGCATCATTCAAAATACCTTGTCATATTTCAAGTGTCTACTAATCTTTATCGTGTCCATTCCATTGCATTACATGAACATGATAAAGAGGGGCATCTATAGACACTCGAAATTTTCTTTTCCTGTTACTAACTATGCAAGAGGGCAAAAGCGTCTGTTTTATACTCCAGAGATTACCCTGGAGGACCACAACAACAATTCTAACCCCGGAGATAGCCCCGAGAGATCAAATTTCCAACCCGGAGATAACCCCGGGAAATCAGTTTATAACCCCGGAGATAACCCTGGGAAAATTAGTTCCAACCTCAGAGATAACCCTAGAGGATCAAGTTCAAAGCCTGGAGATAACCCAGGAGGTCAAGCCGACCTCAGAGATAACCCTGAGAATAGTCAAAGTCAACATCAAGTCAACCTCAGAGATATCCCTGAGAAAAGACTGCTACAACTGCGCGAAAATTGGAGACAACCTCGGGAGGGGCAAAATGGTTATTTTGCTAACTCAGCTTCAAATCAAATAATATCAACACATTTCAACTCAAATTGCTTCAATAGAAGTTCCATAAGAACCATATCTTAACTTTTGAGCGTAAACTACGCAAAACGGCTCAAACGGACTACCTGACGGAAACCCAAAAATGCCATTTCGGTTATGTACCCTTCTTCTCGGAATCAAAAAAGGGCAAATCATATGTCATTGCATAGCTCTCAGAAAGATCTTTCCAAAATGGTATGGCACGCTTCCATCGGACTCCCAGATTAAAAGTTATGAAGGTTCGAGCGAACAACATGTTGTCTAAGTGCACATATTTCGAGATGGCGGGACCCACACTATTTGGGGCACCCCGGGCAACCGCAGGTACACCTACTGTTGCCGCAGGTACACCTGCTATTGACGTAGGTACACCTGCGGCACCCCCTCTATAAATAGAGGGCTTGGGGTGGCCATATTTGCAAGAGAAAAGGCGAGGAAGCCCTGTCCAATTTGCACTGAACACCCTATAAATTAAGTGCTTTCTCATTTTAAACACTTGTAAGCTCGTATATAGCTACTTTTCTGCGGGAGCCGAGTGTTCATCCACATAAAGCTATAAAATTCTTCTTTGGCAGTCAACTTAAGCCTTCATACACAATTTAAAGCCTTTCTCTTCATCTTTGCACACACCGTTCTTCACGTTGGGAGTCATGTTACATGTGTTTGCCTGGACTTTGGTCCGTGGCTTTTATTTCTTTTGTATATATTATACATATATATATATATATATATATATATATATATATATATATATATATATATATATATATTTATGTATATATTTATATATGGATTAATATTATCGAGTTATGCCTCGATTGAGCCTAGACTTATGTCTGGAGCGTTGAATTGCTTTTGTATATATATATATATATATATATATACTTATATTTAAACTTTAGTCGAACTTTGTTAGATGAGCCTGGATTTTACATCCGGTGCGTTTACCGCTTATATATATATATATATATATATATATATATATATATATATATATATATATATATATATATATATATTTTAATTTCGTCCCGCCTGGAGTTTACTTCGTGGCGGTTGACCGTTTTTACTGCTTTATTTATATTTCGTCCCGCCTGAAGTTTACTTCATGGTGGTTGACCGTTTTTACTGCTTTCTTTACATTTTATCCCGCCTGGAGTTTACTTCGTGCTGGTTGATTGGTTTACTACTTTCTTTACATTTCGTCCCGCCTGGAGTTTATTTCGCGGCGGTTGATCTCTTTTACAGCTTTATTTACATTTTCGATCCCCCATAGAGGTGCTTCGTGGTGGTTGATCATGTCTGTATATATATATTTACAGTTTTTATATATATAACTGCTTACAGTTTTCATATAAATTGCGGCATCATGTGAGCCTATGAATCATGTGATCACAGATTTAGTCTACTGAATCTAGATTCGGTTCCCGTAATGGACATTTTCAGTTGTAAGCAACTTGTAAATTTATTCACGGTGTTTGGATTTTCTCAGATGGTTTTCATGCCCATGAGGAATTCGGCACTTCTTTGTACATTATTTTCTCGAAGATGCTTCGCATCTCAAAAATAAAAGCAATCAAGGCGAACATTTAATAATAAAATGGAATTATCAAAGGTCTCAATTACTATTGAGCACATGGTTTGAAAAAACCTCTTTTATAAAACGTCATTGCTATATATTGTTTAAAATTGAATTTTTGTATAAATTGAAACCCTCTGTATATAGGTTCGAACGAGGCATTGCACTACTTCTAATTAATGGCACATTGACGTACACACACACATTCATATAATAGTTTCTTAAAAAGTGGTGGTCACTTTGGTAACACGGATGTCGGGGGTACCTAACACCTTCCCTTCGCATAAGCAAGTCCCCGTACCCTAATGAATCTCGGTTTCACAGACCCGTTTAGCAGTGTTACATCACTAGGTCAATGTGCAAACCTTTTCTCGGTTGTGTTGGTACAACCAATTAAAAAACCAACTGGCGAATCTTATAGTCCAATCGTCGACATATACATGTCTGACCTTTTTCGCTTGTTTTCTCAAACAAATCTCACCTAACATGAGAACGCCAACGAACAAGAATAGAAAAGGGACAAACAAAAATCCTAACGTCGACAATAGGCCTTTGTTAGATATTGGGTGATTGTGCCCCATTCTCGTTATCTATTTTGATAGGCCTCTGGTAGTAGTAGGGCGGCTGTGCCCCATTTCCCTATATTTTTCAGCTGTACAGAGATTATGTATTTAGATGATGATGTACTTAGGAATGTACGTGACAACCTGAGAAATTAGACAATTTATTAAAATCTTAAATGATGGATTTAAGGTCAAATAATAGACCTAGACAGAAAATAAGTGTATGCGTTTGATATTTTTGAGAATGAATTTTGAGGATTTTAAAATTCGGTAAAGGAGTTGGGTGAATTATTCAGGATTAACGGTATATGTGAATATGTTCTGTGAGTATGGTCATTTAGGTGTTCAGAATGTGGTTGAGGGTCAAGGGGTTGACCAGATAAAATATATCTGTAACAAACTCTAAGTATATTTTAAGAACGTCAACGTTCAGTGATAAAAATTCTTACGATTAATAAGAAACCCTAGAAACCGGTTCTGAAAACCCTAAATTCAGTTTCGTGAATCCAAAACCCTAATTCAAAAATTTAAAACCCCAATCTGGGAACTTAAAGGATAATTATAATGCTCAAGTGCTATTAATTATAATATTAATTAGGATAAAGCTTAATTAATTAGCAAACCCTAATTGTTCCGTTAGGAACCCTAATGTACAATTGTGGATTTAATTGCTAAATTAGCAATTTTATTTAGGAAATACTAATCCTAATTAGCAAGATTTAAACTATGATTAAGAAATTTTAATATAATTAGAAAATTCTAATTATAATTTAGAAATATTAATTTTCGATTTTGAAAACCTAATTTTGAAATTCTAGAATTTATTTTTAAAACCTAAGGGTTCAAACCCTAAACCCTTAGGGTTGGGGCAAAAGACCGTGTTGCCATTAAAATGGGAAGCCAAATGTCTATTATGCCCTTTGTTGCATAATTGAAGGTTACTTGCAAATCTAGCCAAGATCTTGAGTTGGTAACCTAATATATTGACTAAGTGCTCTTTATCTATCTTATACCAGCTACCTTGTGCCACCTAGCAACACTCGGTGCAATGAATCAAGAAATATAAAAGATTAAAGTACACTTTAATTTTATTTTTCTCCTAGACCTCTTCTCTCTCTAAAATTCGAAATCTAGAGTGAGAGAGAGTGAGGAACAAAACCATTATCAGCTCTTAGCTGTCCAAGAACAGGATCAAGGAGTCAGAATTAAGGATCAAACTAGAAAAGGTATAAAACCCTAATCTTAGAAATATGAAGATTTGATGTTAAATGCTGTTGTTGATTGGTTAAAGTTATGTATTAAGATGTCATTTAGTGATCTGGGTTGTTAGATCCCAGATCCATAACATAAAAGTACTCGAAATAGCATCTTTTTGAAATCTTGAAAAACTTGAAAATATGGCCTGACAGCCATATGTCAGACCTCATAGATCTTTACCTATTTATGGTTTTGGTTGCTTAAGAGTTTGTACTTGTAGTATGTTATGTGTTCTTTGTTCTGCAACTTGAATCATGGTTTGATCGTGTCTGGAACTCAAGATATGATTGGTCAAAGTAGGTTGACCGTTCACGGAAAAACGAATTCTGGGGCCCAGAATTCCAGTAATGTCTGACAAGATGTTCAAGGCCTCGGATCTTGCTTCTGACAAGTGATTGTGCCATGTTTGTGTACTCCACTTGTAGTATGGTATAAGGACTACAATATCATGCTATTAGATAACCCAGAATAATAGTAGAATCAAAGATATACCAGGTCAAACTAGCGTTGACCGACTGGTCGGATGAAGATTCTGGAAAACCCAGAATCTTCAAGAACAAATTTTTTGACAGTAGTTTGACCGGCTTTGATCTCTCTATTTTGGATGTTGTTATGTTGATCTGATGTTTTAGAATCATACACTGACATATCCACTACATATGTGAACCTTTATAATACATTAAGTAAGCCTGAACATCAAGGATTCAAGGGCTCAAAGGTAGCATCTCGACTGTTCTTCAATTTCTGGAAAACCCATAAATTGAAGAACAGTGTCTGACATGATTTTGTAAGGCCTTTATCTCACAGATCTGTTGTTGTTTGGTTATGAAATTAGTTTGTTCTTGTAGTATTACATCATTACTACAATTCTAACACCATTAGCTGCCCAGAATATAACAGGAACATGAATTTATTATTGGTCAAAGTACCCACCCTGCAGACTGACATGAATTCTGGAAAAACTTAAGAACAGGCCAAGAACACCTATAGCGATGGTTCTGTCGCTATAGGACCCTTTTATTAATTATTAATTTCTGAAAATTAATATTTTAATTAAATAAATTGAAATAAATTGTTTTTATTTATTAAAAATACAAAATAAATTCTTAAAAATTATTTTAAAGTCTGAAAAATAGTTTTTAATTATTTTGAGTATATTTCATAAATATTTAATATTTTTGGAATATAAATGATATTTAATTTATTTAATTATAATATAAAATAAATTATTTAAAAATAATTTTAATTCATGAAAAATAATAAAAAATTATATTATGATATAAGGAAATATTTTAAGTTACTTTTAATGACTTTTAATATTTTGTGAGGAATTTCATTAATTAATTAATATTAATGATAATTAATTTATTTAATAAATATATTAAATAAATTATAGAAAAATAGAATTAATAATTTAAAAATCATATAGAAATGATTTAAGTGTTATAAAAATATTTTAAGTTATAAAATATAACTTTTGATATTTTGTCATGAAAATTTTAATATTTTAATATTAAAAGTAATTATCGGATAATAGATTTAAGTGTTTAAAAATTATATAAATATGATTATAAAGTATTAAAATAACTTTGATATATTATAAATATATTATAATGTTATGACATTTATTTCATTAATATTTGATATTAAATAAATATTAATGATAAAGGAATTATGTGGTATTTAATTTGTATTAATACGTTTTTAATGATTGAAAATTCACGATAAATGATATTAATTATCTGAAAATTATTACGAGCTTACGAAAAATATTTTAACTGTTAATAAATTATATTAGATAATGGTTAAGTGTATAGACAGACTTTAATTGAACTTAAACTCGAAATTTTGTCAGACTAGACCGTCGGGTTGTTAGAATTGTACCGAACTCAACTCAGACAATAAAAGTTTGACATGAGGATAGGTCGTATGTGAGTTATTGTTGCCTATTTTTTTAATAGCACTTTAACACGCAAGTATACGCGTTCAATTGTAATATTCAGCAAGTAAGGATATCGTTTCCACGAGGAAATAGACTAATATTTATCAATTACTAATTTCAATGCAATTAATCCTATTTTAAACTACAAAAGATTGTTTGTGATTTAACAATTAAACTTAACAAAACTAATAATTAAAATCAAAATTTCACAAGAATAATTGCAGATTTAACAGGTTAAGATTATAACTTCCCTTAGTATTTCATTTAAACCAATTTACTTCCCATTTAAATCAATTAATTAATATGAATCATTATCCAAGAATACTATATAGAATTCACACACTTCTTCCAAAACACGTGAACAAATCCTCCTAACTCCAATCCTTAAGACACAGAATTACAAGGAACACCCCAGTTAATCAACTCACTATATTCCTATGTGAATCAAGTTAATTAGGGTTTAACGCACTAATTCTTTCAATGGATACAAAAGACACATAGGTATATTCCTATCCTATATGCTAATCATATTAACCCTAATCAGATTATATGAACACATGTTATCATATCCAGATCTCAATCTATACTCCATCTTCCAATTTTATATAGATTATCACAGTAATTGCTGGCCAAATAATTAATCAATAAGCAAAAGATATAATAAATAATTCAATAAAAATCAACTTTCATTCAATGGGAAGATTTAATTTAAACTACATACCAAGTTCCGTTGCAATCTTAATAAAAATTTAGTTCATAATAATAATTAAGAAAAACATCATCCAGATGAATAATCCAAACATCCCAGATAATTACAAAAGATAAAACTAGAAAAGAGAAGAAGAAACTCTGAATTTGCTCCAATAATCTCTCTTTAATCTTCAACCCTTGCAATTCTCCTTCGTGTTTTCCTTTGTTGTTCTCTCTGAATCTCTTGAAAAATTGAGTTGTTTCTTTCTTTTCTAAAGTCCTCCCCTATTTGTATTAGATCTGGCCTCTTTTTAGATTCCTTCTTGGCTTCAAAAACCCATTTAGCAGTAGAAAAATCCTTCTTCAGCCGCACATGAGCGCCTAGGCGCTTAACCCAGGCCATTTCCAAGCGCCTAGGCGCTTGACCAGGACCACATAATTACAAAAATGTCACTCAGCTTTAATTTTAATGATTTTTGACCTTTTTCTTCTCTCAAATGACCAATTTGTCCCTCCAGCTCCCACCTAAAAGAAATAAACACAAAACACATAAAAAGATACTAAAAAATAATTAAAGATACCAATAATTAAGTTTAATAATATCGGATTCATAGGTATAAAACATACTCATCAAATACCTCCAAACTTAACCAATTGCTTGTCCCTAAGCAACAAAACACAATGCAATAACTAAATATGCAATGCAAATGCAAATGCAGGTATCTACATGCCTAAAATTCCAGCAGCCAAACAGAACAAAATCTATTCCTCAAGCCTCAAAGAAATCACAATAAACATGCTAGTACATCATACCAAGACAGATCAATAATTTCCTAGTCAATCATCAAATCTTACCCTGTCATTACTGATATAGTGCGTGTGCGCTCAACAACAATGCTAACTAATATAATGCTAAATACAACACATAATAGATCTCTTTAAAGGCATCATACAGTGTAAACTCACAAAATTCACGAACAAGCTAGATCCAACTAAAGTCAAACATCCACCAAATTTAAGAGTCCAATATGGGATACTTATGCTTTACTTATCATTACGGGGGCTTTTTGCTCTTTCTTTTTCCGTTTTCTCTTTTTTTTTTCAATGATGGATATTGAGTGCGATTTACGCTCCATCTCACACCTGTGTTTATAGGGAGTGTATTTCACTCGACCCACCACAGGACTCAATTTATTCAACTCAATATCTTTTTTTTTTCATTTCATTTTTTTAGCTTATGTACCCCAAATATTCCCCCAAACTTAAGTTTTTGTCTAAATTCAGTCATCTCCGCCTATTCATGTCTTTCATTCATTCAAACTAGTATTATCCTCAAGAAGTCCATTACGTGTCAATTTAGACTCAATCAGTCACATAGTTATTTTTACTGTGCTATTCTTATTATATCAGTTTCAAACAGGTAAAGATTCAAATCATAACAAGAAATCACATCAAAGTCTTAACAGTCAATACTATACTTGTCTACTCAATTCCAATATCATCATTAGCCAAAATAGACTTAAACTATCTAACAGCTGGAAACATGCAAATACTTTTCTTTTTTAAAAAAAAATTCGAATGAAAACTACATGAAAAACTACAAAATGAATAAGTTATACTAAATGAATGCAACTAAATGACTGCAATGAATAAGTTATACTAAATGAATGAACTTGGAACTGGAAGAATGCACCCCCAAACTTAACATATGCAATGTCCTCATTGTATATAAAAAAACACAAGAAATTAGGCACTGAGGACTTCCCTGAAAGATTGAAGCTTTACTCTTCATCAGCATCATCTACTTCTTCTGTATTAGCATCATCCTTAGGAGCTAAGTCAGTTAGGGGGTACACAGATAAGGGTGGAGGTGGTGGGAACTGGTATGGAGCACCAATCACTTGCAGGCTTAGACCCCTGTGTGAACCTCCCCCAAACTTGGATTAGACCAAATCTTGAAGCTTGAACTTTGCTTTGAATTGTTGCAGTTAGAATCCAAGTAGGAGATAGAGAAGTTAACTTTAGCTTGTTTTTTTTTATTGTGGTTTGGTGAAGATGAATTAGATTTTGATTGGGAGAGTGCAAGAGTTGGTGTTATTGTGGTGCAAGGGCTTGGAAGGAGTTGCTTTTGAATTAGGAGTGAAAGGAATTAGGTTTGAATTAGAATTGCCTTACTTAGGGCTTTGTTTTTTTTTTCAAGTGCACAGGTAGAGCGCCTAGGCGCTTGAAATTGTGAAGGTTAGAGCGCCTAGGCGCTTGGGACCAAAATCTGATGGTGATGGTGAGCGCCTAGGCGCTTGAAAATGGCTTGGAGTGAGCGCCTAGGCGCTTGGGCTTGTCTGGGCATTATGCAGTTAAGCGCCTAGGCGCTTGGAATAGGCTTGTTTTGGGCGCCTAGGCGCTTGGGCCAGCCTTAGCCAAAATTTGTGCTCTTTTATCCTTCTAACCTGCAAGCCATGAACCCAATTCTCAGTTATCATTTGCAAGGAGATTACAACTGAACATACAACCCTAAACTAAGATAAAATATATAGCTAAATGAAATAAAATACTAAAATAAAATTAATGAACTAAAATTTAAGGAGATAAAATGTAAGTCTAGGTTGCCTCCCAGTGAGCGCTTAGTTTAATGTCCTCAGCCCGACTCCTTCAACTTTCTCTATCCAATTCCCCTTCGAAAATTGAGAAACCCTCCATCCATTAGTAATAACGTAACTTCCAAGAGTTTCCCATCGGTAAGGGTTATTGATTCAAATTCACCTAGCTTGTTCTTTTTAGGTAGATTCTCTTTTACAACCTTCAAATAACTAGACATTTTCCGAGTTGTATCTGTGAACGAATTTTTGCGTTGAACCTTTTCCAGAACAACTGGTTCTTCATCTCTCTTCCCATTCTCTTCACACCATGGTACCAATTTTAAGCTAGCTTCCATGTCATATATAGCTTTATCGAAAAAATGGCTACCAATTGGGCATGAGATTGCAAATCTAGTCGGATCCTTAAACTTTCGTGGAGAAGATATATGGGGCACTATCAAAATCAGTTCATCTATGTCAGAACTCAAGGCTAGATCTTTGGCGACCTTCTTTTCCTGCTCCCCACTTGTCTCCTCCCTTTCCACGTCCTTTTCCTTTGGCACATCCGGTTCTAGATTTAGCGTGGGTAATCCATCAGTCTCGGGAACCATGTTGCTTGACACTTCACCTTGAGGGCGATTGATAATGTCGTTGAAAAGTTATCCCACCTGGTTTTCAAGATTTTGAATCGACATCTCCTGACTATTCGTCTGCTCCTCAATCAAAACCATGAACTTGGAAATAAGTCCCTCCAAGTTTAAAATCCTTTCTTCTTCATGATTAGGAGCTTGAACTGGTAATTTAGGAGTGTATGATTGGCTTGGAGCAAAGGGTTGGGCCAGATTGTCATCTCTCCATGAAAACTTTAGCGGATTCCCCCAGTCATGATGATAATTACTGGAATATTCATAATTATTAGGGTAATCGTCGAAGTTGCCACTATATTGTACCGACTCGAAACTGATGGCACATTGATGACTCAGATGGTTTCCACCGCAATACTCACATATTTCCGCCACACTTCGAATAAGTTGTGCTGATGAAGCGTTAATCTTCCTCGAAAGTGTCCCAAATTGTGCTGACAATTCATCGAGTCCATAATTCTCTGCCTCTCTTGGCCGAGTCATTCTCGAATATGGCCAATGATAGTTATAGTTGTCCATGGTACCTGAAAAAGAATTAGACTAGAGAAAGAAATAAAATAAAATAAAAAAATATTTAAATTAAGATTAATTTAATTGAAATTAATAATGACAAAATATTAAACTAATTTCCCCGGCAGCGGCGCCAAAAACTTGTTGCCTATTTTTTTAATAGCACTTTAACACGCAAGTATACGTGTTCAATTGTAATATTCAGCAAGCAAGGATAACGTTCCCACGAGGAAATAGACTAATATTTATCAATTACTAATTTCAATGCAATTAATCCTATTTTAAACTACAAAAGATTGTTTGTGATTTAACAATTAAACTTAACAAAACTAATAATTAAAATTAAAATTTCACAAGAATAATTGCAGATTTAACATGTTAAGATTACAACTTCCCTTAGTATTTCATTTAAACCAATTTACTTCCTATTTAAATCAATTAATTAATATGAATCATTATCCAAGAATACTATATAGAATTCACACACTTCTTCCAAAACACGTGAACAAATCCTCCTAACTCCAATCCTTAAGACATAGAATTACAAGGAACACCCCAGTTAATCAACTCACTATATTCCTATGTAAATCAAGTTAATTAGGGTTTAACGCACAAATTCTTTCAATGGATACAAAAGACACATAGGTATATTCCTATCCTATATGCTAATCATATTAACCCTAATCAGATTATATGAACACATGTTATCATATCCAGATCTCAATCTATACTCCATCTTCCAATTTTATATAGATTATCACAGTAATTGCTGGCCAAACAATTAATCAATAAGCAAAAGATATAATAAATAATTCAATAAAAATCAACTTTCATTCAATGGGAAGATTTAATTTAAACTACATACCAAGTTCCGTTGCAATCTTAATAAAAATTTAGTTCATAATAATAATTAAGAAAAACATCATCCAGATGAATAATCCAAACATCCCAGATAATTACAAAAGATAAAACTAGAAAAGAGAAGAAGAAACTCTGAATTTGCTCCAATAATCTCTCTTTAATCTTCAACCCTTGCAATTCTCCTTCGTGTTTTCCTTTGTTGTTCTCTCTATAAATCTCTTGAAAAATTGAGTTGTTTCTTCCTTTTCTAAAGTCCTCCCCTATTTGTATTAGATCTGGCCTCTTTTTAGATTCCTTCTTGGCTTCAAAAACCCATTTAGCAGTAGAAAAATCCTTCTTCAGCCGCACATGAGCGCCTAGGCGCTCAACCCTGGCCATTTCCAAGCGCCTAGGCGCTTGACCAAGACCACATAATTACAAAAATGCCACTCATCTTTAATTTTAATGATTTTTGACCTTTTTCTTCTCTCCAATGACCAATTTGTCCCTCCAGCTCCCACCTAAAAGAAATAAACACAAAACACATAAAAAGATACTAAAAAATAATTAAAGATAACAATAATTAAGTTTAATAATATCGGATTCATAGGTATAAAACCTACTCATCAGTTATAGACAGATAGGATTATGTGATAATGTGTTTAGGTTATTTGAAACACTGTGATGATATTATTCTAATGTGTAGATCGGTATTATTTATATTAGGTTCAGACAAAGCTTATTAAAATGCGTAACGGTAATCAACGGTTCAGGTAAGCTTTACTTAACTTTACTAAGAGTTGTTTATTCAGATATGGTTGTGGTTAATCATTGCTGATTGCCATTGTAGAATTATACTCTGTACATATTGTATGTATAAGTCAGGATGAAAGGCTGATCACCTTCATTACAATTCGGTCCAGATATATTTGTTCATGTTCAATACGTGTTCAGTCAAAAGTTTGTTCATGCTAATTCATAACTATATTGATGAATTATAGCCAGCTTATTATTCAGACTCTTTCAATCATGATATATCCTTAAATAAATTTAAACTTACTGGATAACTTTCATGCTCACCGTTGCTATATCATGATAAAACATTACAGATTAAGGCGAATGCGTCGGATACAAGGAAAGGTTAAAGACAGTTCCAGCTTAAAGTTAATGTGTGCGATTATATTTGTAATAGTATTGTATGATAATAATGTTATGTGTTACACAAGTTATGAATTGTGTATAAGTGAAGGTTACTCGACCTTGGGGAATAGTGTGTAAAGTTTTTGTATAAACAATTTATATTTATATCTTCCGCAAATAAGTAATAGTTGTAGAATGATTGTACCAAATTTGCGGTGATTTAGGACTCAGATTTGAGGCTCTCACAGTTGGTATCAAAGCTGTAGGTTATGAACCTTAGGTAGGAATACCTGGGACTAATAACCGCAGTGATTAGGATAAGTACTAACTCAAATAAAGTTAGTGTGTCGGTAAGATTCAAAGACGAATCTTGGCGGGTTATAAAAGATACAGAGTTCCCTAACTCTGATAATAAAGGTGAACAATAATGGTGGATAGATAGGGTCTAAAAGACTAAAGGTTCAGGATAGGAGATCATAAAATAAAACGATCATAGTATAGAGATGAATCGCAATATATACGATGAGATCACCCCATAATCTGATAAGGTGATAGCAGGGAGAAGAATCAATCAAATGATTAAAAAGTTTACGACAAAAATGTTATGTGAAAGTTGTACTATGAATTTGTACATATTTAGGAAAGGATTATGAATACAGATTAAATGAAATTCATATGGAGAAGGGAGAATTAAGTGGGGATTTCAATTGAGGACTCATGTCAGCAACTAAGTTGTATGATTCTTCGTATGGGAGCTGAATTGTACTTGGTGTAAAAACCACTTAGTTTCTGGCATTGATAATCATTAAAATGTTTGTGTCGCGCTATTTGCTATATGCATGTTAAGAGGGTGATTTCTTTCTCATGTGTATATCAGATAGATAAGTTATAAGTAGAGAGTATCAGGTTAAGTACGAGTTCTTGAAACTCATACTTATGGTAATTTCGTGACTCATGGTTATATGAAATATTTATGAACCCCTCAGCGAATGGACGCCAAAGGTCTGACTAGGATAAGTTCTTTAACTCATATGATTGTGAAAAGTTCCTGAACTCATGAGTGTGGTTTGACGAACTGGGAATAATTATGTGTGAATAGAGAATTGAGGATAATAGGAATAGATAGAATACTAAGCAATTGATCATTAGTGGAGACATAAGTTTTCCAAAACTCCTAGCTATGCTAGACTTCGAAGTTTTGACATCAAGCTAAAAACGCACTATGTGCTCTTGAAATATATATATATATATATATATATATATATAGACTTGTAATAATTTTTGGAACGGTTTAAAGTATAGTCTATGCTACTTATTTCGGCTAGACGTAAGTGATTTGAAATATCGAAATATGTTTTTATTTATCACTTATGTACCATGTAACTGGTGCAAAGATGATAAAAGTTGATAGAGTTATAAACGCAGGAATACTTAGTGTGAATTCGATCCAAAAATTATTGTTCCACTATTGTATGATGTGTTATGACAAAGTCATACGATGACAACATCCTCAAACGGACTGTTAGTACAGTACGACATCATGAAGTTTTTCTCAAAAATATTTTCAAAAATTTTAGTTGCCAACGGGGTTTGGCTACACTTAAATAATTCGATTGAATTGAATTATTGATATGAGTCTATGCTATTCGATTCAGCTAGACCAACGTTTATGAAAATTCTAAGCGTTCTTTGAAATATTCTCGAACAAAATTATTTTGGTGCATAATCCAATAAGACTGAGGTAAAATTTTTGTGCCTATGACAGTGACGAGAAACAGAGTCGACCAGTAGTACTTAATAAGTACAGGGCTTATCGGCTCCGTAAGTTATGATAGTTTGTGAATAAATTTTCATAAAACCATTGCGAAAATGACAGACAATAGTCTGTATAACCACTCGGCACAATTTCAAAATTTTTACTCTTGTAAGGAATGTATTGGGTAGTATGTGATAATGAGAATGAATGGTGAATGGTACATGGTATAAGGTGTAAGGTGAATTTCGGGGACGAAATTCTTAGAAGAATGGGTGAATGTGACAACCCGAGAAATTAGGCAATTTATTAAAATCTTAATTGATGGATTTAAGGTCAAATAATAGACCTAGACATAAAAAAATGTATGCGTTTGATATTTTTGAGAAGGAATTTTGAAGATTTCAAAATTCGGTGAAGAAGTTAGGTGAATTATTCAGGATTAAGGGTATATGTGAATATGTTCTGTGAGTATGGTCATTTAGGTGTTCAGAATGTGGTTAATGGTCAAGGGGTTGACCAGATAAAATATATCAGTAACAAACCTTAAGTATATTTTAAGAACGTCAACGTTTAGTTAGAAAAATTCTTACGATTAATAAGAAATCCAAGAAATCGGTTCTAGAAACCGTAAATTCAGTTCCGTGAATCCGAAACCCTAATTTAGAAATTTAAAATCCTAATATGCGAACTTAAAGGATAATTATAATGCTCAAGTGCAATTAATTATAATATTAATTATGGTAAAGCTTAATTAAAACCTTAGGGTTCAAACCCTAAACCCTAAGGGTTCAAATCCTAAACCCTAAGGGTTATGACAAAAGACCATGTTGCCATTAAAATGGGAAGCCAAATGTATATTATGCCCTTTGTTGCTTAATTGAAGGTTACTTGCAAATCTAGCCAAGATCTTGAGTTGGTAACCTAATATAATGACTAAGTGCTCTTTATCTATTTTATACCAGCTACCTTGTGCCACCTAGCAACACTTGGTACAATGAATCAAGAAATATAAAAGATTAAAGTACACTTTAATTTCATTTTTCTCCTAGACCCCTTCTCTTTCTAAAATTCAAAATCTAGAGTGACAGAGAGTGAGGAACAAAACCATTATCAGCTCTTAGCTATCAAAGAACAGGATCAAGGAGTCAGAATTAAGGATCAAACTAGAAAAGGTATAAAACCCTAATCTTAGAAATATGAAGATTTGATGTTAAATATTGTTGTTGATTGGTTAAAGTTATGTATTAAGATGTCATTTAGTGATCTGGGTTGTTAGATCCCAGATCCATAACATAAAAGTACTCGAAATAACATCTTTTTAAAATCTTGAAAAACTTGAAAATATGGCCTGACAGCCATATGTCAGACCTCATAGATCTTTACCTATTTATAGTTTTGGTTGTTTAAGAGTTTGTACTTGTAGTATGTTATGTGTTCTTTGTTCTGCAACTTGAATCATGGTCTGATCGTGTCTGGAACTCAAGATATGATTGGTCAAAGTAGGTTGACCGTTCACGGAAAAACGAATTCTGGGCAGCCCAGAATTCCAGCAACGTCTGACAAGATGTTCAAGGCCTCAGATCTTGCTTCTGACAAGTGATTGGGCCATGTTTGTGTACTCCACTTGTAGTATGGTATAAGGACTACAATATCATGCTATTAGATCACCCAGAATAATAGTAGAATCAAAGATATACCAGGTCAAACCAGCGTTGACTGACTGGTCGGATGAAGATTCTGGAAATTCTATAATCTTCAAGAACAATTTTTTTGACAGTAGTTTGACCGGCTTTGATCTTTCTATTTTGGATGTTGTTATGTTGATCAGATGTTTTAGAATCATACACTGACATATCCACTACATATGTGAACCTTTATAATACATTAAGTAAGCCTGCACATCAAGGATTCAAGGGCTCAAAGGTAGCACCTCGACTATTCTTCAAGATTCTTCTTTGAATCTACTTGTTTATAAAAAAATTCTTCCTTTAAGAATTTCTAACTTCATTTACATCGCTCAAAATTTCATTCGAGTTACACACTTGGCACACATCGCGTCTCTAACAGTTTCAATATGGTACGCTGAGTGGTTTCCACAAACAACCAACAAACTAGGTTTTGAGTTACTCGTTTGTATATACCTCCGCTCTATGAAGGAATCGTTTAGCCCAGATACCATACATCAACTACTAAAGAGTACAATTGCACCATACCTAAATATAATTCTCTATTCTTAACTTTTTTCTCACTCTCTTTTTATAGACATTGTCTACTTATTATCACCTTACATCTTTATTATTGGAGTTGGGTAACCCCACATTCATATTCCTTATAACTTTGCGAGATTCTTCTTTGAATCCTTTCACGCAAGTTTAAATCTCTTCTTTACAAATTTCTTAAATTACTTCTTATTGTTCAAACTCTATTTGAGCTTATTCGTTCATTATCTTCACATTCCTTCTCTAAGGTTATAGCCTCAGGTACCCCTACCTAAGGTTTATAACCTACAACTTTGATACCAACTGTAACGATCCCAAAATTCATACAATTTAATTCTCGACTTCGGTCGTTAACCATACATTCAACCTCTATTTTTACATCATTATTCGATATTAAAATCACTAAAATTACAGAATATTTAAAACTTTTATACATTTCCTCCTTTCTTGCCCTGAATCGCAACTTTTACATTACCTCTCTTTGATTCAATCTTATATCATGAATCGTTACAACAAAATGACTATACAAAGTCTTACATCATAACTAAATATCCATATACATTGGATAGCTCAACTTACAATTCAACAATATATTACGTTCAAAATATAAAATACATTTCTCATAAACCATAAGTAATGCGACGAACGAGATTTTTGTAATTAATTTCTAATATTTATTGAATTAAATAAATATTTTTGATAATTTAATTATTGGATTAAATAATTAATTGATACAGTTATGGTAGATTATTTTAATTATATATGTTACATTTATAAAATTAATGTGGAGAATTTTATTATTCGAAGTATGTGATTATGTGAACTTATAGTATTAAAAGAAATATTTAATAAGCCATGTTATTTTAATTAATGTAATAATTAATTAGAGATTTAATAATTTGACATTATTTATTAATGAAAAAATTATTTATGTGACTATGTGAATTTATGAGAATTTAGTATATTTTATTTAAAATAAATTAAATAAAATATTGAATTTATTTTTATAAAGGAGTGTGACATAAATTAAACTATATGATAAAGCTTTATTAAATTAAATGATTTGAAAACCTTTTCTTTCTAGCCAAACAAGGCCTTATTGGGAGTTGGGGTCAGTTACCCATGATTGGATAACTTACCACAACGCGTCGGTTCATTGAATAAGACGTCTCCTTTTCTTTCATTTTTATTCCTAAGTCTAGAGAATAGGCAGAGTATAATTTAGAGTTCAGAGAGGAATTGTGAGATTGATAAAAGATTGTGAGTGTATAATAGATCAATTACATGTGAAAGCATCATCATTGATCATCTTTTTACACTCTTTAGGGTAATCTCTTCCTTTCCAAATCCTATTTTTTTACGTATTTAAGTTTTTATATAATTGGCTTTCATTCATACTGTAAAGCCTCTGTAATTGGGATAGGAGTAACGATTATGGGTTTTGTTTGTGTTATGACATATCAAATCGTATTTTATTATATTTAGTTTGTAAACCATAACATCAATTTCATGAAAATACGTAGTATATAATTTCTGCAAAATTATAGAGTTTGGGTTATGGCCATATGGCCTTATACGTGATTTTAGTATGTCAAACATAAATGTTTTCTTAAATTTTACACCCTTATTTTATTGTGCATGTTAATACGAAGAGACCAAACTTTAAATGAACGGATTTGGCTTTATAACGAATCTGTGGCGTTGAATTTTAGGAATTTATGTTCAATACTTCAAGAACATCAAGAGCAGTGAAAATTTTTATGTTTTAATTCTCTGATTATGTGTTTTAATGGATTAAAATTAGTTTATAATTGTTGGGTAATGATTATATATGAATTATAATATGTGGGTATGTTTAATTTGGTGAAATTAGTGTTAAAGATGTGTTAATGTCGCTGAATTCTGTGTTCTTCGCGAACTGGAAATTCAAAATCTGGGGTTTCACGCCGCGACGCCAACCTCCAGTTCATTCCTTGCGCTGCAGCGTCACCGCGCCGCAACGCCAAGTATCAGGCCGCAGCGCCAAAAGCCAGTACAAAAGTGGCGCCGCAGCGCCACTTAGCAGAATGTCCAGAAAATGCATTTTTTTCAATGATCAAGTATAGAAATGTGTTAGTAACCTAATCTAATGAATATATATAATGAGTTATTAAAGTGAGTTATTTTTACCAAGTCAAAAAGACAATTACATGATGATTGAATTGTTGATTATATACTTAGCTTGTTGTTCGTATAGTGTAATATTATGTGGAAACAAGTATGATAATATGACTAAGTATAGTCCTGAATTCGAGTTAGATACCGAATAATCGTGTGACGTTTAGTAAGTTATAATTGACTGGTATTGTGAATGGAAATGATATGTAGGATTAAATTCAAGGAACGTGTTTAATTAACGTGTAATCTACGCACGAGGCAAGTATCCTAACCCTACTTGTTATCATTATTCAAGTTTGTAAATTACTTCAAGCAAATCTTGTCATTTTTAAATCAAGTTTGATTTGTTATATTAAAGATTAATAATCTTTTCGAAGTACGAATCCGTTATACAATACTTGTTCTATTGTATATCTCTTGAGATTGTTATTCAATTTAAATACCATTTATTGTGAACCTTGTTAGACAAACGAATTCTTATCGATTCGACTAGTCCATAGTTGATGAACGTTCTAAATTTTAGAACCTTATTGAATTATCCAAACCAAACTTCCTTTGGTGCGGACTCTAACGTCAAACTGAGATGAATAACCCTGTAAAGGGATTACTTAAGCGTTAGTGTTAAGATATTGTGTATAGTATGGCACTAAGGGCTGATCCCCCTAAGTATGAGAAGAAGAGTCCATATTCTTATAACAGTTAAATATTTCAAGTATAATCCTTGATAACCTAGGACATAATTCAAGGTCTTATGACCCTCTTGGTAATCATTTTTGGTTCAAAAGTTGAGCTTCATTTCAAAATTCTTCGATTCACTCGCATGTTATTATATTGTTAATTCATATTTTTATACTTGTGGGCAATCGTGCTCACTCTTGCGTAATAATAATATTGCAGTTATGAACGAAAGAACAGACGAGCCTTCTTCTAGCAAAGGCAAGGGCAAAGCTATTAAGTGATGAAGAGATGTTATTAAATTTTAAGAATGTTATTGTTAAGACTCGATGTTGTTTAAGGCTTATTATTTGTTTATGTTTCCGCACAGATATTTAAGGTTAGTATGACCTGGGATTGTATTTATTATTCAGATGTTGTTAGGATTTATTTCTATCTTTTATATGGTTTACAGTTATTATGGATAGATAGACATATGATTTTTGTATAGTGAACACCAAATCATGTGGAAATTGAAGTACCGGATTTGGGGGTGTCACAAGTTGGTATCAGAGCTGATAGGTTAGAAACCTTAGGTAAGAGTACCTTAGGCTATAACCTTAGAGATGAGAGGTGAAGATAATGAACGAATAAGTTCAAATAGAGTTTGTAACGAATGTGTTGTTTGAGTTATGATTCTGAGGACATAATCCTTATATTGGGGAAATGATGTAACATTCCATATTTTTTTTTTAAAATGTAAGTTATAAATATTTATTGATTTATATAAATATTTATTGGATGTGTTTATTAGTGAATAAGTAATTGTTCAATTTGATTGAGTTTATTTAGTTAATTATTTATTTGCTAAATAATTATTGTAATCAGTTAATTATTTATTTGTTAAATAATTAATGTGTTATGTGGATTGAGTTATGTGGTTAAGTGATTTATTTAATAAATTATTATTTCATAAAGTGTGACAAATAACTATGTTATAAAGAGTTATTAAATTAAATTAAAGTAGTTTAATTTAGTTCTTTGCCAAACAAGGCTTAAGTATTAATCCTTAAATTTTAAATGGGTTGCCAAACGAAACCTTATGGCTTTTGGGTATCTTTTGAATTAAAATTATTAATAAAATAAAACAAATATATAAATGAAATATATTTATATTTATTAGTTATACGTTATATGTTTAATAACTGATATAATAAGTAGGCTTATTATTGCCATATCAGTTTTATTCTACGTATATCAGTTTTGGGTTTACGCTCATTGTTAGTACCTAGTCTATCATTGAGAGAAGTAAGAAAAGAGAAAGGAAAAGTTCAGAGATTTTGAGAAGAAGCCAAGTGCAAGATTGTCCAAAAAAAGTTTTGAATTACAAGTTTTCTAGAACAAATTAAAGGTAGGTTGTACAAACCTTATAATATATGTTTACGTTATATAGTTTTTGAGAAATTGTATGTCTTTGTTTTCTTGTCATAACCGTGTATAAGTTTTACCAAATTGTCTGTAAACCTTGTTCCAGAAATTGTTTTGGTATTACATGTTGTGTTGTTATAACTAGCATGTATATATAGGTGTGTAGGTGTTGTATGCTAAATTATCATTGAGGAAGATAACTTGGTTTTTCAGTGAAAATTTATATACGAACATATGTTTTGAAAAATAACAAAATTTGTATGTGATTCGATAAATTGTATGCTAACTGAGAAATTGAACTATACATGTTAATTTGTTATGTTGGTATAGTTGTATTTCAAAGGAATCAAAATTTGTTGATAACAGTGGAAATTTTCGTTCACTGTAATTTATATTTCATCAATGGATTTTTACTTTAAAACACAGTGTTTCAAAGAATTAGTTTATGGTATTGATAATTAATGATTGGTGATGGATATATTGATGATTGTTAACTTTTATGTGTAATTTTCATGAAGTTATACATGTGTTAGATGCCATTGGTTGTTAAAAATAAATTAGACAGTAGCTTTGCTCTGTCTTTCGGGGTTGGTTCTATGAGTTTCGGCGCCCCAGCGTCAAAATTCACGCCCCAGCGCCAAATCTCGCGCCCTGGCGCCAAGGTTCGCGCCCCAGCGTCAAAAATGGGCCCGTAGCTCGCGCCCAGCGCTGAAGCTCGCGCCCCAGCGCTGATGCTCGCGCCCCAGCGCCGTAGCTCGCGCCCCAGCGCCACTGTTCCGCACCCCGGCGCCGGAAAAGTGGCCTAGTTGGGCAGTTTTGACCTCCTGTAGTAAAATGGCCATAACGTTTTCATACGAACTCCGCTTTAGGTAATTCAAGATGATTCGGAAAGAGGACGAGTAGACCTACAACTTTAATTCTTTAAGTTTTTTAATTTGAGGTCTGTAACAGTAGTCAAAATGGCCATCTTTAGGACTGTTGTGTATTTGGAGCCAATCGGAGGGCGTCGGGATGCACGAATGCAAGTGCAACCCTTTGGGTATTAGTATAACTTAATGATAACATGTTGGACATATATTAGGATGTTGTATCAAGTTGTTAATGTACATGTGGTGCAACGGCATGATCATTTAAGTAGTTGTAATAAAGCTAAAAAGTAATGTTCATGAAAGATGTGTTGTTTAAACTTAAACTTAGTTAGTAGCTATACTAAGAGTAATAAAGGAACTCATAAAGGTAATGTTAGTGTAACTAATGTGTATTGTCAATGCATATGGTATGTGTAGGACTTGGGGTGAACGTGAATAGTAATTGTTTAACCTACACACGAGACAAGTTCCCTAACCTTTTCTACTTTATTATTCAGCAAGGTTACTTTTCACTGTTATGTTATACTTATGCAAGTTCTCTAACTCAAAACTTCATTGTGCAAGTTTCCTTAACTCTATTTTTATAACTGAGCAAGTTTTCTAAACCTTATCTTTTGATATTGAACAAGTTATTATTGTCTTTAACTTGTTTCGTTGTATGCAAGTTTTATAAATCTTATCTTTTGATATTGAGCAAGTTTTATCTAATACTAGAACTTCATTGTACAAGATTGAATTCGTTAAACACATTATTGCTTTAATTCCATTTCAATTGTACAAATAGCTAACTTTACACTTTCGTAGAGTTAGATTGTTTATTGTTGATTAAGCTCGTGTATCTATTGGTTTACGAGGATGCATGTTATGATTATTCCATGATTATGCTATTAAATTATTCCTAAAGCATGATGTTAGTTTATAAATATCCATTCAACTATGATTATTCCATAGTATACAGTTATGTTGTTTGTAATCAACTAACTCTTTGTTGATTACCGTTGAATTCTAAATTACCCCATGATGTATCCAAACTAAACTCACTTTGGTACGGACTTGTATTCTAAATACTGAGAAGAACAACTCTTTTATAAGAGGTTACGCTTAGCGTTGAAATGATTGTGCACAATACATTGTACGAAGGGTTGATCCCCCTAAGTACGTGAAGTCCTTATAGTCTTATGACTGTTAAAGTTTAAGTTGAAAAATTACTTATAACTGTGGACATGATTCGTGGTCATTAGACCCTCAGTAATTGATTAAAGTTTTTAGAAAGTAATAGAACTTATTGTTCAGTTCTATTAAACCTAATGTTGGTACATGATGTAAAGTTAACTGATTTATTTATTATTATTTCAAGTGGGCCTTGTTTGCTCACTCTTGCCTGTAAACATTCTTACAGCTAAGGTTGAAACTGGTGATATACCTAGCACCACTAAAGGGAAAGGAAAGATTAAGCAATGCTGAAGACCTGTAATAGTTAGACAGTTTATTTTTAGACTTTGTGTAAAGATTGTAAAGAAGTTTATATTAATTTAATTTCCGCATGAATGAATGTTTGTAAAGGTTAGATAACCTGGGAGATTTTTATTTAAGTTTAATCCTGTATGGGCAGGTTTTATTTATTCAATTTTATCAATTGGGTAGTTAGTAATGAATGTTTTGATTACGTGAACACCAAATCTTGAGGAAATGAAATACCGGGATTTGGGGGTGTCACAGGTTGGTATCAAAGCTTTAGGTTATGAACCTTAGGTGGGGGAAAAGCCTTAGGAAGTAACCTTTTGAAAAGATAGTGGAGTTAACTCTTATCGAGTTTTAAGAAAGAAGGAATAAAAACAATTATGTGCTTATGTTTATGTACTCGTGGGTGTCGAGTAGTAATGATTATTAATTAAAACTTTAAAACTTTATTGTCAGGATGACTAATGTTGGAGAGTCCAGTCAGGCTAGGAAGGAGGGACCTCAAATGCCTATAGAGGAGGAACCTCGCGATGTTCAGGTAGTTTGGGAACAACTATTGCCACGGGAGTCAGCCCCGTTGGTCACAGTAGTTGAGGATGAGGATGATGATGTGGAGACAGACGAGGAGGATCCCATTGAGTTACCGCAGGAGGATGAGGATGACGAGGATGAGGAGGAAAGGATTCTGCTTAACTCGATAGCTGGCCGTGTATATGATGAAGTGCATGACCGTAACGTGGAACTTTAGGATATAGTTGAGGAGTTACAGGAGATAGTAGCTGAACAACAGGCTGCAATGGCACAAAAAGACGGCGTGATCCAGGATCGTGAGGAACGACTGACAAACGCCGAGGAAAAACTAACACAGACTGAAGGGAAGAAGGAACAGTTGATCGAGATGGTTGCTGAACTGAAGGGCAGGCTGAGAGAAGAAGCGGCTAAGAGGATAAGAGCTGAAGATGCATACGAGGAAGCTTATCAACGAACTAGAAGAGCAGTAAGGGACGCACAAGCAAAGAGGATGAAGATGGATAGAGATGGATAAAGTATTTAATATCGTGTTCAATCGAGCTCAAGATCGGGTCATGGGTTATCCAATTCAGTTCGAGACTCTGCCATCATACGTGTTAGATCGCCGAACCATGTTCCGTGTTATGGAAGAAGAGCGTCAAAAGGCGACTGATTATCTTAATAGATCATCGTAGGAAATTTGTCTGTTTTGCAAATAATAAGTGTTAAATAATGTGTAAGTCTCGAGTGTTAAGTAACCATGGGATATGAGAATGATGATGTTGCCCTGAAACTTTTGTAGTTCAAGAAAGTAATGTAGATAGCAGAGATGCTATTGTGTTATGTTTTCAAAAAGTTATGAATAAATAAAAGTTATTATTTTATTCAAAGTGTTATGTGCTATGTGATTATTTCTTTGTTGAGGCAAATTAATTAGAAATACGTAAAGAAGTTGAGTAATGGTCTAATAGATGTTTTCTTTAACAGAAAATGCCTCCCAGACGTCAACCAACACGACAGAGAACCACCGAAGAAGCTAACGACAATGTTGATGCGAATCCCGTTCAACAACTAGTGGTACTATTGACAGGAGCGTTGCAGAATCAACCTCAAAACCAAGGCACAACGTTTAAGGATTTCAAGGCAGTTGGACCACCTGAATTCCGTGGGTCCATGAATCCAATCGAAGCACAAACCTGGATTATGGAAATAGAGAAGGTGTTCGATGTCGCTAGGGTAGGGGATGAGCAGAAGACTGCTTTCGCAACTTTCATGTTGAAAGCAGAAGCTAGTTATTGGTGGCAAGCCAATAAAACTCGGGAAGGGCCAGGAGTGATGACCTGGGATAGGTTCAAGGAACTGTTCTTCGAGACCTATTTCCCGGAGAGTTCAAAGAGTCAGCTGGAAGTACAGTTTCTGGAGCTGAAGCAAGGGACGATGACGGTATCCGAGTATGCCGCAAAATTCAACGAGTTGGCGAGGTTTGCGCTATATCAGGTTAGCAAAGACGAACGTAAGGCGAAGAGATTTGAACAGGGACTAAAGCCCTAGCTGTACAGTAGGGTTTCCCTATTCCAGTTAAAGACATTTGCAGCGGTGATGGAGAAAGCAGTACTCGCTGAAGGTGGAGGTGAGGCAGTGATAAATTTCAATCAGGAACAGAAGAAGAAAAAGAATGAGAATGAGATTAAGAATGGAGGTGGTAGTAGTGGAAACAACAACAACAACAACAGCAACAACAGCTTGAAGAGAAAGTGGAATGGGAACATGGGTGCTGGAAACCATCAGAGTAACCAGCAAAACAAAAAGTTTGAAGCATGTGCGACATGCGGGAAATTTCACAAGGGTGCGTGCTTGATGGGGAAACGAGTTTGCTACAATTGTGGCCAGGAGGGTCACATCGCCCTAAATTGCACTCAACCAAAGAAGAAGGCGTGCTTCACGTGCGGATCCAAGGATCATTTTGCTCGTGAATGCCCTAAGAAGAAGGAGGGAGGGACAACCAGAAGCAATGGAGGTAACAATGGAAGTACATGGGCCATTACAGGACCTGCAGTATCAAACAAACCCACAACCAGAACCTTCAACATGACTGTGCAAGATGCTGTGCAATCAAAAGATGTGGTGTCAGGTATTATTCCAATCAATGATATTAATGCATATGTATTATTTGATTCGGGTGCTACTTGCTCGTTTATATCTGATGAATTTGCCAAGAGGTTAGAATTGCCTAGAGAAGAACTGAATTTTCCTTTGAACATAGAAATTGCGAATAAGGAAGTAATCCCTGTTAGATTCGTATACAAGAACTGTAGGGTGAACATTAAGGAGAATATCTTGTTGGTAGATTTGATTCCGATTAGACTCGGAGAATTTGATGTAATTTTGGGAATGGATTGGTTGTCAAATACGGAGCGATAATTGACTGCCAAAAGAAGTGTGTAAACCTTATGACTCCGTCAAAGGTAGTATTTTATGGTAGCAAGTCGCCTAGACAAATGAAGTGTCTGACGACTATGCAGGCCAAGAAATTGTTGAGTCAAGGTTGTGTGGGCTATTTAGCTTACATAGTCGATACTCAGAAGAAGGGAGTAAAACTAGAAGAAATACCAGTAGTGAGAGAATTCGAAGACGTGTTTCCAGAGGATTTGCCAGGACTTTCGCCTGACCGAGAAATTGAGTTCGTAATTGATTTAGTACCCGGAACAGCACCGATATCGAAGGCCCCGTACAGAATGGCTCCGGTAGAAATGAAGGAACTCATGGTGCAACTGCAAGAACTACTGGACAAGAAGTATATTCAACCAAGCGTGTCACCGTGGGGAGCGCCGGTATTATTTGTGAAGAAGAAGGACGGATCAATGCGTCTTTGCATTGATTATAGGGAGTTAAACAAGGTCACTATTAAGAATAGGTATCCGTTACCTAGAATAGATAACTTGTTTGATCAGTTGAAGGGTGCTAAATACTTCTCGAAAATAGATTTGAGAAGTGAGTATCACCAATTGAAGGTAAGAAAGGAGGATATACCTAGAACAACATTCAGAACGCGGTACGGACATTACGAGTTTCTGGTGATGTCTTTTGGTTTAACAATGCGCCTGCTGCGTTCATGGATTTGATGAACAGGGTATTTAAACCATTTTTAGACAAGTTCGTGGTGGTGTTTATCGACGACATTCTGGTGTATTCCAAAACTCAAGAAGAACACGTGGAACATTTACGTCTGACGTTGGAGACACTAAGAAAGGAAAAGTTGTACGCGAAGTTCTCTAAGTGTGAATTTTGGCTCGATCATGTACAATTTTTGGGTCATGTGATTGACAAAGATGGGATTTCAGTAGATCCATCGAAAGTGAAAGCTGTAATCAATTGGGAACAACCAAGAACACCTTCGGAGGTGAGGAGTTTCTTGGGGCTGGCCGGTTATTATAGAAGATTTATACAAGATTTTTCTAAGATAGCCACTCCGTTAACAAATTTGACACGAAAAGCTGTGAAATTCGTGTGGACGGAGAAATGTGAAGAGAGCTTCCAAGATTTGAAGAAGAAGCTAAGTATGGCACCTGTGTTAACCCTGCCAGATAATACAGGAAATTTTGTGGTATATAGTGATGCCTCACACAAATGGTTAGGTTGTGTTCTTATGCAAAACGGCAAAGTTATTGCCTATGCATCAAGACAACTGAAGGATTACGAGAAAGGTTACCCGACTCATGATTTAGAATTGGCTGCAGTGGTATTTGCTCTCAAGATATGGAGACATTATCTGTATGGAGAGAAATGTGAGATCTACACAGACCACAAAAGTCTGAAGTATATTTTCAATCAGAAGGACCTGAACATGCGTCAGAGGAGATGGATGGAATTGATAAAGGATTACGATTGTGAGATCTTTTATCATCCGGGCAAAGCGAATGTGGTTGCAGATGCTTTAAGCAGGAAAGGTCGGGAAAAATTAATGCTGATAACAACTCAGGAGGAGCTCATTTCAGCAATGACAAAATTAGAACTGGAAATCAAATTTCCGCAGGAAACCGACGAACGACTATTTCATCTAGAAGCAGGTCCAACTTTACTGGACAAGGTGAAAAACGCTCAGTTACAAGATGAAGAATGTGGAGAGATAAAAGAGAATATGGTTGATGGTAACAATACGAAATACAAGGTCGATACCGAAGGATTACTACGGTACGAGGGAAGAATCTGGGTTCCAGCAACACCAGAACTGAAAAATGAAATCCTGACCGAAGCTCATAGCTCAAGATATTCGATTCATCCAGGAAGCACGAAGATGTATCAAGATTTACGCCCACATTTTTGGTGGCCGAATATGAAAAGGGATGTCGCAGAATGCGTGGCTAAATGTTTGACATGTCAAAGAGTAAAAGCCGAACATCAAAGACCCAGCGGATTGCTTCAACCGTTGGAAATATCGGAATGGAAGTGGGAACATATCACGATGGATTTTGTGGTGGGTCTTCCAACTACTCAGAAAGGATACGATGCAATTTGGGTAATAGTAGACAGATTGACAAAATCTGCACACTTTTTGCCAATAAAAATTAGATTCAATCTTGATCAGCTGGCAAAACTATATATTAAAGAGATCGTTGCAAGACATGGAATTCCAGTGTCAATTGTGTCAGACAGAGATCCGAGGTTCACATCAAACTTCTGGAAGAGACTACAAGAATGTATGGGAACACAGTTGCGAATGAGTACGGCATATCATCCACAAATAGATGGCCAAAGCGAACGAACGATCCAGACATTGGAAGATATGTTGAGAGCATGCGTCATGGATTTCAAAGGAAGCTGGGAAGAGCAATTACCGTTGGTGGAATTTTCCTACAATAATAGTTATCACGCGAGTATCGGCATGCCGCCTTACGAAGCGTTATACGGCAGAAAGTGCAGAACTCCACTGTACTGGGATGAAGTTGGTGAACGTCAACTGTTAGGACCAGAATTGGTGCAACAAACTGCCGAGGTTATCAAACTCATCAGGATAAGATTGGTAGCAGCTCAAGACCGACAGAAGAAGTATACTGATCAACACAGGCAAGATCGTGCATTTGACGTAGGAAGCTATGTATTCCTAAAAGTTTCTCCTTGGAAGGGGAAAATTCGTTTCGGTAAAAAGGGAAAGCTAAGCCCGAGATTTATTGGACCCTTTGAAGTGCTGCGAAGAGTGGGAGAAGTGGCTTACGAGGTAGCTCTACCTCCAGTGTTGGAAAATATTCATAATGTTTTTCACATTTCGGTGTTACGACCATATAAACCCGATTACAAACACGTAATCGAGTACGAACCGTTGCAGTTTGAGAAAGATTTGTCTTATGAAGAGATTCCTATCCAGATAGTCGACAGGAAAGAATAGGTGCTCAGGAATAAAGTGATACCTTCTGTGAAGGTGATTTGGAGGAACCACAACGCTGAAAAAGCAACGTGGGAACTCGAAGAGAAAATGTTGAAAGAATACCCTGAGTTATTTGTTTAATCCGTGTCTTCGATTCTGAGGATAAAATCTTTGTAAGTAGGGAAGAATGTAACGAATGTGTTGTTTGAGTTGTGATTCTGAGGACAAAATCCTTATATGGGGGAAATGATGTAACATTCCATATTTTTTTTAAAAATGTAAGTTATAAATATTTATTGATTTATATAAATATTTATTGGATGTGTTTATTAGTGAATAAGTAATTGTTCAATTTGATTGAGTTTATTTAGTTAATTATTTATTTGCTAAATAATTAATGTAATTAGTTAATTATTTATTTGTTAAATAATTAATGTGTTATGTGGATTGAGTTATGTGGTTAAGTGATTTATTTAATAAATTATTATTTCATAAAGTGTGACAAATAACTATGTTATAAAGAGTTATTAAATTAAATTAAAGTAGTTTAATTTAGTTCTTTGCCAAACAAGGCTTAAGTATTAATCCTTAAATTTTAAATGGGTTACCAAACGAAGCCTTATGGCTTTTGGGTATCTTTTGAATTAAAATTATTAATAAAATAAAACAAATATATAAATGAAATATATTTATATTTATTAGTTATACGTTATATGTTTAATAACTGATATAATAAGTAGGCTTATTATTGCCATATCAGTTTTATTCTACGTATATCAATTTTGGGTTTACGCTCATTGTTAGTACCTAGTCTATCATTGAGAGAAGTAAGAAAAGAGAAAGGAAAAGTTCAGAGATTTTGAGAAGAAGCCAAGTGCAAGATTGTCCAAAACAAGTTTTGAATTACAAGTTTTCTAGAACAAATTAAAGGTAGGTTGTACAAACCTTATAATATATGTTTACGTTATATAGTTTTTGAGAAATTGTATGTCTTTGTTTTCTTGTCATAACCGTGTATAAGTTTTACCAAATTGTCTGTAAACCTTGTTCCAGAAATTGTTTTGGTATTACATGTTGTGTTGTTATAACTAGCATGTATATATAGGTGTGTAGGTGTTGTATATGCTAAATTATCATTGAGGAAGATAACTTGGTTTTTCAGTGAAAATTTATATACGAACATATGTTTTGAAAAATAACAAAATTTGTATGTGATTCGATAAATTGTATGCTAACTGAGGAATTGAACTATACATGTTAATTTGTTATGTTGGTATAGTTGTATTTCAAAGGAATCAAAATTTGTTGATAACAGTGGAAATTTTCGTTCACTGTAATTTATATTTCATCAATGGATTTTTACTTTAAAACACAGTGTTTCAAAGAATTAGTTTATGGTATTGATAATTAATGATTTGTGATGGATATATTGATGATTGTTAACTTTTATGTGTAATTTTCATGAAGTTATACATGTGTTAGATGCCATTGGTTGTTAAAAATAAATTAGACAGTAGCTTTGCTCTGTCTTTCGGGGTTGGTTCTATGAGTTTCGGTGCCCCAGCGCCAAATCTCGCGCCCTGGCGCCAAGGTTCGCGCCCCAGCGTCAAAAATGGGCCCGTAGCTCGCGCCCAGCGCTGAAGCTCGCGCCCCAGCGCTGATGCTCGCGCCCCAGCGCCATAGCTCGCGGCCCAGCGCCACTGTTCCGCGCCCCGGAGCCGGAAAAGTGGCCTAGTTGGGCAGTTTTGACCTCCTGTAGTAAAATGGCCATAACGTTTTCATACGAACTCCGCTTTAGGTAATTCAAGATGATTCGGAAAGAGGACGAGTAGACCTACAACTTTCATTCTTTAAGTTTTTTAATTTGAGGTCTGTAACAGTAGTCAAAATGGCCATCTTTAGGACTGTTGTGAATTTGGAGCCAATCGGAGGGCGTCGGGATGCACGAATGCAAGTGCAACCCTTTGGGTATTAGTATAACTTAATGATAACATGTTGGACATGTATTAGGATGTTGTATCAAGTTGTTAATGTACATGTGGTGCAATGGCATGATCATTTAAGTAGTTGTAATAAAGCTAAAAAGTAATATTCATGAAAGATGTGTTGTTTAAACTTAAACTTAGTTAGTAGCTATACTAAGAGTAATAAAGGAACTCATAAAGGTAATGTTAGTGTAACTAATGTGTATTGTCAATGCATATGGTATGTGTAGGACTTGGGGTGAACGTAAATAGTAATTGTTTAACCTATACACGAGGCAAGTTCCCTAACCTTTTCTACTTTATTATTCAGCAAGGTTACTTTTCACTGTTATGTTATACTTATGCAAGTTCTCTAACTCAAAACTTCATTGTGCAAGTTTCCTTAACTCTATTTTTATAACTGAGCAAGTTTTCTAAACCTTATCTTTTGATATTGAACAAGTTATTATTGTCTTTAACTTGTTTTGTTGTATGCAAGTTTTATAAATCTTATCTTTTGATATTGAGCAAGTTTTATCTAGTACTAGAACTTCATTGTACAAGATTGAATTCGTTAAACACATTATTGCTTTAATTCCATTTCAATTGTACAAATGGCTAACTTTACACTTTCGTAGAGTTAGATTGTTTATTGTTGATTAAGCTCGTGTATCTATTGGTTTACGAGGATGCATGTTATGATTATTCCATGATTATGCTATTAAATTATTCCTAAAGCATGATGTTAGTTTATAAATATCCATTCAACTATGATTATTCCATAGTATACAGTTATGCTGTTTGTAATCAACTAACCCTTAGTTGATTACCGTTGAATTCTAAATTACCCCATGATGTATCCAAACCAAACTCACTTTGGTACGGACTTGTAGTCTAAATACTAAGAAGAACAACTCTTTTATAAGAGGTTACGCTTAGCGTTGAAATGATTGTGCACAATACATTGTACGAAGGGTTGATCTCCCTAAGTACGTGAAGTCCTTATAGTCTTATGACTGTTAAAGTTTAAGTTGAAAAATTACTTATAACTGTGGACATGATTCGTGGTCATTAGACCCTTAGTAATTGATTAAAGTTTTTAGAAAGTAATAGAACTTATTGTTCAGTTCTATTAAACCTAATGTTGGTACATGATGTAAAGTTAACTGATTTATTTATTATTATTTCAAGTGGGCCTTGTTTGCTCACTCTTGCTTGTAAACATTCTTACAGCTAAGGTTGAAACTGGTGATATACCTAGCACCAGTAAAGGGAAAGGAAAGATTAAGCAATGCTGAAGACCTGTAATAGTTAGACAGTTTATTTTTAGACTTTGTTTAAAGATTGTAAAGAAGTTTATATTAATTTAATTTCCGCATGAATGAATGTTTGTAAAGGTTAGATAACCTAGGAGATTTTTATTTAAGTTTAATCCTGTATGGGCAGGTTTTATTTATTCAATTTTATCAATTGGGTAGTTAGTAATGAATGTTTTGATTACGTGAACACCAAATCTTGAGGAAATGAAGTACCGGGATTTGGGGGTGTCACAGAGTTTGATCAATAAGGATTTAAAACATGTGAAAGAGGATTCAAAGAAGAATATCGCAAGAGTTATAAGGAATATGAATGTGGGGTTACCCAACTCCAATAATAAGGATGTAAGGTGATGGTAAATAGACAGTGTCTATAAAAAGAGAATGATAAAGAAGTTAAGAATAGAAATTTATATTTTAAGTATGGTGCAATTGTACTCTTTAATAGTTGATGTATGGTATCTGGGCTAAACGATTCCTTCATAGAGCGGAGGTATATATGAACTAGCAACTCGGAACCTAGTTTGTTGGTTGTTTGTGGGAAACCACTCAGCGTACCATATTGAAACTGTTAGAGACTCGATGTGTACCAAGTGTAGAAAATGGACACGTGTGATGAAATTATGTAACTTGAGTGAAATTTGAAGCGATGAAGTTGAAAATTCTTAAAGTAAGAATTGTTATATAAACAAGAAGATTCAAAGAAGAATCTAAGAGATATAAATATAAGAAATAGGAGTTTCCTAACTCCAAAAGCCAAGATCACGAGTTAAGAATTTTTTTATAAATGAGATGATTATAGAATAAGATCACAACGTGATCTGTTTAAGTTATAAAAGGAAGATGGTTTGTAATGTTTAAATGATTATAGCTTGATGCTATGAAGATGGTGTATTATGAAAAAGTACGAGATAACTCATGAGGAGTTATAGATAATGTGATACGAGGAATTCGTATCGAGCAAAGAGCAAGTTAAGAGTAAGATTGAGTTAGGTGGGATTTCAATTGAGGACTCATGTGATGGCTGAGTTGTATAAATCTTTGTATGGGCGAGGGTTTTGTGCTTGCACTCAGTTTATCACATTAATAATCATTGGAATGTTTGTGTCGCGCTATTTGCTATATGCCTGTTGAGAAGGTGATTTTTCTCTCATGTGTATAACAGATAGGTAGAGTATAGTTAGAGAATATTATAAGGTTAAGTGCAAGTTCTTAAAACTCATACTTATGGTAGGTTCGTGACTCATAATTATATGGTATATTTTTGAACCCCTCAGCGAATGGACGCCTATGGTCTGACTAGGATAAGTTCTTAAACTCATATGATTGTTGCAAGTTCCTGAACTCATAACGTGTGGTAAGTTTGACGAACTGGGTATATATAAATGTAAATGGAGTATTGAGGATAATTGGAATAGATAGACCTATTAAGCAATGGATCATTATAGAAAGTGGAGTTAATGGTGAAAGCATAGGTATTCTAAATCTACTAGCTATGCTAGAGTTTCGAAATTTATTGACTTCGTGCTGATGTTTACACTTTTATTTTCTTGAAAAATATTGGATCAAATGATGGAACCAATGAGTTTTAACAACAATACCGTTATTCGTATGTCTGTGCTAATTACTTCGGCTAGACAAAAATGATTTGCAATATATCAAAATGTATTTTACATTATTAATGCATCATGTAACCTGATGCAAAGATGATAAAAACGATGGAGTCATCAATGCAGTATTACTTAGTGTTGGATGTGATCTAAGGATCGTCAGCCCACTATGGTATGATGTAGTATGATAAAATCACCAAATGATGAAATCTTCAACGGACTGTAAATACAGTGCGTTATCATGACGTCATAAAAAGATTTTTGAGATTTCTTTAAGATATGAGAATACATATGTATGTATGTATATGTATATTTTGGTTGATGTCCAAATTGTTGTAGAGGTCTATGCTATTTGATTCAGCTAGACAAATATTAAAAGATGTTCATGAAATTTAAGAGTTTCTTGAGAAGTTATGCCAAACCAAATTGTTTTGGTGCGGATTCAGATGTTGAAAAGCTGAGATGAACAACCCCATTATTAGGGGTTGCGCTTAGTTTTATACTTTGCGCTGAAATATTTGTATATAATACATGTACAATAGGTTGATCACCTAGAGTACTTGCGGAGGGTGTTTTCAGTCTTTGTGATTGATAAACATTCTGCCAAAGAGGGTTTAAAGTGTGAAGAACCGGGGGTGAAGCACTATTAAACCTAGAGAATAGAGTTCATGGTCTTGTGACCCTCAACATGATTTGGAATCTTTTAAATTTCTGAGTTATTCATACTACTTCCCAATTATTGAACAATTGTGGAGGATTCTTGTTATTCTGCAGGATGGAATTGAAAAAGAAAAGTATTCCTTAGAAAGAAGTAAGTCATAGAATATGACACTGAATGATGAATGTGTTGAATAAATGAGAAAAGAAATTTTGAAGTGAGAAGGATGTGAGTTATCAAAGAGTAATGTGAAACTTTTAATAGAAAAGTTTAATAATTGTAGAATGATATTTGTGAAAAGAAAGTGGTTATAGAAACCAATAAATGAATGAAGTAGTGACGTAAAATCTACTTTGATAGATTGAATGTATAAAGATTAATAAAAAAAATTTCGAGGACGAAATTCTTAGAAGAAAGAGTGAATGTAATATCCCGAGTGTTTATGATAGCGATCCTTAGAAAAGGAAATGAATGGGTTAAGAATATAATACTCAAATATAATTGCGTTCAAGTGAAAGTTATGAAATAAAACCTAGAATTTGTAAGGAATGTAGTATGAAATATAAAATCTATATTTAGATAAAATGATGAAAGATTTCTCTGAGTTATGTGTTTAAATTGTGTCTGCGATTCTGGGGACAAAATCTTTGTAAGGGGGTAGAATGTAACAGATTGAATTTATTGAGTCGTGATTCTGGGGACAGAATCCTTTTAAGGAGGGAAAAATGTGACGAACGAGATTTTTATAATTAATTTCTAATATTTATTGAATTAAATAAATATTTTTGATGATTTAATTATTAGATTAAATAATTAATTGATACAGTTATGGTGGATTAATTTAATTATATATGTTATATTTATTTAATTAATGTGTAGAATTTTATTATTCGAAGTATGTGATTATGTGAGCTTATAGTATTAAAATAAATATTTAATAAGCCATGTTATTTTAATTAATGTAATAATTAATTAAAGATTTAATAATTTGACATTATTTATTAATGAGAAAATTATTTATGTGACTATGTGAATTTATGAGAATTTAGTATATTTTATTTAAAATAAATTAAATAAAATATTGAATTTATTTTTATAAAGGAGTGTGACATGAATTAAACTATATGATAAAGCTTTATTAAATTAAATGATTTGAAAACCTTTTCTTTCTAGCAAAACAAGGCCTTATTGGGAGTTGGGGTCAGTTACCCATGATTGGATAACTGACCACAACGCGTCAGTTCATTGAATAAGACGTCTCCTTTTCTTTCATTTTTATTCCTAAGTCTAGAGAATAAGCAGAGTATAATTTAGAGTTCAGAGAGGAATTGTGAGATTGATAAAAGATTGTGAGTGTATAATAGATCAATTACATGTGAAAGCATCATCATTGATCATCTTTTTACACTCTACAGGGTAATCTCTTCCTTTCCAAATCCTATTTTTTACGTATTTAAGTTTTTATATAATTGGCTTTCATTCATACTGTAAAGCCTCTGTAATTGGGATATGAGTAACGATTATGGGTTTTGTTTGTGTTATGGAATATCAAATCATATTTTATTATATTTAGTTTGTAAACCATAACATCAATTTCATGAAAATACGTAGTATATAATTTCTACAAAATTACAGAGTTTGGGTTATGGCCATATGGCCTTATACGTGATTTTAGTATGTCAAACATAAATGTTTTCTTAAATTTTACACCCTTATTTTATGTGCATGTTAATACAAAGAGATCAAACTTTAAATGAACAGATTTGGCTTTATAACGAATCTGTGGCGTTGAATTTTAGGAATTTATGTTCAATACTTCAAGAACATCAAGAACAGTGGAAATTTTTATGTTTTAATTCTCTGATTATGTGTTTTAATGGATTAAAATTAGTTTATAATTGTTGGGTAATGATTATATATGAATTATAACATGTGGGTATGTTTAATTTGGTGAAATTAGTGTTAAAGATGTGTTAATGTCGCTGAATTCTGTGTTCTTCGCGAACTGGAAATTCAAAATCTGGGGTTTCGCGCTGCGGCGCCAACCTCCAGTTCATTCGTTACGCCGTAGCGTCACCGCGCCGCAGCGCCATGTATCAGGCCGCAGCGCGAAAAGCCAGTACAAAAGTGGCGCCGCAACGCCACTTAGCAAATTGTCTAAAAAATGCATTTTTTTTTCAATGATCAAGTATAGAAATGTGTTAGTAACCTAATCTAATGAATATATATAATTAGATATTAAAGTGAGTTTTTTTCACCAAGTCAAAAAGACAATTACATGATGATTGAATTGGTGATTATATATTTAGCTTGTTGTTCGTATAGTGTAATATTATGTGGAAACAAGTATGGTAATATGACTAAGTATAGTCCTGAATTCGAGTTAGATAAAGAATAATCATGTGATGTTTAGTAAGTTATAACTGACTGGTATTGTGAATGGAAATGATATGTAGGATTAAATTCAAGGAACATGTTTAATTAACATGTAATCTACGCACGAGGCAAGTATCCTAACCCTACTTGTTATCATTATTCAAGTTTGTAAATTACTTCAAGCAAATCTTGTCATTTTTAAATCAAGTTTGATTTGTTATATTAAAGATTAATAATCTTTTCGAAGTATGAATCCGTTATACAATACTTGTTCTATTGTATATCTCTTGAGATTGTTATTCAATTTAAATACCATTTAATGTGAACCTTGTTAGACTAACGAATTCTTATCGATTCGACTAGTCCATAGTTGATAAACGTTCTAAATTTCAGAACCTTATTGAATTATCCAAACCAAACTTCCTTTGGTGAGGACTCTAACGTCAAACTGAGATGAATAACCCTGTAAAGGAATTACTTAAGCGTTAGTGTTAAGATATTGTGTATAGTATGGTACTAAGGGCTGATCCCCCTAAGTATGAGAAGAAGGGTCCATAGTCTTATAACTGTTAAATGTTTCAAGTATAATCCTTGATAACCTAGGACATAATTCAAGGTCTTATGACCCTCTTGGTAATCATTTTTGGTTCAAAAGTTGAGCTTAATTTCAAAATTCTTCGATTCACTTGCATGTTATTATATTGTTAATTCATTTTTTTATACTTGTGGGCAATCGTGCTCACTCTTGCGTAATAATAATATTGCAGTTATGAACGAAAGAACCGACGAGCCTTCTTCTAGCAAAGGCAAGGGCAAAGCTATTAAGTGATGAAGACGTGTTATTAAATTTTAAGAATGTTATTGTTAAGACTCGATGTTGTTTAAGACTTATTATTTGTTTATGTTTCCGCACAGATATTTAAGGTTAGTATGACCTGGGATTGTATTTATTATTCAGATGTTGTAAGGATTTATTTCTATCTTTTATATGGTTTACAGTTATTATGGATAGATAGACATATGATTTTTGTATAATGAATACCAAATCATGTGGAAATTGAAGTACCAGATTTGGGGGTGTCACAAGTAATCTTCTTGAATATAGATCTCTATAACTCACTTAGCACATATCTTTACCTTAAAATCTTGACCTGCAAAAGTGGTTATTTGCAAGAGTGAGCTCGACAGCCCATCAAAGTCTAACAGTTTTCATGCATCACATAGCACATAATAACATGCTCGATATACATATCATAATAATTAAAGTAACATAGCATACATGCTTTTAATTCACAAAGCAAATATAAAGATTGAGTTCCTTACTCAATCCTCCTTATTTAACCAAAATAATACAGTCATGAATTGACTTTAACATTTCACGATTTCAACATGTATAACATATCATACAATTTAAAACAGTTCATCAAGTCCACGTAACAAATAGAAACCGAAAAACTTGCCTTGATCGTTGTTTACCAATAATAGTTTTACAACTTACAGTTATCTGCACTTCACGTGCCCTACACAATTATATAATCATACACATCAAATATTAGTCACATATCTCACTGTATTTCTTCTTAGTCAAACTCGAAGTTCATTCAAGTGCTTAAGTCTTGCTAGGACTACTTATTAGTTTTATATTAAATCCATTTCATATCCTATAATATTTATTTCAATTGAATTGAAACACATTTTAAGTTCATTAACACTTGGCACGGCGTTTCGACGTTCATTCGTCACACGCCCGATTTGCCTCTCTTGTGTATGCTTACTATGCTTCTATAACTTATCTAATATATTATTTATTAATTTTAAGCATCATTATATTTGCTAACATATATGTTTTATAACTTAGGATATTATCTTTTATCGTCAGGGGCACTACACATGCATATGTGCATGCCCGACGCCCTCCGATTGCCCCCGAAAACACAACAGTCCTAAAGATTACCATTTTGACTACTGCTATAGATCTCAAATTAAAACACTTACAGCATGAAAGTTGTAGGTCTATTCGTCCTTGTTCCGGATCATCTTGAATCACCTCAATTAGAGCTTGTATGAGAAAGTTATGGTCGTTTTACTACAGGAGGTCAAAATTGTCCAACCCAGATTTTTGTTCCGGCGCCGCGGTGCGAGAACTAAGTCATACAGTGGCACCGTAGTGCAAGATTGGCGCTGGGGCACAAATTTCAGCGTTGGGGCACGAACTTCTGGCGCTGGGGCGCGAATTTTGGCCTAGGGTTCTATTTTTGGCGCTAGGGCGCCAAAAACTAACAGAACCGAGCATGAAGACCATTTTTGGTCTGTTTAAGAAATTATAGCAACTAATTACATACATATAACTAATGTAATTTACACATAACCTCACCAATCATACATATATTAACTTAAAACTACTGAATAACAAATTTAGAAAGACTACATCCGTAAAAATAATGTTTTAAAATTAAAACTCCATGTTTGACATTTGTTAAACACATTGTATACTGTAAATCCTACTAACCACCAATTTGATTACTTTTAAACTATAATTCTCTGTAGTTCATATCCAATTAGCATACCCGACTTTCAATTTCACAACTAGCATACAATCGTATATAGAACCTTTGATATTCCACAACTCACGTTCATAAGTATATGTTCACTGTTAAAACTATTTCTTTCCTGAAAACGTAAATTTAGCCTACAACATATACATATGATATTTATAACATTACTTATACCCATAATTTCATAGTCAACTAGTAAAGCATGGTTTACAGACAATTTTTGTAAAGAACTTTGTCTTACAGTCAAATGCAGAAATACAGAGACTATCAAATTATAACGTAAAACATATATGTTAAGTTTTTAAAACATACCTCTAGTTGTTTAAGAAACCATTGCTAAACACTGAAAATACAGAACTCAGAGCTTTGTCTCCAACTCTTGACAGTCTCTCTCAAAACTCTCTTGTCTCTAACAACATTTCTTCCCTTTTCTTACTTAGGCTTAAGCCAGTTGCATTATACGTAACGAAAACAAACGCACGTCTTTTTTTTTCAAACGTTTTAAAACTGTCCTCTACTAATTGCCCATATTCAATTTTTCAATTACCAAATATTATATATTATTTATATTTTGTTTAATTTAATTTATATTACTAATAAATCAAATTTAAAAATCCAAAAGCCATAAAACTTCGTTTGGCAAAACTCCTTAAAATTAAAGACTTAATATATTTAAGCCTTGTTTGGCAAAATAAATTAAAACTAGTTTAATTTATTTTAATAACAACTTATAATATAGTTATTTGTCACACTTCTAATTAATTAAGTTTTTATACTTAATTTAATTAATTCTAATAACAATTCATTGCATAATAATAATAATTTATTTAATCATTATAAACTCTCTAACTTAATTATTAAATTAAATTAGATTACTATTTCAAAATAATTGCTTTCTTTAACTCATTAATTATTTATTAAACAAATAAATAATCAAATCACATCAAATCAATTAAACAAATACTTATTCAACAATAAACACATCCATTAAATATTTATATAATTCAATAAATATTCAAATATTATAATAAAAATCTGGATTGTTACATCATTCCCTCCTTACAAAGATTCTGTCCTCAGAATCACAACTCAAACTACTCATTCGTTACAATCTTTCCTACTTACAAAGATTCTGTCCCCAGAATCGAAGACACAAATTAAACAAATAACTCAGAGTAATCTTTCATCATTTTATCTAAATATGGATTTTATATTTCGTACTACATTCATTACTTTAACAAATTCTAGGTTTCATTTCATAACTTTGACTTGAACTCAATTATATTCTGAGTATTATATTCTTAACCCATTCATTTCCTTTTCTAAGGATCGCTATCACACACTCGGGATATTACATTAACCCCTTCTTCTAAGAATTTCGTTATCGAAATTTTATTTATTAATCTTTATTCATTCAATCTAACAAAGTAGATTTTACACTAATACTTTATTCATTCCTTGGATTTTATAACCACTTCTTTTCACAAATGTCTTTCTGCAGTTATTAACTTTTTTATTAAAAGTTTCACCTTATTCTTTGATAACTCATCCCCTTCTCATTTCAAAATCTCTTTTCTTACTTAATCAGCACATTCATCATTCAGTGTCGTATTCTACGACTCACTTCTTTCTAATGAATACTTTCCTTTTTCATTTCCATCTTGCAGAATAACAAGAATCTTCCACAATTATTCAATAACTGGGAAGTAGAATGAATAACTCAGGAATTTAAAAGATTCCAAATCATGCTGAGGGGTCACAAGACCGTGAACTCTATTCTCAATTTACTAGTGCTTCAACTTAATCCTTCACACTGTAAACCAAAGTGTTTATCAATCACAAAGACTGAAAACACCCTCTTTACGTCACTAGGTGGCCAGCCTATTGTACCACTACGTTGGGCTGCAACGTAGTGTTTTGTAACAACTATATGCGTTACGCTCGGAACTATTGTCCCCGAAAATATGTCCCCTTATAGGGTTGTTCACCGCAGCTTTTCAACATCTAAATCTGCACCAAAACAATTTGGTTTGACATAACTTTTCAATAAACGCTTGAATTTCATGAACATCTTCCAATATTCGTCTAGCTGAACCAAATAGCATAGACTTCTACAACAGTTCGGACATCAATCGAAATATACATATACATATATATATTCTCATATCTTAAAGAAATCTCAAAAATCTTTTTATGACGTCATGATACCGCACTGTATTTACAGTCCGTTGAGGATTCTGCCATTTGGTGATTTTATCATACTACATCATACCATAGTGGGCTGACGATCCTTAGATCACATCCAACACTAAGTAATATTGCATTGATGATTCCATCATTTTTATCATCTTTGCACCAGGTTACATGATGCATTAATGATATAAAATACATTTTGATATATTGCAAATTATTTTTGTCTAGCCGAAGCAATTAGCATAGACATATGAATAACAATATTGTTATTAAAACTCATTGGTTCCATCATTTGATCCAATGTTTTTCAAGAAAATAAAAGTGTAAACATCAACACGAAGTCAATAAATTTTGAAAGTCTAGCATAGCTAGTAGATTTAGAATACCTATGCTTCCACCATCAACTCCACTTTCTATAATGATCCATTGCTTAATAGGTCTATCTATTCCTACCATCCTCAATACTCCATTCACATTTATCTATACCCAGTTCGTCAAACTTACCACACGTTATGAGTTCAGGAACTTGCCACAATCATATAAGTTTAAGAACTTATCCAAGTCAGACCATAAGCGTCCATTCGCTGAGGGGTTTAAAAATATATCATATAATTATGAGTCATGAACCTACCATAAGTATGAGTTTTAAGAACTCGCACTTAACCATATAATATTCTCTAACTATAATCTACCTATCTGTTATACACATGAGAAAAGAATCACCTTCTCAACAGTTTCAATATGGTACGCTGAGTGGTTTCCCACAAACAACCAACAAACTAGGTTTCGAGTTGCTAGTTCGTATATACCTCCGCTCTATGAAGGAATCGTTTAGCCCAGATACCATACATCAACTACTAAAGAGTACAATTGCACCATACCTAAATATAATTCTCTATTCTTAACTTTTTTTCTCACTCTCTTTTTATAGACATTGTCTACTTATTATCACCGTACATCCTTATTATTGGAGTTGGGTAACCCCACATTCATATTCCTTATAACTCTGCGAGATTCTTCTTTGAATCCTTTAACGCGAGTTTAAATCTCTTCTTTACAAATTTCTTAAATTACTTCTTCTTGTTCAAACTCTATTTGAGCTTATTCGTTCATTATCTTTACATTCCTTCTCTAAGGTTATAGCCTAAGGTACCCCTACCTAAGGTTTATAACCTACAGCTTTGATACCAACTGTAACGACCCCAAAATTTATACAATTTAAATCTCGACTTCGGTCGTTAACCATACATTCAACCTCTATTTTTACATCATTATTCGATATTAAAATTACTAAAATTGCGGAATATTTAAAACTTTTATACATTTCCTTCTTTCTTGCCCTGAATCGCAACCTTTACATTACCTCTCTTTGATTCAATCTTATATCATGAATCGTTACAACAAAATGACTATACAAAGTCTTACATCATAACTAAATATCCATATACATTGGATAGCTCAACTTAAAATTCAACAATATATTACGTTTAAAATATGAAATACATTTCTCATAAATCATAAGTAATCTTCGTGAATATAGATCTCTATAACTCACTTAGCACATATCTTTACCTTAAAATCTTGACCTGCAAAAGTGGTTATTTGTAAGAGTGAGCTCGACAGCCCAGAAAATTTTAACAGTTTTCATGCATCACATAGCACATAATAACATGCTTGATATACATATCATAATAATTAAAGTAACATGTCATACATGCTTTTAATTCACAAAGCAAATATAAAGATTGAGTTCCTTACTCAATCCTCCTTATTTAACCAAAACAATACAGCCATAAATTGACTTTAACATTTCACGATTTCAACATGTATAACATATCATACAATTTAAAATAGTTCATCAAGTCCACGTAACAAATAGGAACCGAAAAACTTGCCTTGATCGTTGTTTACCAATAATTGTTTAACAACTTACAGTTATCTGCACTTCACGTGCCCTACACAATTATATAATCATACACATCAACTATTAGTCACATAACAACACATAGTAATTGTAATGTAAACTCTACTCCACATCTCATAATCTTTCCTATTAATTAGCACACAATGTTTCATTAAATTGTGTTAACTTTTCGACTTATATCTCACTATATTTCTTCTTAGTCAAACTCGAAGTTCATTCAAGTGCTTAAGTCTTGCTAGGACTACTTATTGATTTTATATTAAATCCATTCCATATCCTATAATATTCATTTCAATTGAATTGAAACACTTTTTAAGTTCATTAACACTTGGCACGGCGTTTCGATGTTCATTCGTCACACGCCCGATTTGCCTCTCTTGTGTATGCTTACTATGCTTCTATAACTTATCTAATATATTATTTATTAATGTTAAGCATCATTATATTTACTAACATACATGCTTTATAACTTAGGATATCATCTTTTATCGTCAGGAGCACTACACATGCATATGTGCATGCCCGACGCCCTCCGATTGCCCCCGAAAACACAACAGTCCTAAAGATTACCATTTTTACTACTGCTATAGATCTCAAATTAAAACACTTAAAGCATTAAAGTTGTAGGTCTATTCGTCCTTGTTCCGGATCATCTTGAATCACCTCAATTAGAGTTTGTATGAGAAAGTTATGGTTGTTTTACTACAGGAGGACAAAATTGTCCAACCCAGACTTTTGTTCCGGCGCCGCGGCGCGAGAACTAAGTCATACAGTGGCACCGTAGTGCAAGATTGGCGCTGGGGCACGAATTTCAGCGTTGGGGCACGAACTTCTGGCGCTGGGGCGCAAATTTTGGCGCTAGGGTTCCATTTTTGGCGCTAGGGCGCCAAAAACTAACAGAACCGAGCACGAAGACCATTTTTGGTCTGTTTAAGAAATTATAGCAACTAATTACATACATATAACTGATGTAATTTACACATAACCTCACCAATCATACATATATTAACTTAAAACTACTGAATAACAAATTTAGAAAGACTAAATCCGTAAAAATAATGTTTTAAAATTAAAACTCCATGTTTGACATTTGTTAAACACATTGTATACTGTAAATCCTACTAACCACCAATTTGATTACTTTTAAACTACAATTCTCTATAGTTCATATCCAATTAACATACCCGACTTTCAATTTCACAACTAGCATACAATCGTATATAGAACCTTTGATATTCCACAACTCACGTTCATAAGTATATGTTCACTGTAAAAACTATTTCTTTCCTGAAAACGTAAATTTAGCCTACAACATATACATATGATACTTATAACATTACTTATACCCATAATTTCATAGTCAACTAGTAAAGCATGGTTTACAGACAATTTTTGTAAAGAACTTTTGTAACAACCCGATATTTTTTATAAAAATTAAATTAGAAATTTTGCGTATAATTTTTTTTTGAGGATTTGTACAAGATAATGTGTGTATGTAATTATGTAATAAATAAAAATATATTTATTATATGAATGTTTACAAATAATTTTATTTTAGAATTATTGATTATTATAAATTATATTCTTTTAATAATTAATTTTATGACAGAAATGTTTTTATTAATTATTTTCTATGAAAACATGATTATTATATAACAATAGATGAAATGATTTTAGAATGATTATAATAATTATTTTATTATATGAATTTATTTCGGATTAATTAAGTTATTTATTTTTAACTTAATTATTAATGTTATATAACAGATAAATCAGATATGGAATCTAAACCCTAATTTTGGATTTAGATCAAGGAATGAGAATATTAATATAATATTATTTTAACTCGGTGCTATGAATATGTACAACATATGTGTACAATTATAATGATTGTCAATTATGATACAGTATTACAAAACTCTAGTATTATTTTCATAAACCCTAATTCGATAGTCAAATTAGACTGTAAGATTTCAAGTAATTACGTTATGTTAAGAATGTCACCCTAGTTAGTAATTTAAAAACCCTAATACTAGAAACCCTAATTATTTTGAACCCTAAATAATATTTATAAACCCTAATTAATTAGAAATCCTAATTAATTAAGAACCCTAATTACTAAATTTGAAAACCCTAATTTAAAACTCTATTATGAGTTCGAGAATGTTTTGTAATTGTATTATTATGATTAATGATAAGTATTATGGAATTTAAAGTTAATTAGGAAAACTCTAATTTTCAAAAACCTTAATGTTTTTTTTTATATATAAATCCTTAATAATTTTTTGCTCTAAATTATAAACCCTAATTTAATTAGGGTAAACCCTAATCGCTAAATTAGGAAGTGTAATGCTAATTAGTGTCTCTTAAACCTAATTAGCAAATTGTTAAGTAATTAAGAACCTAATTGATTAAGAAACCCTAATTTCAATTTTTAGAAACTAAAATTTTATTATTTTATTTTATTTTATTTTTTTGTACAAACCCTAAATTGGAAATTCTAGAAAATTATCTTTAAACCCTAATGGGTTCAAAACCTAAACCCTAAACCCTAAGGGTATGGTCAAATGTCAAAAATGCCCTTAAAATTCTAAGCCAAAAGACAAAAATGCCCCTTCTGCATTATTTGTAGCTAACTTGTATTGTTAGACAAAACTTTAGTTGGTTGCCAACTTTTGACTTTCCTAGCAATTAAAATCCAGCAAATCAGCCTATTAAATCAGCAACATGCATTGTATCTATGTATATATAGGATTGGAGAGAGAAAATGTCACATTTAAGCTCATTCATACACATTCACTCCACCAACTCTCTCTCTTTCTCTCAAGACCCACGAATTATTGTAGTGTATCAGTCCCCAAGACCAGCCCCACGAACAACCACATCAACATCAGAAGCTAGGATCAAGAAATTTTTCAAAGAAGGTATAAACTAACCCAAGAAAATTTGACTTTGATCTGCATGTTAGATGTTATAATTATTTGTTAAAACATGTTGTTTGTAGTCTATTTAAGTGATCTGGGTTGGTATCATGCAGATCCATAACACCTAAGTGCTCGAAATTAAAATTTTTCAAAATCTGGAAAATGTGGTTTTTGGGTCTGAGAGTCAAATGTCAGACCCCATAGATCTTTGATTATTAAGTGTTTTTGTTGTTTAAAAGTTTTTATTTGTAGTCTGGTATAAGATCTCTCATTTGGTTCAAGAATCAAAGTCAGATCATGAACCGATTGGAAGTTATTCACGGTCAAAGCCCGTTGACCGGGCATGACCGGCTGAATTCTGGGTAACCCAGAAACTCGTTTTCCAGCGCCTGGCAAGAATTTGCAAGCTTGACCATCTGATCACGAGTTACTTTTCTGGAAATTCCAGAAACCGGAAGAACACATTCTCTGACAATGTTTGACCAGCTTTGATCTTTCTTGTGTGATGATGATATGATGCTTTGTTGTTACAAAGTTGTTCTATGACATCTTGGCTATAATTATAAACCTTCATATCACATTAAACAGAACCAGGATACGAGATATAAAGATCGAGAGGAGGGTACCTTGACTGTTCTTCATTTCTGGGAAACCCAGATATTGAAGAACAGTCCTGACAAGGTTTTTAATGGGCCAGAACACACTGTTATGATGATTTATCGACATAAAACTTATTACTGATTATAGTATTACATTACTACTACACGTATAAACAATTAGCAAACCTAGAAACATATATATCAGTGATCTATACTTAGTCAAAGTAGGTACTCGGTTAACAGCCTTTGAAGGTTCTGACATGCTCAAGAACACCTATAGTGACAGTTTCGTCGCTATAGGGCCATTTAGCGACAGTTTATTAATAAAATTAATTATTTTTATTAAATAAATCCTAAAATTAGTGTTGTATTATGAAAAATACAAAATAAATTATTAAAAATTATTTTAAAATTTGAAAATTAGTTTTTAATTATTTTAAATATATTTCATAAATATTTAATATTTTTAGAATATTAAAAGTATTTAAGTTATTTAATTATAATATTAAATAAATTATTTAAAAATAATTTTAATACATGAATTTTTTTTTAAAATTATATTATAGTATAAGAAAATAAATTAAGTTATTTTTGATAACTTTTAATTTTTTGTGATGAATTTCATTAATTAATTAACATTAATGTTAGTTAAAGTTATTTAATAAATGTATTAAATAAATGATGAAAAATAGAATTAATGATTTAAAAATTATATAAAGGTTATAAAAAATATTTTAAGTTATAAAATATAACTTTTGATATTTTGTCATGAAAAATATTAATTATTTAATATTAATGATATTAGATTTATTTAATATTTATATTAAATAAATTAGTTTAAAAATGATTTTTAATATTAGAAAAAATCATTTTAAATGAAAATAAATAGTTTAATAATGCTTTAAGTTATAAAATATAACTTTCTATATTTAAAGGTAAATTTTATTAATTAATGATATTAAGGTTATTTAATAATTATATTAAATAAATTAGTTTAAAAATGATTTTATTATTATAAAACTCATTTTAAATGAAAATAAAGTATTTAAAGATATTTTAAGTTATAAAATATAACTTTTAATATTTAAAGGATAATTTTATTAATAATTTAATATTAATGATATTAATAATAAATGATATTAAGTTTATTTAATAATTATATTAAATAAATAGTTTTAAAATGGATTTATTTATTTAAAAATCATTTAAAAATGATATAAATTAATTAAAAATATTTTAAGTTATGAATAAGGACTTTTAATATTTTGATAAGTAATACATTAATACTTTAATATTAATGACAATTATTTAAAAAAAATGATTTTAATTCTTTTAAAAATCATTTAAGGGTGATATTAATACTTTAAAAGTATTTTGAGTTATTATAAATAACTTTAACCTTTTGGCAATGGTTTCATTAATAGTTTAATATTAATTAAATATTAATGATAATAGAATTGTTTAATATTTAAATCATTTAATAATGATTCCGGTGTTTGAAAATTCATGATAAATTATAATAAATATTTTAAAATTATTATAAGTCCTTTAAAAATAATATGACTGATACTTACAGTTATTGAACTACAGGATAGAGTCTTAGACTCGATAATTACCCGATAAAGTCGTCGGTACACCGACATGTTTCAGAAATTGATCTGAACTTAGATAATTTGATTAAATATGTGTTTATTTGTGATTCAATGGTTGTGGAACATATGTGACAATGTGATTATGTTATGTTCTAACTGCAATAAGCAGCACTATGTGTTATAGTATGTTATTCTAATCGATCAAATGATCTTATTAATGATAGGTTTCGGTATAAAAGATAAAACTAAGTTGCGTACTGTAAGCAGCAGACCAGACAAGTATCTTACCTCTGCATTTCCTTTATGCAATGGACATGAGTAAGAAGTTTCAGAATTATATTATTATTATGCTATATTATTAAATCTACTGTGATATGTTCTATATCCCCGATCATTGTTTATCAACATGTTAGTATATGATAATTCAGATATATATTCTGTTCGTTAATATCTAAATATGGTTATACGAGTGACCCCACTTGGATAATCCTTGTATTTAATCACATGTTGATATATATATATATATATATATATATATATATATATATATATATATATATATATATATAAATAAGCCGTCTAAGCTACTTGATCAGCTAGACACAAATTCAGAAATATCGTTGAATAAGTTAAAACCTTTTTGTATCCAATCAAATTATTTTGGTTCGGATTCCGGTCTAAGTATGAACATCCTGATTATGGGAAAAATTTTATGCGCCCAAGGCGGACAGAGTGAACGATCTTATCGTTCTTGTAATGTAGTATTGATCAATACAGGGTACATGGAAAGTACAACCTCATGCCCGTAAGTTATGACGGTTTGCAGATGAAGTTCTGCCAAACCTTATCGAAAATTTAAAACAATGTTCATAGTATATCGACTACCCTATATATATAGTCAATACGTAGTTTCAAAATTTTGGGATAGAATTGTTATGTTATTATTATCAGTTCAGTTTACTTCACAACTTTAAATTCGTTGTGGAAGTGATGTTCAAAGAAAATATTTATTTATTTCAGATAAATATATTTATAATTGCTATTACTTGCTGGGCACTCAAATGCTCATCCTTACTTAATTTAAATATTTTCAGCTAAGTGTGAACGATCAGAGAGCTCTGCTAAGAACAAGGAAAAGGAAAAGGTTGCTGAATAAATGAATGAACGTTATCTTATGTAATAGTTTAATACTATTAAGACAAGTATGATATATATTATCTATCACGGTTTGTAATGAATGTTTAAAGGTTACATACTTGGGATTAGACTCTGATAAATGTAAGTTAAGTTTGATATTTATATTATTGTTATTATTATTAGTATTATTCCGCTCATAGAAATGGTATCGTGATGAACCGAGTTCGGGTTTCAAGTACCTGAGTTCGGGGTCCTCACAAGTTGGTATCAGAGCTTAGGGTTGGAAACCTTAGGTGGGTTAGACCTTAGGCTATAACCTTAGAACAGAGGAAAACGTTAAAAATACAAATAACTCATATAGAGTTTAAAAAAGGAGATGAATTGAATTAGTTTATCGTCAAACAATATAAAAGATAACTTATATAAAACTATTAATTGTTGTGTGTATATATTAAGTGATAATCAGGATAACTTAGGTGTGTAGATGTCAGATAGAAAATAATTAGGATAACCTCAAATCGTAAAGAAGAAGTCAATCTCCATAACCGAGCCAATATCAAAGCCAATAGCTGAAATAGAGGCTCACAATGGAAGCCACCTCAATGAGGTGGTTATTTTGAAAAGTATAGTATCGGACCCTGAAACGATAGTGTAACTGATAGGTAAAGTATAGTTAAAGAATATGTGGTCAATGTCGAGTTCTTAAACTCATATGTTTGTGGTGAGTTTTTAAACTCATAATGTATGGTAAGTTGGACGAACTAGGTGTAGTTAGAGGTGAATGGATTATTGAGGATAATGAGAATAGACAGATATCTAAGCAATTGATCATTAGTGGAGGCGTAAGAAATAAGTAGTATTAATATTACTTGAATATGTATGATTCTATGTTAGGTATATGATAGGTATGTTTGTATAAGGTAATATTTTTCAAAAAAAAATTTGTATAAATTGTGTCAGCGATTCCCGACTTCTGAGTCACAAAGGGATAGCAGATGATTAAAGCAGTATGTGCTATGGTATATCAAGTGATATGAGTATGAATCTATAATGGATTAATGAAATAAGTTATTATAAAGATATTAGTTAATTATATGAGTACTGGTTAATGTAGAAAACCAAAATTTTCAAAATCTAATATTTTGAGTAAATGACTATTTGAATAGAAAGTTTTGTGTTATACGATAAGGCTTAGAATGTAAGAATAAATTGTGAAAATACCGCCAAGGAGACGAAAACAAAGTACACGGACAGAAGAACCTGTCAACAAAGCTGGAAGACAACCAGACCCGATATAGAATTTTGTGAATATGGACGATCAAGCTATGCAGAACGAAATACCAGTCGCGGGAAGATCAGTCAGATAATCGATAGACGAACATCAAAGACTTCAAGGCCATCGTACTGCCAGGATTTAGAGGGTCAACTGACCCTGTAGCAACATTTGTAATATCTAAGATAATGAAGGGGCAAAAGATAGTTTTGTCACCTATACGGTAAAAGGAAAGAAGATAAAGGGAAAGTCTGTGTGATTTAAGTGTGGATCAATGGAATATAAGGTAGAAGACTATCCAAGAAGGAGAATGGAGGCAAGGAATGTGAATACGGGAAAAAGGCAGCAGGATATTGGCGACGACGGGACCAACATCAACAATCAAACCAACGAAATCAATCGTAAGCGTCTTCAACATGACCGTTCAAGATATCGTGGCAGCCGGGGATGCAACTCCAGGTATTATTCAAACCCATTTTATTTTCTTATAAATATAGTAAGTTATTTTATAGGTTATTTTTGAAGGAGGAATTTGAGTTCTATTAGAAATCAAATTTCTGTTTAATCAGAAAGACAAGCTTTATGTGAATAGTTAAAGATCAGTTCGATCAATTTTGATCGAGATCTACTCGCAATGATTGTGTATGATATGTACCCTGGTATGTATAGATTTTTAAACGGTGATTCCGAGGACGGAATCTTTATAAGGGAGGGTGAATGTAACAACCCGATATTTTTTATAAAAATTAAATCAGAAATTTTACGTATAATTTGTTTTTTGAGGATTTGTACAAGATAATGTGTATATGTAATTATGTAATAAATAAAAATATATTTATTATATGAATGTTTACAAATAATTTTATTTAAGAATTATTGATTATTATAAATTATATTCTTTTAATAATTAATTTTATGGCAGAAATGTTTTTATTAATTATTTTTTATGAAAACATGATTATTATATAATAATAGATGAAATGATTTTAGAATGATTATAATAATTATTTTATTATATGAATTTATTTCGGATTAATTAAGTTATTTATTTTTAACTTAATTATTAATGTTATATATAACAGATAAATCAGATATGGAATCCAAACCCTAATTTTGGATGTAGATCAAGGAATGAGAATATTAATATAATATTATTTTAATTCGGTGCTATGAATATGTACAACATATGTGTACAATTATAATGATTGTCAATTATGATACAGTATTACAAAACTCTAGTATTATTTTAATAAACCCTAATTCGATAGTCAAATAAGACTGTAAGATTTCAAGTAATTGCATTATGTTAATAATGTCACGTGTTATGTGGTATATGATTTGTATTGTCGATTTTAATGTTAATTATGGAAAAACCCTAGTTAGTAATTTAAAAACCCTAATACTAGAAACCCTAATTATTTTGAACCCTAAATAATATTTATAAACCCTAATTAATTAGAAACCCTAATTAATTAAGAACCCTAATTACTAAATTTGGAAACCCTAATTTAAAACTCTATTATGAGTTCGAGAATGTTTTGTAATTGTATTATTATGATTAATGATAAGTATTATGGAATTTAAAGTTAATTAGGAAAACTCTAATTTTCAAAAACCCTAATGTTTTTTTATATATAAATCCTTATTAATTTTTTTTCTCTAAATTATAAACCCTAATTTAATTAGGGTAAACCCTAATCGCTAAATTAGGAAGTATAATGCTAATTAGTGTCTCTTAAACCTAATTAGCAAAATGTTAAGTAATTAAAAACCTAATTGATTAAGAAACCCTAATTTCAATTTTTAGAAACTAAAATTTTATTATTTTATTTTATTTTATTTTTTTGTACAAACCCTAAATTAGAAATTCTAGAAAATTATCTTTAAACCCTAATGGGTTCAAAACCTAAACCCTAATCTAAACTCTAAACCCTAAGGGTATGGTCAAATGTCAAAAATGCCCTTAAAATTCTAAGCCAAAAGACAAAAATGCCCCTTCTGCATTATTTGTAGCTAACTTGTATTGTTAGACAAAACTTTAGTTGGTTGCCAACTTTTGACTTTCCTAGCAATTAAAATCCAGCAAATCAGCCTATTAAATCAGCAACATGCATTGTATCTATGTATATATAGGATTGGAGAGAGAAAATGTCACATTTAAGCTCATTCATACACATTCACTCCACCAACTCTCTCTCTTTCTCTCAAGACCCACGAATTATTGTAGTGTATCAGTCCCCAAGACCAGCCCCACGAACAACCACATCAACATCAGAAGCTAGGATCAAGAAATTTTTCAAAGAAGGTATAAACTAACCCTAGAAAATCTGACTTTGATCTGCATGTTAGATGTTATAATTTTTTGTTAAAACATGTTGTTTGCAGTCTATTTAAGTGATCTGGGTTGGTATCATGCAGATCCATAACACCTAAGTGCTCGAAATTAAAATTTTTCAAAATCTGGAAAATGTGGTTTTTGGGTCTGAGAGTCAAATGTCAGACCCCATAGATCTTTGATTATTAAGTGTTTTTGTTGTTTAAAAGTTTTTATTTGTAGTCTGGTATAAGATCTCTCATTTGGTTCAAGAATCAAAGTCAGATCATGAACCGATTGGAAGTTATTCACGGTCAAAGCCCGCTGACCGGGCATGACCGGCTGAATTCTGGGTAACCCAGAAACTTGTTTTCCAGCGCCTGGCAAGAATTTGCAAGCCTTGATCTGTCAATTAGTTAAGCTTTTTGATGTTGTTGTTGTAACTAGTTTATAGTCTGTTATATGCTCTTTAAAGTCATCTCTTAATATTCCACAAACAATCAACTGATCAAAGGTAGTGGACGGTCAAACTTGACCATCTGATCACGAGTTACTTTTCTGGAAATTCCAGAAACCGGAAGAATACATTCTCTGACAATGTTTGACCAGCTTTGATCTTTCTTGTGTGATGATGATATGATGCTTTGTTGTTACAAAGTTGTTCTATGACATCTTGGCTATAATTATAAACCTTCATATCACATTAAACAGAACCAGGATACGAGATATAAAGATCGAAAGAAGGGTACCTTGACTGTTCTTCATTTCTGGGAAACCCAGAAATTGAAGAACAATCCTGACAAGGTTTTTAATGGGCCAGAACACACTGTTATGATGATTTATCGACATAAAACTTGTTAGTGATTATAGTATTACATTACTACTACACGTATAAACAATTAGCAAACCCAGAAACATATAAATTAGTGATCTATACTTAGTCAAAGTAGGTACTCGGTTAACAGCCTTTGAAGGTTCTGACATACTCAAGAACACCTATTGCGACAGTTTCGTCGCTATAGGGCCATTTAGCAACAATTTATTAATAAAATTATTTATTTTTATTAAATAAATCTGAAAATTAGTTTTTAATTATAAAAATTCAAAATAAATTATTAAAAATTATTTTAAAATCCAAAAATTAGTTTTTAATTATTTTAAATATATTTCATAAATATTTAATATTTTTGGAATATTAAAAGTATTTAAGTTATTTAATTATAATATTAAATAAATTATTTAAAAATGATTTTAATGCATGAAAAATTATTTAAAATTATATTATGGTATAAGAAAATAAATTAAGTTATTTTTGATAACTTTTAATATTTTATGATGAATTTCATTAATTAATTGACATTAATGTTAGTTAAAGTTATTTAATAAATGTATTAAATAAATGATGAAAAATAGAATTAATGATTTAAAAATTATATAATAATTATATAAAGGTTATAAAAAATATTTTAAGTTATAAAATATAACTTTTGATATTTTGTCATGAAAAATATTAATTATTTAATATTAATGATATTAGATTTATGTAATGTTTATATTAAATAAATTAGTTTAAAAATGATTTTTAATATTAGAAAAAATCATTTTAAATGAAAATAAATAGTTTAATAATATTTTAAGTTATAAAATATAACTTTCTATATTTAAAGGTAAATTTCATTAATTAATGATATTAAGGTTATTTAATAATTATATTAAATAAATTAGTTTAAAAATGATTTTATTATTATAAAACTCATTTTAAATGAAAATAAAGTATTTAAAGATATTTTAAGTTATAAAATATAACTTTTAATATTTAAAGGATAATTTCATTAATAATTTAATATTAATGACATTAATAATAAATGATATTAAGTTTATTTAATAATTATATTAAATAAATAGTTTTAAAATGGTTTTATTTATTTAAAAATCATTTAAAAAGGATATAAATGAATTAAAAATATTTTATGTTATGATTAAGGACTTTTAATATTTTGATAAGTAATACATTAATACTTTAATATTAATGACAATTATTTAAAAAAATAATTTTAATTCTTTTAAAAATCATTTAATGGTGATATTAATACTTTAAAAGTATTTTGAGTTATTATAAATAACTTTAACCTTTTGGCAATGGTTTCATTAATATTTTAATATTAATTAAATATTAATGATAATAGAATTGTTTAATATTTAAATTATTTAATAATAATTCCGGTGTTTGAAAATTCATGATAAATTATAATAAATATTTTAAAATTATTATAAGTCATTTAAAAATAATATGACTGATACTTACAGTTATTGAACTATAGGATAGAGTCTTAGACTCGATAATTACCCGATAAAGTCGTCGATACACCGACATGCTTCAGAAATTGATCTGAACTTAGATAATTTGATTAAATATGTGTTTGTTTGTGATTCAATGGTTGTGAAACATATGTGACAATGTGATTAGGTTATGTGCTAACTGCAATAAGTAGCACTATGTGTTATAGTATGTTATTCTAATCGATCAAATGATCTTATTAATGATGGGTTTCGGTATAAAAGATAAAACTAAGTTGCGTACTGTAAGCAGCAGACCAAGTAAGTATCTTACCTTTGCATTTCCTTTATGCAATGGACATGAGTAAGAAGTTTCAGAATTATATTATTATTATGCTATATTATTAAATCTATTGTGATATATTCTATATCCCCGATCATTGTTTATGAACATGTTAGTATATGGTAATTCAGATATATATTTCTGTTCGTTAATTTCTAAATATGTTTATACGAGTGACCCCACTTGGATAGTCCTTGTATTTAATCACATGTTGATATATATATATATATATATATATATATATATATATATATATATATATATATATATATATATATATATATAAGCCGTCTAAGCTACTTGATCAGCTAGACACAAATTCAGAAATATCGTTGAATAAGTTAAAACCTTTTTGTATCCAATCAAATTATTTTGGTTCAGATTCCAGTCTAAATATGAACATCCCGATTACGAAAAAACTTTTATGCGCCCAAGGCGGACAGAGTGAACGATCTTATCGTTCTTGTAATGTAGTATTGATCAATACAGGGTACACGGGAAGTACAACCTGGTGCCCGTAAGTTATGACGGTTTGCAGATGAAGTTCTGTTAATCCTTATCGAAAATTTAAAACAATGTTCATAGTATGTCGACTACCCTATATATATAGTCAATACATAGTTTTAAATTTTTTGGGATAGAATTGTTATGTTATTATTATCAGTTTAGTTTACTTCACAACTTTAAATTCGTTGTGGAAGTGATGTTCAAAGAAAACATTTATTTATTTCAGATATATATATATATATATATATATATATATATATATATATATATATATATATATATATAATTGCTATTACTTGCTGGGCACTCAAATGGTCATCCTTGCTTAATTTAAATATTTTAAGCTAAGTGTGAACGATTAGAGAGCTCTGCTAAGAACAAGGAAAAGGAAAAGGTTGCTGAATGAATGAATGAACGTTATCTTATGTAATAGTTTAATACTATTAAGACAAGTATGATATATATTATCTATCATGGTTTGTAATGAATGTTTAAAGGTTACGTACTTGGGATTAGACTCTGATAAATGTAAGTTAAGTTTGATATTTATATTATTGTTATTATTATTAGTATTATTCCGCTCACAGAAATGGTATCGTGATGAACCGAGTTCGGGTTTCAAGTACCTGAGTTCGGGGTCCTCACAACTTTGTCTTACAGTCAAATGCAGAAATACAGAGACTTTCAAATTATAACGTAAAACATATATGTTTAGTTTTTAAAACATACCTCTAGTTGTTTAAGAAACCATTGCTAAACACTGAAAATACAGAACTCAAAACTTTGTCTCCAACTCTTGACAGTCTCTCCCAAAACTCTCTTGTCTCTAAGAACATTTCTTCCCATTTCTTACTTAGGCTTAAGCCAGTTGCATTATACGTAACAAAAACAAATGCACGTCTTTTTTGTTTCAAACGTTTTAAAATCGTCCTCTACTAATTGCCCCTATTCAATTTTTCAATTACCAAATATTATATATTATTTATATTTTGTTTAATTTAATTTATATTACTAATAAATCAAATTTAAAAATCCAAAAGCCATAAAACTTCGTTTTGCAAAACTCCTTAAAATTAAAGACTTAATATATTTAAGCCTTGTTTGGCAAAATAAATTAAAACTAGTTTAATTTATTTTAATAACAACTTATAATATAGTTATTTGTCACACTTCTAATTAATTAAGTTTTTATACTTAATTTAATTAATTCTAATAACAATTCATTGCATAATAATAATAATTTATTTAATCATTATAAACTCTCTAACTTAATTATTAAATTAAATTAGATTACTATTTCAAAATAATTGCTTTCCTTAACTCATTAATTATTTATTAAACAAATAAATAATCAAATCACATCAAATCAATTAAACAAATACTTATTCAATGATAAACACATCCATTAAATATTTATATAATTCAATAAATATTCAAATATTATAATAAAAATCTGGATTGTTACATCATTCACTCCTTATAAAGATTCTGTCCTCAGAATCACAACTCAAACCACTCATTCGTTACACTTTATCTCAGAGATCTATCGTTGTTTGGTCATGAAATTAGTTTGTTCTTGTAGTATTACATCATTACTACAATTATAACACCATTAGCTGCCCAGAATATAACAGGAACATGAATTTATTATTGGTTAAAGTACCCACCCTGCAGACTGACATGAATTCTGGAAAAACTTAAGAACAGGCCAAGAACACCTATAGCGACGGTTCTGTCGCTATAGGGCCCTTTTATTAATTATTAATTTCTGAAAATTAATATTTCAATTAAATAAATCGTAATAAATGGTTTTTGTTTATTAAAAATACAAAATAAATTCTTAAAAATTATGTTAAAGTCTAAAAAATTGTTTTTAATTATTTTGAGTATATTTCATAAATATTTAATATTTTTGGAATATAAATGATATTTAATTTATTTAATTATAATATTAAATAAATTATTTAAAAATGATTTTAATTCATGAAAAATCATAAAAAATTATATTATGATATAAGGAAATATTTTAAGTTATTTTTAATGACTTTTAATATTTTGTGAGGAATTTCATTAATTAATTAATATTAATAATAATTAATTTATTTAATAAATATATTAAATAAATTATGGAAAAATAGAATTAATAATTTAAAATTCATATAAAAATGATTTAAGTGTTATAAAAATATTTTAAGTTATAAAATATAACTTTTGATATTTTATCATGAAAATGTTAATATTTTAATATTAAAAGTAATTATCGGATAATGGATTTAAGTGTTAAAAAATTATATAAATATGATTTTAAGGTATTAAAATAACTTTGATCTATTATAAATATATTATAATGTTATGACATGTATTTCATTAATATTTGATATTAAATAAATATTAATGATAAATGAATTATGTGGTATTTAATTTGTATAAATACGTTTTTAATGATTAAAAATTCACGATAAATGATATTAATTATCTGAAAATTATTACGAGCTTACGAAAAATATTTTAACTGTTAATAAATTATCGTAGATAATGGTTAAGTGTATAGACAGACTTTAATTGAACTTGAACTCGAAATTTTGTCCAACTAGATCGTCAGGTTGTTAGAATTGTACCGAACTCGACTCAGACAGTAAAAGTTTGACTTAAGGATAGGTCGTATGTGTGTTATAGACGGAAAAGATTATGTGATAATGTGCTTAGATTATTTTAAATACTGTGATGATATTATTCTAATGTGTAGATCAGTATTTTTTATATTAGGTTCAAACAAAGCTTATTAAAATGTGTAACGGTAATCAACGGTTCAGGCAAGTTTTACTTAACTCTACTAAGAGTTGTTTCATTCAGATATGCTTATGGTTAATCATTGCTGATTGCCATTGTAGAATTATACTCTGTACATATTACATGTACAAGTCAGGTATGAAAGGTTAATCACCTTCATTACCATTCGGTCCAGATATATTTGTTCATGTTCAATACTTGTTCAGTCAAAAGTTTGTTCATGCTAATTCACAACTATATTGATGAATTATAGCCAACTTATTATTCAGACTCTTTCAATCATGATATATCCTTAAATAAATTAAAACTTGTTGGACAACTTTCATGCTCACCCTTGCTATATCATGATAAAACATTGCAGATTAAGGTGAATGCGTCGGATACAAGGAATGGTTAAAGACAGTTCCAGCTTAAAGTTAATGTGTACGAATAGATTTGTAATAACATTATATAATAATAATGTTATGTGTTAGACAAGTTATGAATTGTGTATAAGTTAAGGTTACTCGACCTTGGGGAATAGTGTGTAAAATTTTTGTATAAACAATTTATGTTTATATCTTCTGCAAATAAGTAATAGTTATAGAATGATTGTACCGAATTCGCAGTGACTTAGGACCCGTATTTGAGGCTCTCACAATGTATGTATTGTTTTTCCATTCCCTACATCATATTGCCATCTATTATTTGTCATGCATATATTATGTCATGCATATGTATGTCCAGAGATATTTTGTATTGACCCTTGGATGATCTTATGTTACCGCCCACACAGATGTCTTCTTCGACAGTCAACCGTATTGATCACACCATACCAATATTGGTGGCCTCACGCTTGAGATCTTGGTATGACAGTGTATCTCCTTCAGATAGGGTGATTGTAGATCAGCTATTGTAGCATTCCATGACCCTCTTGACATTCTAGCTTCCATTGGGCTTTGTAGATGGCATGCTAGAGCACTGGGTATCGGAGAGGTAGATTTTTTGGTTTGGGACCCAGGAGTTGACTCCTACTCTGGAAGAGTATGAGCGGTTGATGGCTTTTCCCTTAGACAGGCCTTACGCTCGGATGGCTATCAGAGATATGCACTAGTAGTTCATGACTCTCACCGGGTTACGGCGTAGAGTAGTGTAGGATGAGATTGCATCCAGCCATGTATTGTCCCAGTATTTTCTGATAGATAGATTTGGCTCAGTGGACAGCTATGTACGATACTCTGGGGATTTCTCCACACCAGAGGATCAGTAGTATGTGGCCAGATTAGATGTACTCGTGATGTGTGTAATGGCTTATTTGTACATGCCACTGTACATGGATAAGTTGGACATCAGTGTTGTCATGGCGGTGAGAGCTCTCAGATCGGGTTAGACCATTATTCCGATGATCGTGGTAGAGACATTGAGATCAGCCACATTTTGCCACACCTACCCTGCAGGGGTGTTTATAGGCAGTGTGGTCTTGTTGTACGTGTGGTTCATGTCACACTTGAGACTAATTGGCACGTTCAAACGGCACGAGTATTGTTTTTCCCATGAGATAGCCATGTCTTACTCCTTTCATCCAGCAGAGTGTGTAGACGCTGCATCCTGGTCGATATTCTTGGCAGGGATTGGAGATCCATTTGACATTCTACCATGTATAAGGCTTAGTTCACCCTATAATTTTATTACTCATGCCCCTGGCATGGATTATCTACCTCTAGCTGGTTTGAAGGGCATGACTACCTACCACTCACTGGCTGTGATGTAACAGTTTGACTAGTTTTAGGACTTCCATTCTTTTGAGGGGCCGTTAGGTCAGCATTTAGCTTTTCGCCATTTGTCAGCAGAGGACACATCCAAGGTTTATGTCTATTGGGATCAGCGTGAGCGTGCTGAGTTTTCTATTAGCCATCTGGGCTATTCGACAGAGTATTATGCGTGGATAGAGACAGAGACTGCATCGATTGCGGTAGTATCCACAGCGCTGGGGATTGATTCAGATGGTGGAGAGCCCATGGAGGATATTGATTCTCACACCAAGGAGGAGGAGCGTTTTCCTGGTTCGACAGTAGCTCTTGTTGACTTCCCAATAATTCTGTAGCTATGACTCCCCCTTCAGAGTATTTAGTGTAGAGTTTGCATTTGATGACCTTCAAGAGAGATCAGGCTAGGGCATTGATGTTAACAGTTCTTGATAGGAGAGATGCCGCTCTATTAGAGAGAGACGATGCCGTAGCTCGTATAGATACCCCTATTATTGAGTGAGATAAGGCCAGATCAACCAGAGATGCAGTGATAGTTGAGCGTGATAGCGCTATATTTGCCCGAGATGTAGCCGTTACAGACAATACCACAGTGAGGTCCCTTACTACTGGCATCATTACAGAGATGAGTACATATATTGATGAGCATAGTGTCATCATACAGATTGCTGTAGATCTATTAGCTCACGTAGAAACTCTTGTACAAGAGATCACAACGCTACCTCCTTCTTCTGAGAGGGATGCCATGTTAGGCTTGATAGCTCGCATAAACACTGACTTATAGATGGACTTGTATTTTCCTGCATAGACTAGCTTAGCCATTTTATCATGTACAGTTCATATTGTATATATCAAACAACATTATATATGACAGGGAAATATATTTTGATTCACTTCCCTTTTAGTTATGCATTTTTGCTTACTTTATATTTACCTGTTTCTCTAGCGCTTGTGATCTTGATGTATTTTGAACTCCTCCTTGATGGACGGACATTAAGATGTCTCAGGATCTTTCAGAATGGATCATTGTTCTGTATGTATTCCCTACCATCTTTGGTATCTTGGGACTGGTTTCTGTATGTAGATGTGGAGAGGAGTGTGGCTTTCCACTTTGAGGTTGACCGCACCACAGATGGTCGCCAGTACTCCTTTGTATGGGGGAGCTCAGTTAGTTCCATCTCTTATGGATTGGTGTTTCTCTTTAAGGAATCAACCGCATCTTAGATGGTCGCTGATTCTCTCGTTTACATGGGGAGGTCAGGTAGTTCCATCCCTTTGATCTTAAGTTGATGAAGTGTGGTGGATTGAAGGTTGATCCCAGTACCGTTGACAAGTGTTTATGTTTTGGTAGGGGGTAAGACCGAACCATGAATGACTCCCTACATACTCCTATTGAAGAGGCGATCAGTTCTGCGTAGGTCGAACCTGGTGTGGACGTTCAACGTTGTATATGGTGAAAAAGGTGTAGAGATGTTTTTCTTTTTGTTTTTGTAGTGAGAAGGGTGTAGAAATGTTTTTGTTGTTTCTGTTTTATTGCGACTAGACTATATAAAATGGCTGCCTACGTATTCCCGTGTATCAATGAGATCAGGTCAGCGTAGTTCGCCCCATATAGAGGGCGGTTTGTAGCCAATGAAAAGTTTGATCCCATGTTCAGGATAAACTGCAGGGGATAAAGTTTGATCCTCTGTACAGTACAAACTGCAGGTGTGAAAAGTTTTAATCCCTGATAGGACAAAACTGCTGGTGTGAAAAGTTTTGAAGGCAAAGTTATGTGAAGGATCTACTGATCCTGAACCAGGCTGCTGGTTGGAAAAGTGTATTTGTCCCTAATGGGGCAAATGAGAGTGAAGAAAGGTTGTATGTAGTGAAGGGTTAGAAAACCTGAAATGACTGGAGATCTGGTGATCCAAAACCAGGATGTTTGCTTGATGGTAACCTCAGACATAGTACCGTTTCATGGTGTCCGAGTTGTTAAGCTGTGGAAATTCATCACCGTCTATTTCCTACAATCTGAGAGCACCTCCTGTCAATACGTCCTTGACAACAAACGGGCCTTCCTAGTTCGGGGCAAATTTTCATTTAGACTGATCTTGGTTGTAAATGATCTTCTTCAAAACCAAGTCATGTTGTTTGAACTATCGTAGCCAAACTTTACTGTTATAGGATCTGGCGATCCTTTATTAGTATAACTAACCATGGAAAATAGCATCACTTCCCCTTTCGTCTATTAGAGATAATTGGAGATACCTGTCTTGCAACCATTGGTCTTTATCCAGCTGAGCGTCTATCAATACTCAGAGGGATTCCATTTCCACTTCTATGGGGAGCACTACTTCCATCCCATAGGTTAATGAGTAGGGGGTTACCCCAGTGGAAGTGCGCATTGATGTTCTGTAGGCTAACAGAGTCAAATGCAATAAGTCCGGCCATCCTTTGTGATTAGCGTACATCTTTTGCATGATTATTTTGATGTTTTTGTTAGCCGATTCAACAATACCATTCATCTTTGGACGGTAGATGATGAAGTTGAGATGTTTGATATGGAATTTACTACACAACTCCTCCATCATTTTGTTGTTGAGGTTCTTAGCATTGTCTGATACAATTACCTTTGGTTGTCCATATCGATAAATGACATTATTTCTGATGAAAGCAATGATGACTTCATTGGTAACTCTGGGGAAGGAGGCTGCTTCTACCCATTTGGTGAAGTAGTCGATCATGGTGAAGATAAAGCGATGCCTATTACTGGCTTTATGTTTGATGGGCCAGATCAAGTCCATTCTCCACATTGAGAAGGGCCAGGGTGAAATCATATTATGGAGCTCCCTTGGAGGGGCATGAATAGCAGTCCAATAAATCTGGCATTGATAACATCTTTTGATAGGATCATCATAGTCAGCGTTGAGAGAGGGTTAGTAATGCCCTATTCTTAGTATCTTTTTGACAGTAGAGGGCCGCTCATATGTGGGCCACATACTCCACCATGTATTTAATCTATGAGCCTCTGAGCTTGGTCCTTGTCCAGACATCTGAGGAGACCTAGTCCTGCATCTCTTTTGTAGAGTGCATCTCCGCCCAGGTAGAATTTTATATCCAGTCGATGGATCCGCCTTCTTTCAGTTGGGCTCGCTTCAGCGGGTGTAGATCCGTCTTGTAAGTACTCCTTGATATGCTGATACCAAGGGTGTTGGATGGGAGGTAGCTCATCCGATACTTCTCCAATGTAGTTCCCATAGGCTGGTGCCTTTTGTTGGGCAAATGTGAAGGTTTGCATGTTTTCCTTGTCAAGTATGTTGATCAAGGTGGCCAAGGTTGCTAGCGTATCTACAAAATCATTCCTATTCCGAGGAATGTGGAGGAAGGATATTTCTTCAAACTCCGAAGCCATTCGTAGAACCTACCGATGGTAAGGCAGTAAATGTAGCTCTTTGGTGTGATAGATTCTTGTGGTTTGTCTGATTACCAATTCAAAATCTCCAAAGACAGTTAACCGTCTGATGCCCATTGATCGGGTATGTTTTAGCCCCATGATACAACCCTCATACTCAGCTGTGTTGTTGGTGTTGGCAAACTGTAATTTGACGGCGACAGAATGCTGCTCCCCTGTAACGGATACTAGAACTACTCCAACCCCAGAACCTTCTATGTTTACAGCTCCATCAAAATACATATTCCATGTTTGGTGTGCATCAGAATGATGGTGTTGCTGAACTGTCATTACCCCTTCATCGGAGAAGTACGTTTCCAAGGGTTTAAAATCCCCTGAAGGTGCCGCGACCAGTTGATCCACAATTCCTTGACCTTTGATAGACTTTTTCACCACGTAGACGATGTTATATTGTTGTGGGATCAACTGCTATATGGACAGTCGGCAATTCAACATGGGTTTATTGAATACGTACTTGAGAGGATCCACGCGGGATATGAGATAGGTTGTATGACCATGGAGGTAATGCTGTAACCTCATTGAAGCCCATGCTAAAGCATGACAAGTTTTCTCAATCAGAGTGTACTTGTGTTCGCTGCTGCTGATTCTTTTACCGAGGTAGTAGATAGCTCGCTCTTGGCCTCTATCGTCTTTCTATCCCAGCATGCAGCCCATGGAATTGTCATTGATGGACAGTTACATGAACAGGGGAACATCATCCCTGGGTGGTACCAAAATAGGAGCGCTGACTAGTTACTCTTTGATTGTAAGGAAGGCTTTCTGGCACTCATCATTCCATTTCATGGAGGAGTTATTCCTTAACAACTTGAAAATAGGCTCACAGGTTGCTGTGAGTTAGAAAATAAATTGGCTGATGAAGTTGATCCTTCTAAAAAATCCCTGTATTTCCTTCTCTGTCTGATGAATGGGCATTTTTGTATTGGCCTGGATTTTGGTGGGATCCATCTCAATCCCCTTGTGGCTGACTAGGAATCCTAGCAACTTACCTAATTTAACGTCAAAGGCGCACTTAGCTGGATTCAACTTCATGTTGTACTTACGCAACCTGCTGAAGAGCTTTCTGAGATGGTCTAAGTGGTCTTCCTCCCTTCGGGATTTGACAATGATGTCATCCACGTAGATCTCTATTCCTTTATGCATTAAATCGTGGAAATGAGCCATCATGGCTCGCTGATAGGTAGCTCAAGCATTGATGAGGACGAATGACAACCGTTTGTAACAAAAGGTTCCCCAAGGAGTGATGAATGTAATTTTCTCACGATCATCCTCAGCAACCATAATTTGATGGTGCCCCGCGAAGCAGTCAGCAAAGGAGTACATGACATATTGAGCAGTATTGTCAATGAGAATGTGAATAAATGGAGCGAGAAAGATATCTTTAAGGCAAGCTTTATTCAGATCCCGGTAATCGATGCAAACACGTACCTTTCCTTATGGTTTAGGCATGGGGACTATGTTGGATAGCCACTCAGGGTATGTGGACACCATGATGATGCCTGCTTGAAATTATTTCACAATTTCTTCTTTAACCTTTAAACTCCACTCAGGTTTTAATCTCCTGAGCTTCTGCCTGACTGGCTTTAATTCCTTTTTGATGGGAAGGCGATGAATTACTATGTCAGTGGACAAACCCACCATGTCTTCATAAGACCATGCAAACACATCCTGAAATTGGGTTAATAGTGTAACCATGTCATTCCTTTAGTTTAAAGTAAGGTCCGTACCAATCTGGATTAGTTTAGGGCTTTCTAAGGTTCTGAGATTGAATGAAGTGGTTTGATCAAGGTTTGGTTTGGGTTTATCTTAAACCCATTCTTTGATCTCTTGAGGTATCTCACTTTTCTCTTGCATTCCCATCAAGTCCGAGTCCAACTTTTCATCAAAGTTACAGTCCTTATGGAGAAAAGGCAATTCATCAGCAAGTATATGCACATCTAAGTTCAGAGTCCTAAAACAAAATATGCTTTCACTTAATATATGAAACTGGTTAATCATACAAAGTGTTAGCACACAATGACAAAACAACTGTTAATACTGTACAGAAAAGTAAGCAGTTATTGATATCTAAAGGGCATAAGGAATTTCTGTCCTTTTTACCCTCATCGACAAATGCAAGGAGTGTTGCTCCAATTGTCAAGGGTGAAGTCCTGATGGACAACAGTGATGAAGGGGTTGTTATCATCCTCCTTCTCCCGAATGATGACTATGATATCTAGACAATAATCGTCTAGGGTGACCCTGTTTGTACTGTCTGTGTGGACTATGATGCATATATTTGATAAGCGTATGACAATGTCCTGCTTATGCCTCTGGTTCTTTTCCTCTGCCTCCGAATTCGGTATCAAGACTTCTTTTCCTTTGACCGGTATCGGCTTAGGAAATAACACCGTCATTACATGCGCAGGAACCTTTATTGAAGTGTGTACAGGCTCAGCCTCTGCAGGTTTGAGTAATTGCCGTGTGGCTGAGGATGAAGGAATCTGTTTATGCTTATGAGGATTCTTATGACTAGAGCTAACAGTCTGGTTGTCCCTGTTTAATTGGGAACTTGAATTGAGCGCTTGATGCCCTGATGGTCTTTGCCCAACCCTTGTCCAGGTTGATAGCCCAAAGAAATCATCTCTTGACCTGCCGACATTACCTCGGTGGAAACTCTTGGTATTAGAGTTGGCGCCCCAATGAGATGGTAGTGAGTGTTGCTCACCTCCAAGGCATGAAAGCTAACAGGCTCAACTTCGTTGAAACTGATGAGCGGGATGTCACCTTGTACAAGACATGATGGCTCAACATTAACAGTGACTAGGCTGTTATTAATGATGTATTTAAGTTGCTGATGTAGGGTGGATGGGACGACTCCATCCATATGAATCCACGGTCTCCCTAAGAGCAGGTTGTATCCTGTAACTATTTTGAGCACATGAAAGGATACATTGAATGTATGTGGACCAATATCCACAAGTAGTTCAATCTCTCCGACAACATTTTGTCGGGATCCATCAAAAGCTTTGAAAACCGTATGGCTGTAGATTCTCTTGAGATTGATATTCATTTTCTCCAAGGTGGCATAAGGGTAGATATTCAAGGATGATTCTCCATCGATCAATACTCCTGTGACCACGTATCCAGAGGACATTACCGCTATGTGCAACGGCTTGCAATGGCCCATCCCTTCGGGAGGTATATCATCGTCGGTAAAAGATATCACAATGTTGTTAAAAATGTGATCCACCAGATGCTGGAATTTTTCAACATCTACTAACTTAGGCAATTGGGCTTCTTCCAAAACCTTGAACAAGACCTCCATGGGATCTTCGGAAGAGAAAACCAAGTCCAGTATGGAAATTTGTTATGGAGCTTCTCTTAAGCTTGAAACCAACTTGGCTTCATTATGTCCCATAGTACGGAGGAATTCTTCGATTTTCTCCATGGACATTTTCCCATTTAACTTGATGGTAGACTTCATCACCCGTTGGGGAAGATACAGTGGATTCTCTTTCAACACTGCAGCAGTTGTGTGGGATGTGGATCCTTCAACCTCTCCAAAATTCTATGGAACTTTCTATAGGCTGATAACAGGATATTGTGGCGCAACCACTTTCAAAGGAGTTTTAATACCCTTGAGCTGAATAGGTTAAATTATATGTGAGGGGGTAGATGAATCTTTCTCAGAAGATATGAGTGCTAAGACTTCCTTCCACTTTGTAGGAAATGCATCCCCACTCTCCAGTAAAATAGTGTGATCGTCTGCCAGCTGCAGGACACCGCTGTCAATTAAGTTCTGAATAAGGTGGCTGAATGCCCAACATTCTTCAGTGCTGTGACCGCGAGAGTGGGAGTGGTATTGACACACTGCATTAAAATCAAACTGTCTTGAACGCATGCTAATTAGAGGTAGTAGAGCTGTGATTCTTCCTTCATTTACCAGCATCAGAAATATCTCTTCCATCGGTTGGCCTAGGTATGTAAATTCCCTTTGATTAGCTAAGTCCCGACGGCTTTGACATTTGCTCTTTTTGTAATTTTATCCTCCAATTTTTCATTTTATGGAGTATGCGGTGGAGAATTTGTAACAAGAGGAAGGAGACTAGCATGTTCCTAGCTGAATAATTGATGTGTGACTTGGTGCTGATGGACCACCAATTCTGCCAATTGATTGAGTTGCTCGCGCAGAGCATTCATTTTCCGTTCCATCATAAACTGGAACTTTGTATAGTCCCACTTATCAGCACTATCCTTGCTGGTATGGGAAGATCCAGCAATGGAATGGGAAGTCTGTCCACTACTCCAATTAATTATGTTAACCTCCTCTTCTTTGTGCAGAGGAAGATGGTTGTCTTACACATGGGGTTGGTCGGGTGTAGCTACAACGATCTCACTATTACCAATCAAATTATGGATCTTGTGTTTCAAGGCCCAGTAATCCTGAGTATCATGACCTGGAGCTCCAGCATGATAAGCAACTTTCTGACTAGCATTGAAACCCTTCCCATTCTGGTTGGCTGGTGGAAGAAGATGGGTAGTTTTCATATGAGTTGTCAGAAGATTAAGAATGTTATTGAGTGAGTCCCCTAAGGGTGTGAACACTCGAGTACGTCTAACTTCTCCATTCTTTGGTAACGGAGGGTTTGAAGACTGCACTTGAACGGGGGAGTAATTTCTCCTTTGGATAAGCATATTCTGACTGCCTTTCTGACCTTGTAGTATTAAGGAAACATCCTCCTTTTTTTACTTATGGACCCTATGGGGGTTGTTTCCATAATTTTCGGACTGGTTGTGCTCAGCAATAACTTTCAAAGCGGCTAGGTCTTGAATCTTTCCTGCTTTTAAACCCATCTCAACCATTTTTCCATGTTTGATCATTTCAGAGAATGGTTTTCTAATGCCAGCTAAAACTCTCTCGTAGAACGGAGCCTCTTGTATGTCTATGAAGGTTATCACCATCTCAGACTCAGTCATAGAGGGAATAACTTGAGCAGTAAGGCGCCTCCACCTTTGAGCATACTCTCTGAAAGATTCATTGGTTTGTTTCTCGACTTTAGTAATTTGGTACTGGTCAGGAGCCATCTGAGTTTGGAAACTATATTGGCTGAGAAAAGCATGTGCTAGCTCTTCCCAGCTATTTATCTTGGAGTTGTCTAATCTGGTATACCATGATCTAGCTTCACCAGTCAGACTCTTTTGAAACAGCTGCATTCTAAGCTTTTCATTCTCAGCATAAGATCCGAGGTCTCCAATGAAGACTTTCAAATGTATGTAAGGATCTCCCAACTTGTCATACTTTTCAAAGTCGGGAGTCTTGAATTTATCTGGATAATGCAAACCAGGGAATATACAAAGGTCTGCATATGAGACACTGCCATGTGTTCCAATTCCTTTGATAGACCGAATGGTCTCTTCCATTTGTAGGACCTTTTTCTTGATATCACCGGTGTCTGGACCTTCTCTGAGATGGGTGTTTTCAGGATTTTTGTTTGTTGTATCCAACTAAGATTCAAGTATAGGATCTTTGCTCGATCCCTGAGTTCCTCCATGTGTAGAGGATTCTGTATGTGAGGGCATTCGGGGACCCTGAGCAGACTGATGTCGTTCTTTTAGCAGAACAACCAACTTTGTAATTTGGTGGCTTAATCCTTCGAACTCCTCACAGGAGACAGGAGTAGGATTAGACTGGCCAGAGGAAACCATGCTTGGTTATAAGCTTGTTGCCTTTTTAGATTTTGATCAGGTAATAGGTCCAATTGTTTCCCTACAAAAAGACTTATGTATTTTAGTCTTAGGGAATGTGGAAATGTTTACATGTTATGTGATGTACCCGTGTTAGGAGTATTATCCTGCAAAATAGATGTTAACTGTTTGTATGACAATATAGCATGTCAGGTTTTGATATAAATGTATGTGCACATGTTCCTTCATATCTTCCATTACGTTAAGCATGACATAGAAATGAAATTACAAGTAATTAAATTTACAAGTAATTGAAATGTGAAGTATGAAGAGACTTTCCTCCGTGTTTGGTTTATCTGAGGCTGACCTATCTTAGGCTACTCTCGCGGTTTTTTGGCATGAAGGTTCCCAAATCATCACAATTTACTTGACGGGAAGTTAATATAGTCTTTCAACTGGAGTGAATTTGGGTGGTGCCTTTCCTAATCCTCGTTGGAATTAGTCTTCCTACGAGTCCAGTAATCAAACACAGACATGATAGCCTCCTGGTGGAGGAACCACACAATATACATTCATATACAATGTGTCTTACTGTATAGAAATGATGACATGTGCGAAGCACTAATATAACAAGCAGATAAAGTGCGATGCACTAAGTGCAATAAGTAAATGCATTCGTACACATTCATTCAAATGTAGATGCAACATCCACACATAAGCAGATAAAAGTTTTTGAAAAGTTTGTAGTAGTGGTTTAAGCCCTCTTACTGGATTTCCCCAACAGAGTCGCCACTTGTCGACATCAGGATTTTTATTTGTCCCTTTTTCTTTTCTTGCCTTTTGGTGTTCTCATGTTAGGTGAGATTTGTTTGAAAAAACAAGTTGTGAAAAGGTCCGACATGTATTTGTGGACGATTGGACTATAAGAGTCGCTAGTTGGTATTTTTAAATGGTTGCACCAACTCAATCGAAAAAAGGTTTGTACATTGACCTAGTGATGTGACACTATTTGACTGGTCTATGAAATCGAGATTCATTGGGGTTCGGGAGCTTGATTATGTGGAGGAAAGGTGTTAGGCACCCCCCGACATCCATGTTACCACGGTGACCGCCACTTTTCAATTTAAACCACTATCTGAATGTGGGTGTGTGTGTGGGTCAATGTGCAGTTATTTGGAAGTAGTGCTTTGCCTCGTTTGCACCTATATACAAAGGGTTTGAATTTTGTATAAAAGCTCAGTTTTAACAAGATATAGCAATAACGTTTAGTAAATGAGGTTTCTCAAACCCTTATGCTTAATAGTAATTGAGGCCTTTGGTACTTCCATTTTTATTATATGTTTGGCTGGATTGCTTTTATTTTTCGAGATGCAAAGCATCTTCAAGAAAATAAGATACATAGCAGTGTCGAACTTCTTGTGGGCATGAGAGCCATCTAAGGAAATTCAAACATTGTGAATAATTTACAAGCCATGTATATCTAAAAATGTCCATCACGGGAACCGAATCTAGATTCAGGAAACTGAATCTGTGATCACATGATTCATAGGCTCACATGATATAGCAATTTATATGAAAGCTGTAAACAGCTATATATATATATATATATATATATATATATATATATATATATATATAGGAACTGTGACGCCCCCAAATTCAGACCCTCACTTGGTCACTCGAATTTGGTTCATCACATTCTCATAGTAATACCATAATAACTAAAAATCACACATTCACAACAGAAAATCTAATTTAGAATAATATACATTGATTTATTATAATTATTCCCCCAAGTCTCGCAACCTACAGTACTTAAAAGATTACATAATAATATCGAATAAAGACTTATTACATAATCCTACTGAAGCTTAAACATAGTCTTAAAACAGTCTTAATACAACATATAAATTTTAACATAAAGGAACAAGATAGTCGGTAGCCTTGCTCTTGCCCTTGTCTTTTCCAGAGACACTACCATGTTCCGCCTTAACTGAAAGGTTTTAAATAAGCAAGAATGAGCACAAATTACCCAACAAGTAATATACAACAAGGGTAAAGAGTTTTATAACACGAGTTTGAAATATTGAAGTATCATTTGTAAGATAGTTCAAGGTTTTAGAAAAATATAACGAATAATGAATATGAACAATTCATGAATCAAATCCTTGGAATAAGGACAATAATCCAATATAAATCAACAGATATATATGACTTCAAAGGCTATCAATGTATCCAACTAGATAAGCAATTTATACTGAGCAGTCACTAAGGACTATTGAACATCTACTAGAATTACCAATATTAAATTGATAACCCAAAAGAATCAAGTACTATAGAGGATCAGTCTACAATACTCCAAGTTATGTATAACACCACAGTAATTAAACAACTCATGTGTTGGGGTTTCCAACAACATGTACTCCCCTTACCATAAGGGTTGTTCAACTCAGTTTCTAAGATTTCTGCACCAATCAATTGGTTTGGACAGTTTATAAATATGTATATAGTCTAGCCGAATCAATGACATAGACCCTTTCACAATATTCAAGGACAATACCAGGCTCAACATGAATAATAGTTTTCACAAGAGTTTAAACATAATAGCTCAATTGAAAGAATAAGTATGATAACTTGCATTCAAAGAGATAAGCTTACGATATCTGTTGAATAATGTAAAGCAAGGGTTTAGGATACTTGCACAATGTGGAGGATGGATCAGATACTTGCCTCAAGCGTAGTTTACCAAAGTAAAGCTTAATATCAATCCAATGCACTATGATATCCTATTCGTGTATAATCACATTAGTTATACAAGTTCAACATGTGCACCTATTATCTTAATTTACTATTATACACAAGTGAAATTTATCAATGCTAACATATAGTGCTAGTCTTCTAGTCGCATAATCTTATACGTATGTCATCACATGAATATTAGTTTATAACACACTATGTCATAGTTGAAATCACAATTTGACTTTAAAGTGGTAAACACTTATTCATCATAAGATCCTATCAACAACATGCTTATTAACACATGAATTCTACACTGGACTTGTATTACAGATTAGAGTAACAACTTAGGCATTTATGAAACCACAGAACAACTACAGAAATCTGATCCTACTGCAAGGTGGCGCGGCCGCGCTGGATTTGAACTAAGGAGTGGCGCGGCCGCACTGCTCCTTGTTCAAACTAGAACATGGCTGCTCCTGTAGAAGGCCAGTGCGCACTCGACTTACACATACATAAGTAATCATGCAAAACACACATGTTAGTATGTGGATAACCAAGTTTGACCTCATATCATAGTATTATCATAGGTCACCATCTATTCTCATTTAAGCAAAACTTTAAGTGTTAAATTCATAATTTTTCTTACGTGTGATCATTGAACACATACTATATGCTCCACAGGTCTCAACAACTCATGTTTGCATTAGATTAGTCATGTAGTTCATGTCATGAAATTTTACACCATTTAAACTTGTCATATTCCCCTTTTATCATGCACATATCTTGTTAGGCAACCATGGTAATTACATTTATATGCATGACCCACTTAATCATAATGTCTCACATACACAAGTTAAACCACATAAGCATGCTCACAAATCTTAACTCAAAGCATGCATAGAGTTTATCAAGTTTGTTTTCAAAACTTTAAGTTTCCATTAGTAAAACTTATTCAAGCTTGTAAGGTAAGTTCACATATTCCGTAACTTGCATCCATAACCACATAATAGGTCACATAGGTATGTTTTGAAGTTCAAAACTTAGTTTATGCATAGTTTATGTATACATAGCTAATATAGTCTTTTACTTGCACTTTTTCTTTTAATTCGTGCTTGACTACATCATACCCTCACCAACAAGGTAACTAACATATTGGTCATATTTTAATGTATATCAGAACTTGATACGTTGGCACATAAAGTCAGGACATGTTTTTGAAAAAGGTTTATCAAAACTAGTTTTTAACTCTTTAAACCATCTTTGAATAATCAAACTAAAATCAACTAACATGGCTTACTATATACAAAACAACCTTAGTCCACATGTTAAGGTTATTTATATGCATATCATTACTGACATAGCATGCTCAGAACATCTTAAGGAGCTAACAGAAGTAATTATGTTATACTACCCGCGCGACTGCATGGTGAAAGACTAGGGAAGTGGCGCGGCCACGCCACTTCGCCCAAAAACAAAAATATGGCTTCTGCTTTTGTAGAGCCTTAACCCCAAACATTGTCAAACATCTTTTGATGCAACACAAACTACTTCTAATACTTTTAAGCATGAATACTAACTAAAATAACCCACCCTTAAGCCAATTCATACCACATAACAAAGAATTCATGAAAATTGCAAGAATTTGACAACACTTTACTAAGAACAAAATTTTATACCTTTGCTTTGAATTGGACAGAACTTACCTCAAAATTAGATTACTCCCTCCCACTCTCTATAGCAACTAAGCAAGAAATTCTCAATAACATAGAAAATGAAGTAGAGTGCTTAATTTATAGAAAACTTACTAACCATGCCAAGCTATTGTCCAAGAAATTAAACCAAGAGATGAAGGGAGAATTCATTGGGTAATTAAGAGTTGGTGCAATAGTGGCCAACCACCCCTATCACCCACACCCTTCTTCATCATGGCTAGCTATTTGGAAGTTTGAGAGATGAAGGAATAGGTAGCCTTAGGCCAGTGGTTCTTTACATGTGGAAGAAAAGTGACTCACAAAATGGGACAAGCCAAAACTCAGCATTTGATAGCTAACTAATGCCACACACTATATGTTTAATATACATATATCTATACTTAGGTTTTAAATTCATTTGGGTGCATACATGGGTCATGTCTTAATGTCATAATATAATTACATTTTTAATATCTCAAGGTAGTAGATGTGATATGGCAATTGTGATGATTTGATTGTTTGAATTGTGATTCTGGGGACAGAATCCTTGTAAGGAGGGAAGGATGTAACGATCCGAAATTTTAATTTATAATTTAAATATTTATTGAGTTATATAAATATTATTTGAGGTGTTTATTGTTAAATAAATATTTTATTGATATGATAGTTGATGAAACTAAATGTATTAGAGAATTTTCTAAATTAAATTAATTTATAATTTAGAGGTTTGTATTATTACGCGAGGTGTTATGTTGTTGTGTTGATTTAATAATTTAGTTGATATGTTAAATTATTAAATAAAGTTATAATAAAAATTATAATTTGGTGATATTCGCTAAAAGGCTATATTTAATTAAAATATAGTATGTGATTAATTTAATGGGTATTGTGGGATATGAAAATAATATGTGATTATAGTTTATAAACTAAAGTGTTTATTAAAATAAGTAAAAAGGATTTAAATTAGTTTTTGTCAAACAAGACTTAAGTATTTTAATTCTTTAAAATTTAAATGGTTGCCAAACAAGCCTTATGGTTTTTGATATTTTTAATTTCTGAAATTTAAATTTCGTAATATAAATAAAATAATAAATATAATATATTTATATTATATACGTTTATATTGGTAACTGATATATTTAATATATGTATTAAGGCCATATCAGTTTTTCATTTTGGTTATTACGCATACTGGCTATCAAAGCTTCATTCTAACTTTGCTAGTCTAGAGGCAATAGAGAGAACTGAGAGTTTAGATAAATTGAGAGAACGCTTAGGATTTTCAACAATTTCAGTGACCGTAGCAAGAATTACACACTAATTGAAGGTATGTTCACAAGTTTAGAGTTATATATGTGTGTATATACGTGTACATGTATTTCACGGCAAGAATTTTCTCATGTTCTGTTATAATCATTTGTTGAATTATGGGCATATAAAGTTGATAATTGTGGGTATACATGTTTGTAACGCTGGAATAATGTTCAAACAAGGAGGTTGCATGCTAAATTGTTCGACAATACAGTAGAAATTTTGTCTGTGTTTATGTTCTTCATATAGTCTGAGTATGTATCTAATTTACTGGTCAATTTGTATGTGAAAGTATAAATTGAAGCTTGTAGATGTTAGTTCATTGAGATATGAACATAATGTAATTTGAACGAAATGGTTTGATCATGTAATGAATTTACAGTGATGATTTTAGGATAAATATCAAGAAAATTGAGTTTTATATGAAAAACATGAAATTTGAGAAATTACAGTGGTGTAATTATTGTTAAGTTGTTCTATATTGATATATAAGTGAGGAAACATGTTGTAATGGTGTTATATCATTTGTATGTGTTAATTTTACTGTTTGATGGGTGAAATTTGGGTTAGTTGGCTTAAAAAAAGTGTCGTGGCTCTGTTCTGCAAGTCGCGCGGGCATGCAGCCCTTAGGCGCGGGCGCGCAGCTGTCGCGCGGGAGCGTAACATCCCCATACAAAATTCGCGCGGCCGCGCGAGTGCCCATTTTCAGACACTAAAGTCTGCTTGTACTGCAGACTTTGGTCGTTCTTTGTAGTTTAGCCTAAGATTATGGTAATATGAGAATCATGTAACAACAAGGTTAAGTAGAGTCTTGTGATGTGGATTATGAATTCAAAATTGTAAAAAAAAATTGATTAGTAAATCAAGAACGTGTTATGCGGTGATTTAGTATACATAATGAAAGTTAGACAAGTGTTGCGAAGTAAAACACTTAGAGTTTCTAAAATGGAAATGGTAATGATTATTTTATGGTATGTTAGCATATCTAATAGGTATTGTGGTTCTAAAATTATGTGTAGGTGATCGTGAGTTAATTTTATAGCTTACGCTCAAGGCAAGTTTCTAAACCGTATCTTTTTACATTGAGAAAGTTTTCTAACTCTACACTTTCGTTGAGCTAGTTCTATTAATACATTGTGTAACCTTATTCTTTTGATTGAGCAAGCTTTTTATCTTAACTGTTATTGAATAAGTTAATTGTTCCTAAAATTCATTCGAGAAAACTTTAACTCTAGTGTTATTTGAAATTCTCATTTGATTGATTCATTTTAACTTATTTACAGTTAAGCAAGTTTCTTAAATTCTATTATTGTATAATGAACGTAGTTTTTGAACTCTCGTCTCTATTATTGAATTTTTAAAATTCTTTACAAGAGTTAATACCACGTTGGGCAAGTTTTTAGTTTCTAGCTTGCTATCAGTTAATGTACATTCAGTAATTTCATTTCTAAATGCTATAAGACTCTAACCTTAGCTTATTTATTGTTCAAGCAAAGGTTTACCATTTTATTCATTTTGTTGAATACTTATGCTCTATAGTTATTTTAAGCATGAGTTTAATATGTATAATCAGTTCATTTATGATTCTCAATTGTTCTATGTTATGTTGTTATTAAACATCTGTTGTGATTATCAAACACTATTGAATCAACTAGTCCTCTAGTTGATGTTCGTTAAACTTCAATTTCCCTTGAAAGCTTATCTGAACCAACCTTTCTTTGGTGCGGACTTGTACTCTAAATACTGGGATGAACAACCCTATTATTATTAGGGGATAATTTACGCGTAGCGTTGAAATGTTTGTGCACAATACATTGTACGAAGGGCTGATCCCCCTAAGTACGAGGAGTCGTTATAGTCTTATAACTGTTAAAGTTGGAGTTGAAAGATTACTCGCAACTGTGGACATAGGTCATGGTCTTATGACCCTCAATTACATATATTTCATATTTTTGGATTCCAGTTTTTGATTATCATTGTTAGAGTACTATCCAGTTTTGATGAGCCTATTCGTTGACAGTTATTATTGTCATTCTCCTGTTGATCCATTATTATATTCGGTGAGCAATTGTTTTGCTCACTCTTGCATATTTATATACTCATTGCAGCTAAAGTTGAGAAGGTAGATAAGCCTTCAACTAGCAAAGGAAAGGGAAAATATAAAAGTGATGAAGACTTGTAATGATGGTTATTGTTATGACTTTAGACTTTTAATCTGATGATTGAATTTTAGTAATGATGTAATGTAATTATTTATTTCCGCACTTGAATGATGTTTAAAGGTTAGATAACCTGGGATGTTTTTGAATTAATGTTGTAACCCTATTTAAAGGGAGGATTTATGGTTTAAATATTGTTGTATTTGGGTAGATAGTATGAATGTATGAATAGTGAGCACCAGATCTCGTGGTAATGAAGTACCTAGATTTGGGGGTGTCACAGGTTGGTATCAAAGCTTTAGGTTATGAACCTTAGGTGGGGGAAAAGTCTTAGGAAGTAACTCTTATCGAGTTGTTAAGGAAGAAGTAATAAAATACTTATGTGCTTATGTGATTACAACTTATGTGCTCATGAATGTTGAGTAGTAATGATTAGTAATTAAACTTAAAAATTTGGTTGACATGATGGCTAATGTAGGAGGATCCAGTCAGGCTAGAAAGGAGGAGCCTCGAGATATTCAGGTGATTTGGGAACAACTACTGCCACGGGAAACAGTTCTGTCGGTCACAGTAGTTGAGCAATAAAGAGTACCTGATGAGGAGGATGAGATAGAGACATATGAGGATGACCCTGTTGAGCTGCCACTGTCATGGGACGAGGAGGAGGAGATTCCACTGAACTCGATAGATGCTCATATGTATGATGAAGTCTATGATCGCAGTGTGGAATTTCAGGATACTGTCGAGGAGTTGCAAGAAATAGTAGCTGAACAACAGACTACAATGATATAGAAAGATGATGAGATCCTAGATCGAGAGGAACGACTGAATAATGTCGAGGAGAAGTTGGAACACACTGAAGGAGAGAATGAATGAATGACAGCGGAGATTACAGAACTGAAGAACAGGTTGAGGGAGGAATCGACGAAGAGGGCAAGAGCCGAAGATGCGTACGAAAAAGCTTTTCAACGAGCCGGGATAGCAGTAAGAGACGCACAAGCAAAGAGGATGGAGATGGAGGAGATGAACAATGTATTCAACACAATGATCAATCGAGCTCAAGATCGGGTCATGGGTTATCCTATTCAGTTTGAGACTCTGCCATCGTACGTGTTAGATCGTCGAACAATGTTCCGGATTATGAAAGAAGAACGTCAAAAGGCTACAGACTATCTTAGTAGGACATCGTAGAGAATGTGCCTGTGATGAGACTAATAAAATGTTAAATGAGATATAAATCTCGGGTATGATATAACCAATGGGATAGATGTTGATGATGTTGTCCAGCAACTGTTATAGTCCAGGAAAGTAATCTAAATCGGAGTGATGCTATTGTTTTGATGTTTTTAAAAGATGATGAATGAATAAAAGTTATTGTTTTATTTGAAGTATTATGTGTTACGTGATAATATTTTATGATGTGCAACTTAAGTATATAATACTTAAAAGGTTGAATAGAAGCTAATGGATGTATTTTAATAGAAAATGACTCCAAGACGTCAACCACCACGACAGAGAACCACTGAGGAAAGCAACAACAACAATGTGGGAGATAACCCAGTTCAGCAGCTAGTGACGTTTCTGACTGGTGCTTTGCAGAATCAACCTCAGAACCAAGGTACACCGTTTAAGGATTTCAAGGCAGTTGGACCACCTGAATTCCATGGGTCCATGAATCCAGTGGATGCACAAACCTGGATTATGGAGATAGAAAAGGTGTTTGATGTCGCTAGGGTAAGGGATGATCAGAAGACTGCTTTTGCATGTTGAAAGAAGATGCTAGTTATTGGTGGTAGGCCAATAAAACTCGTGAAGGGCCAGGGGTGATGACCTGGGATAGGTTTAAGAAGATATTCTTCGAGACCTATTTCCTAGAGAGTTAGAAGTGCAGTTTTTGGAACTGAAGCAGGGAACGATGACGGTGTCTGAGTATGTCACTAAATTCAACGAGTTGGTGAGGTTTACGCCATATCAAGTCATCATAGATGAATGCAAGGTGAAGAGGTTTGAACAAGGATTGAAGCCCTGGTTGTACAATAGAGTCTCCTTGTTCTAGTTGAAAATGTTTGCAGCAGTGATGGAGAAAGCAATTCTCACTGAGAGTGGAGGCCAGGCTGTAACAAAACATAACCAAGAGCAGAGGAAGAAGAAGAGTGAAGGTGAAGTTAAGAATGGTTGAAGTAATAATGGTGGAAATGGCAACAACAATTTGAAGAGGAAGTGGAATGCGAGTGGGGAGCTGGAAATCAGCAAGAAGATCAGCAAAAGAAGAAGTTTGAAGCATGTGCTACATGCAAAAAGTTTCATAAGGGAGTGTTCTTGATGGGGAAACGGGTATGCTTCAACTGTGGCCAGGAGGTTCACATCGCCCCAAATTGCAATCAACCCAAGAAGAATATTTGCTACACTTGCGGGTCAAAGGATCACTTTGCTCGCGAGTGTTCAAAGAAGAAGTCTAGTGAGATAAATGGAAGCAAGGGAAATGCTAGTGGAGGTGCGCTGACTATTGCTGGGCCAACATAAACAAATAAGCCTATAGCAAGAACCTTCAACATGACGGTACAGGACGCGGTGCAATCAAAATATGTCATATCAGGTATTATCCAAATCAATGATATAAATGCATATGTATTATTTGATTTGGGTGCATCTTGCTCGTTTATATCTGATGAATTTACTAAGAGGTTAGAAATTCCTAGTGAAGAGTTGAATTTCCCTTTAAACATAGAAATTGCGAATAGAGAAGTGATTCCTGTTAGGCTCGTAAACAAGAACTGTAGGGTGAACATTAAGGGAAATGTTATGAAAGCAGATTTAATCTCGATAAAACTCGGAGAGTTTGATGTTATTTTGAGAATGGATTGGCTGTTCAGTTATTGAGCAATAATCGACTGCCAGAAGAAGTGTGTAAACCTTATGACTTCGTCAAAGGTAGTTTTTCATGGTAGCAAATTGCCTAGACAAATGAAATGTCTGACGATGATGCAGGCCAAGAAGTTATTGAGTCAGGGCTGTGTAGGGTATTTAGCATACATAGTCGATACTCAAAAGGAGAAGGGTGTGAAACTAGAAGAGATACCAGTGGTTAGAGAATTCGTGGACATGTTTCCAAAAGATTTGCCAGGACTTCCGCCTGACAGAGAAATCAAGTTCGTGATCGACTTAGCACCAGGAACCGCTCCGATATTTAAGGTCCTGTACAGAATGGCTCCTGGGGAGATGAAAGAACTAATGGTGCAACTGCAAGAACTGTTAGACAAGAAGTACATTCAGCCGAGTGTGTCACCGTGGGGAGCACCGGTGTTGTTCGTGAAGAAGAAGGATGGGTCAATGCGTCTTTGCATTGATTATAGAGAATTAAACAAAGTCACTATTAAAAACAAATATCCATTGCCAAGAATAGATGACTTGTTTGATCTGTTGAAGGGTGCTAGATATTTCTCAAAAATAGATTTGAGAAGTGGGTATCACCAGCTGAAGGTAAGGAAGGAGGATGTATCGAAGACGACATTCCGAACTCGTTATGGACATTACGAATTCTTAGTGATGTTATTTGGTTTGACAAACGCCCTTGCAGTGTTTATGGATTTGATGAATAGGGTGTTTAAACCATTTTTAGACAAGTTTGTGGTGGTATTTATCGATGATATTTTGGTGTACCCTAAAACTCAAGAGGAACACGTGGAACACTTACGTCTGACGTTGGAGACGTTAAGAAAAGAAAATTTGTACGCAAAATTCTCTAAATGTGAATTTTGGCTGGAACGTGTACAATTTCTTGGTCATGTAATCGATAAGGATGAAATTTTGGTGGATCCATCAAAAGTCGAAGCTGTGATAAATTGGGAACAACCAAGAACTCCATCAGAAGTAAGAAGTTTCTTGGGGTTGGCAGGATATTACAGACGATTTATTCAGGAATTTTCCAAGATTGCCACTCCGTTGACAAATTTGACGAGAAAGTCTGTAAAATATGTTTGGACGGAGAAGTGTGAAGAAAGTTTTCAAGAACTAAAAAAGAAGCTAAGTATGGCACCTGTGTTGTCGTTACCAGATAATACAGGAAACTCTGTGGTGTATAGTGATGCTTCACACAAAGGATTGGGTTGTGTCCTTATGCAGAACGACAAGGTTATTGCATATGCATCAAGGCAACTGAAAGATTACGAGAAAGGGTATCTGACTCATGATTTAGAGTTAGTGGCGGTTGTGTTTGCATTGAAGATATGGAGACACTATCTCTACGGAGAGAAATGTGAGATCTACACATACCATAAAAGTCTGAAGTATATTTTCACACAGAAAGACCTGAACATGCGGCAAAGGAGATGGATGGAATTGATAAAGGATTACGATTGTGAGATCTTTTATCATCCGGGCAAAGCTAACGTGGTTGCAGATGCCTTGAGTAGGAAAGGTAGAGAAAAGTTGATGTTGTTAACTGATAAGGAGGAGCTCATTTTAGCAATGGCAAGGCTAGAACTAGAAATCAAATTTCCAGAAGAATCCGGTGAAAAATTGTACCAGATAGAAGCTGGTCCAACTTTGGTGGACAAAGTGGGAACACACAAATACAAGATGAAGAATGCAAGAAAATAAAGGAAAGTGTGGACGAGGGTAAAGAAGTGAAGTACAAGGTCGATAATGAGGGAATGCTAAGATTCGAGGGAAGAATTTGGGTTCCAGCATTACAAGATGTTAAAGAAGAAATTTTGGCAGAAACTCGTAGTTCAAGATATTCGATTCATTCGGGAAGTACAAAGATGTATCAAGATTTGCGGCGTCATTTTTGGTGGCCGAACATGAAAAGAGATGTTACAGAGTGCGTTGCAAAATGCTTGACATGTCAGAAAGTGAAGGATGAGCATCAACGACCAAGCGGATTACTTCAACCGTTGAAAATATCAGAATGAAAATGGGAGCACATCACAATGGATTTTGTGGTAGGTCTTCCAACGACCCAGAAAGGATACGATGCGATATGGGTGATAGTGGACATATTAACGTAGTCTGCACACTTTTTGCCAATAAAGATTAGATTTAATCTTGATCAGCTGGTGAAGCTATACGTTAAAGAGATCATCTCAAGACATGGAGTTCTAGTGTCAATTGTATCAGACAGAGATCAAAGGTTCACATCAAATTTTTGGAAGAGACTACAAGAATGCATGGGAACGTAACTAAAAATGAGTACAACATATCATCCGCAAACCGATGGGCAAAGCGAAAGAACGATCCAGACGCATGAAGATATGCTCAGAGCGTGCATCATAGATTTTAGAGGAAACTAGGATGATCATCTACCATTGGTGGAATTTGCATACAACAACAGTTACCACGCAAGCATTGTTATGCCACCGTACAAAGCATTATACGACAGGAAATGCAGAACTCCACTGTACTGGGATGAAGTTGGTGAGCATCAATTGTTAGGCCCACAACTGGTACAGTAGACCGCTGAAGTTATCAAACTCATCAGAACAAGACTGGTAGCTGCTCAAGATCGACAGAAAAAAGTATGCTGATCAACACAGGTAGAGTCGTGAATTTGAAGCAGGGAATTTCGTATTCCTGAAAGTTTTTCCTTGGAAGGGGAAAATTCGTTTTGGCAAGAAAGGAAAGCTCAACCCGAGGTTTATTGGACCTTTCGAAATATTATAAAGAGTAGGAGATGTGGCTTACGAAGTAGCTTTACCTCCAGAGTTAGAGCATGTGCACAATGTTTTTTATGTGTCGGTGTTGCGACCGTATAAACCCGATTACAAGTATGTGATCTATTATGAACCATTGCAGTTCAGTGAAGATTTGTCTTACGAAGAGATTCCTATCCAGATAGTCGACAGGAAGGAATAAGTGCTCAGGAATAAAGTGATACCTTCTGTGAAAGTGATATGGAGGAACCACAATGTCGAAAAGGCTACGTGGGAACTCGAAGTTGATATGATGAAGAATTATCCTGAGTTATTTGTTTAGTATGTGTCTTCGATTCTGGGGACAGAATCTTTGTAAGTAGGGGAGCATGTGACGATTTGATGTTTGAATTGTGATTTTGGGGACAGAATTCTTGTAAGGAGGGAAGGATGTAACGATCCAAAATTTTAATTTGTAATTTAAATATTTATTGAGTTATATAAATATTATTTGAGGTGTTTTTTGTTAAATAAAAATTTTGTTGATGTGATAGTTGATGAACCTAAATGTATTAGAGAATTTTCTAAATTAAATTAATTTATAATTTAGAGGTTTGTATTATTACGTGAGGTGTTATGTTGTTATGTTGATTTAATAATTTAGATGATATGTTAAATTATTAAATAAAGTTATAATGAAAATTATAATTTGGTGATATTCGCTAAAAGGTTATATTTAATTAAAATATAGTATGTGATTAATTTAATGGATATTGTGGGATATGAAAATAATATGTGATTATAGTTTATAAACTAAAGTATTTATTAAAATAAGTAAAAAGGATTTAAATTAGTTTTTGTCAAACAAGGTTTAAGTATTTTAATTCTTTAAAATTTAAGTGGTTGCCAAACAAGCCTTATGCCTTTTGATATTTTTAATTTCTGAAATTTAAATTTAGTAATATAAATAAAATAATAAATATAATATATTTATATTATATACGTTTATATTGGTAACTGATATATTTAATATATGTATTAAGGCCATATCAGTTTTTCATTTTGGTTATTACGCATACTGGCTATCAAAGCTTCATTCTAACTTTGCTAGTCTAGAGGCAATAGAGAGAACTGAGAGTTGAGATAAATTGAGAGAAAGCTTAGGATTTTCAACAATTTCAGTGATCGTAGCAAGAATTACACACTAATTGAAGGTATGTTCACAAGTTTAGAGTTATATATGTGTGTATATACGTGTTTATGTATTTCACAGCAAGAATTTTCTCATGTTCTGTTATAATCAATTGTTGAATTATGGACATATAAAGTTAATAATTGTGGGTATACATGTTTGTAACGCTGGAATAATGTTCAAACAAGGAGATTGCATTCTAAATTGTTCGACAGTACAGTAGAAATTTTGTCTGTGTTTATGTTCTTCATATAGTCTGAGTAAGTATCTAATTTAATGGTCAATTTGTATGTGAAAGTATAAATTAAAGCTTGTAGATGTTAGTTCATTGAGATATGAACATAATGTAATTTGAACAAAATGGTTTGATCATGTAATGAATTTACAGTGATGATTTTAGGATGAATATCAAGAAAATTGAATTTTATATGAAAAACATGAAATTTGAGAAATTATAGTGGTGTGATTACTGTTAAGTTGTTCTATATTGATATATAAGTGAGGAAACATGTTGTAATGGTGTTGTATCATTTGTATGTGTTAATTTTACTGTTTGATGGGTGAAATTCAAGTTAGTTGGCTTAAGAAAAGTGTCGTGGCTCTGTTCTGCAAAACTGGGCTCTGCAAGTCGCGCGGGCGCGGGCGCGCAGCTGTCGCGCGGGCGCGCGACATCCCCATACAAAACACACGCGGCCATGCGAGTGCCCATTTTTAGACACTGAAGTCTGCTTGTACTGCAGACTTTGGTCATTCTTTGTGGTTTAGCCTAAGGTTATGGTAATATGAGAATCATGTAACAACAAGGTTAAGTAGAGTCTTGTGATGTGGATTATGAATTCAAAATTGTAAAAAAAAATGATTAGTAAATCAAGAACGTGTTATGCGGTGATTTAGTATACATAATGAAAGTTAGACAAGTGTTGCGAAGTAAAACACTTAGAGTTTCTGAAATGTAAATGGTAATTATTATGTTATGGTATGTTAGCATATCTAATAGGTATTGTGGTTCTAAAATTATGTGTAGGTGATCGTGAGTTAATTTTCTAGCTTACTCTCAAGGCAAGTTTCTAAACCCTATCTTTTTATGTTGAGAAAGTTTTCTAACTCTGCACTTTCGTTGAGTTAGTTCTATTATTACATTGTGTAACCTTATTCTTTTGATTGAGCAAGATTTTTATCTTAACTGTTATTGAATAAGTTAATTGTTCCTAAAATTCATTCGTGCAAACTTTAACTTTAATGTTATTTGAAATTCTCATTTGATTGATTCATTTTAACTTGTTTTACAGTTAAGCAAGTTTCTTAAGTTCTATTATTGTATAATGAGCGTAGTTTTTGAACTCTCGTCTCTATTATTGAACTGTTTTAATTCTTTACATGAGTTAATACCACGTTCGGCAAATTTTTAGTTTCTAGCTTGCTATCAGTTAATGTACATTCAGTAATTTCATTTCTAAATGTTATAAGACTCTAACCTTAGCTTATTTATTGTTCAAGCAAAGGTTTACCATTTTATTCGTTTTGTTGAATACTTATGCTCTATAGTTATTTCAAGCATGAGTTTAATATGTATAATCAGTTCATTTCTGATTCTCAATTGTTCTATGTTATGTTGTTATTAAACATCTGTTGTGATTATCAAACACTATTGAATCAACTAGTCCTCTAGTTGATGTTCGTTAAACTTCAATTTCCCTTGAAAGCTTATCTGAACCAACCTTTCTTTGGTGCGGACTTGTACTCTAAATACTGGGATGAACAACCCTATTATTATTAGGGGATAATTTACGCGTAGCGTTGAAATGTTTGTGCACAATACATTGTACGAAGGGCTGATCCTCCTAAGTACGAGGAGTCGTTATAGTCTTATAACTTTTAAAGTTGGAGTTGAAAGATTACTCGCAACTGTGGACATAGGTCATGGTCTTATGACCCTCAATTACATATATTTCATAATTTTGGATTCCAGTTTTTGATTATCATTGTTAGAGTACTATCCAGTTTTGATGAGCCTATTCGTTGACAGTTATTATTGTCATTCTCCTGTTGATCCATTATTATATTCGGTGAGCAATTGTTTTGCTCACTCTTGCATATTTATATACTCATTGCAGCTAAAGTTGAGAAGGTAGATGAGCCTTCAACTAGCAAAGGAAAGAGAAAAATGTACAAGTGATGAAGACTTGTAATGATGATTATTGTTATGACTTTAGACTTGTAATCTGATGATCAAATTTTAATAATGATGTAATGTAATTATGTATTTCCGCACCTGAATGATGTTTAAAGGTTAGATAACCTGGGATGTTTTTGAATTATTGTTGTAACCCTATTTAAAGGGGGGATTTGTGGTTTAAATATTGTTGTATTTGGGTTTATAGTATGGATGTATGAATAGTGAGCACCAGATCTTGTGGGAATGAAGTACCTAGATTTGGGGGTGTCACAACAATGTAACATACATATAATCCATGTATATTTTATCACACCGATATACTTTATTCGGATGTTATCATATTACATTGCCTTCTTTATTAAAATAATAGTTTAAAATATGTTCATGATATTTTAATGTATACTCACTCATATATTGTTACATAAGCATTTCATGAAGTATTTATAACATATGGTTTCAATAAATACAAATCTTCTTATATGGTTTCTATATATAATATAGCCACATTGCACTTTACACTTCATATTATGCATATAGGTAGTTGCTATACATATACATTTAATTATCACATGCTTGCATACAACAATTAATAAATTATTTATCTTACAAATTAATTAATAATAATATTAACTAATCCCTTCCTTATTAATCAATGACATTATTAATTTTTATAACAATTAAGAATCTTGTTATATTTATAAACACGTTGCTCATTGCTATTATATCTCTTACACTAATAATAGTCACATACTATTAATCACCATTAATATTTAACAAAAATCCTTTAATAACAAATAACAGTTAATATAGATTAATTGTTCGCTTAACAATTCTTTCGTTAATTAATATATTCATTAATATTTCCTATCACCGTGCCACACGAGGCTTTCAACGAGTTCATCACCAATTCCATATATTTTTAATTATTCAATTATTTAATATAATGGAATTGACTCATCTTGTAACACAAAATCATTTATATTCAAATAAATATTCATTTCCATTAATAGACGTGGAAATTCTCGGGTATTACAGGAATGATCAACCACCACGAAGCACCTCCATGGGGGATTGAAAATATAAAAAAAGCAGTAAAAACGATCACTCACCACGAAGTAAACTTTAGGCGGGACCAAAATGTAAATAAAATAATAAAAGCGATCAACCGCCACAAAGTAAACTCCAGGCGGGACAGAAATATATATATATATATATATATATATATATATATATATATATATATATATATATATATATATATATATATATATAACGCCCCGAAATCCGATCTATCTTCACACCCGGATTCCGTACGTCACGAGTACATCATTCATCCAACATATATCATTATATACTGAAATATAACAACACACACTCTCAAATCCCAGGTTCTGGAAACCTTATAACCTCTTTCATTACAAATAATGATAGTTACATTATTCATTTCATCTTACAAGAGTGATTTTTATCTGCCACCAAGGATACATAACAGTTCCTTAAACTAGTCTATAATTAAGTCTCATCTTTTTATATTACAAGTCTTCACTTGATCTTCTTGCTCATTCACATTCTGAATGACACTTCATCTGGATACCGTCAGCTTGATCTTTACGGGATCCTTAAGTTCTTCTAACCTCGTTCGCTGAAAATGTTTTTCATTTTAAAGCAAGTGTGAGCATTCAATTGCCCAGCAAGTCATAACAGTTGAACAACAACTTTCAAAATTCAAACATTTCTTTAGAACTTCGATAACTGAGCAAAGGTTATGAAGTAACTTGAATAATAGGAATAGTCTCGATTCCTATCATTTTAAAACAATATTCACTTTCACTTTGAAATACTTTAATTCTTCTACATTTTTCATACCCATCATGTCTGCCTAGAATCATTAGCACAGACTTAACAATAACATCTCATGTATAAACAGAACATACTTGTATTGAATAGCTCAATCACAGAACAATTCATATCATAGAAACACCGAAGTGTTCAAATTATGGCACAAGGCCTCATACATATTGCCAGCTTGTACATACATCGCACATATGCATATAGACAAGACTTCTCAAGTTCAACGTCTTAGAAGTTTAAGAAACTAGCATTTATGTAATATGAATGAAGTTAGGAAACTTGCCTTACGCCCAGCTACAGCTTACGCTGAACTGCTCATTCCATTTTCCTATATAACACATAAGGAAAAACATAAACACCAATTAGTTATATATTGAACTTACGCATTGGTTTACTTAACTTTACTTCTTAGGGTTCGCATTCATGCAATATAAGTTTACGCGACTAACTTCTTTTACCAATTTATGGTTTCATGACATACAGAGATGTCTTACTCAATACGTTCATCATCTTTGATGATTTACATTTTTATCTTCTTCTTATAACCTTACTAGGACTCAACACATATCGTGTCTTTGCTAATAGTCCATATGGTACTCTGAGTGGTTTCCCACAAACAACCAACAAATAAGTTCCCGTCTCATCTACACTGCCATCACAGTGAGTTAGATCGGTTGCCAATTTTGTATATACCTTCACTCTCTGAAGGAATTGTTTAGCCCAGCTCCCATATATCAACCATCAAAGGTTACGATTGTACCACAACCTAAACTTATCTTAACTTATCCGGACCATTAACTATAATGTTCATTAAGTTAATTTCTTATTCCTTACGACTTTTGGTAACTAAATGCCATACCTCAGGATTCATTCCTTAACCGACTCACATTCGGCTTTCATTAATCTTCTTACCGTTCTCTACGGCTTTCTTGATAATGCATATCTTATTTAATACCTTCGTTATCCCTTACATGAACCCCATGTTCATTACCCGTTCTTAGTGTCGAAGCCATACCGATCGTTGTATGCTAAGACCGATCATCTATCGTAACAACATTGCATTCACAGCGTCTATACGCTTCACACTTATCCCTCATTACCATAACCATAACATCGAAATGTTATTCCTTACCTTCGTCACTTAACGTCTAAGGAATCACAATCATAGCAATCCCTCACGTTCGTTCATCGCAACTACGATCCCCGGACATCGGTTACGTAACCCGTGTTTATATTCTTTATCTCATAATCTCGTTTAATCTTTCCGTTGAACCTTTACTAAAGGTTTAATTCACTTGATTAAGTGTTACATTTGATAAACTATATGTTCATTAGCTTTCGGTACACTTCCCCCAAGTTTTGAGCAGTTAAAAGCTCATTACCGGGCTTTTTCCCTGCACCAGCGCTGCAGCGCCGGCTTCCTCCTTCTTCACGCTGCGGCGCCACTTAGCAGTAGCTAATGGCCCGGCCCTCGCGCTGCTGCGCCGCCTCCCTCTTTATGACTCGCGCTGCAGCACCACTCTGCAGTGTCTAACTGTCGATTCTGGCATTGGGACGCCGCCTCCCAAGACACGGCCCGCGCTGCGGTCCCAAGTCTTCATCCCTGAAAAATTTTCTAAGTCTTTAATCCAGCTTGAGACGCTTACTTCCCGCTTCCATAACTTATTCGTTATAACTCAGATCGAGGTTATTCCAAAGCCATTCTCTTACTTATCTTACGTACTTCCATACCCTTCAAACAGAACTTCATTCTGAATCTATTAACGTTCAATTCGATTGGCTTGATCTTCACCCTTTATTCATTTTACGTTTTTAACGTTCTTCGTTCGTTCGTCCGTAATTCGGTCATCCGAACTCGGAACTCGTTCATTCTTGAGTCCACGACTCACGTTTTCTATGTTCTCTTACTTTCCTATAAAACCCTACACATTCGGGTTCATTTACTAACTTTCTAATTCTCATTTGTCTTTTACAAAATTTTCGCCATAACTTCGTTATAGCAAAGTTTTTATCCGTTCTTTATGAACGTTTCTATCGTTCCTAACCAAGCAATAAGCATCTAACTTATACGCTATGGTTTTAAACTTGTCCATCAACAACAATTATCCAACGATGATGTTAAATTTGTCTATCAATAACGTTTTTCGTGTTCTTTGCGTGTTCTTCGTGTTCTTCGTTCATTCTTCATTTTTAATCGATATTTTGGATTATGATTTCACTTTTTATTAGAATTTGAAGTTATAAAATACCATTCCTTACTTATTTCACCTACTCGTTCATATAATCCACTCGGATCGTTCCAATTCGCTACGAATCTTATACTTCCTTAAGAAATTTATTTACTAATCTTCAAATTCTTATTTCTTCATTTTCTCATGATTTCAACAATATGAAATCATCTCTAACCTTATCTACTTCTTATCTTCATTAAGTTATGTTTTTGAACATATAAAATTAAAGAAAATTTAAAAGGGACTAGGTTTCGGATTACCGTTCTTCTTTAATCTTCTCCCGTCGTACAAAGTTTGTACACGGGCTAGCCTTTCCTCCTCCTCCCCTTCCCATCCGAACTCTCTCTCTCTCTCTCAAGTGTCTTAGGATTTTCAAAATCCCCAAAACAATGAAATGAGCTTCCTATTTATAGAAAACCAAAGCTTAGGGCAAATTGGTCATTTCGCCCCCTTAACCTCCTTACTATTCTTATGCTTAGCCACCATGTTTACTTAGCCACCAAGTTTACTTAGCCACAAAGTTTACTTAGCCATTAAGTCTTCTTAGCCCTTAAGTTTTCTTAGCCATTAAGTCTTCTTAACCCTTAAGTTTACTTACTCACTAAGTTTACTTAGCCTTCACTTAACTTATCCTTTACTTAGGCATTAAGACTAATCGTATTCTACACATTCTCATTATCGTATTCTCTTCGTGTATAGCTCATACGATATTCGTATTATACGTCATACTAGTCTTCGTACTATACTCGTATAATAACTAGTATTATACTCGTATCTCTCACACATAATAATCCTAATTATTATACGTTCTCATAAAATTCTCGGAAATCACTTTTCCTAACCCTTAGGTTTTATGTCCGCTAGCGAAAACTTCATTTTTGCCATAACTGAAATATTATTGAATATTCCATCACGTCTCAAAATTATACGTAATCATTAACTTCTCAGAATTTCAAAATAAATCTCTGAGCAGAAACGGATGAATAGTGCATATTTCGTCTTTGTCCCCGAAAATATTTTTGTTCCTGGAAAAATTCTATTTTCGTCTTGAAAATTCTTACTCGTTCAATCTAGCTCGTAGCCAGAATACTCCCGCATTACAATCATCCTAGGTTATCGAACGATTAATAAACACATAGCAGATAATATTATTAATAAAAATTCCTTTTATTAATAACTAATTCTTTAAACTTAAATTCTGAACAACTCTAATTTTCAGGTTGTTACAATATATATAAAAGCGGTAGACGCACCGGATGTTATATCCGGGCTCAATCAAATAGAGTTATATATATAATTACTTATATATATATATATATATATATATATATATATATATAAGTATTTATACAACTTTACGCATTGCCCTCTTACAAGGTTAGTAACTGGAATGCAAAATTTTGAGTGTCTATAATGAGGTCTTAAATCTAGTAAAGAAAACATGTTCATTGGAACCATATATTGCAAGATATAGGTGGTCAAAAGTGGTTGACCGATCACAAAGTTCTGTTTTATGGGTTACCTAGAGAACTTAAGAACAGGTTGAACCAGCTACTTTGACCAACCTTTTAATTGCTTCCTGTTTGATGTTATAATGACTAATCGTTATAAATTAATACCTTGTTATACATACTACATATCTATGACACTCAATTGCTTAATCAATTCATTAGATTATTGGAATTAATTGTCAAAAGTCGTCGACCGAGCATGACTAAGTTTTATGGGTTACTTAGAAAACTAATAAACATGAAGAACAACATTTGGCTGTACTTTAACCAACATAGATCGAGACCTTAGATTTATACTTTGTCCAAATTAGTGTTACATATATGTACCATGATATATAGACTACCTATTACAATAATCAAAACACAAATCTATCACACGGATTGAAAGATATAGAAGCTACAAAACCGTTGACTGACCACACTGTTCTGGGTTACCCAGAAACTCAAGAACAGCTCTCACAAAGACTTTGAGCCTCTATAACATCTTGTTATATGTAGGTTAAAGCATGAAATTGGTCTAATGTTGTACTACTGTATGAGTACTATAACATCCATACATGTCCAAACCCAGAATCATCAACAGTAGAAAATTAGATCGACGTCAAAGTGGTCCCTAGGCTATGACCAACTGATTTCCCAGAACTTAAGAACTCCTATAACGACACTTCCTGTCACTATAGAGCATTAGCGACGGATAGAAATTATTTTCTAATAAATAAATTAATAAAACTTAGAAATATTTAATAAATAAATTTAAATAATTATAAAAGCAATTTTAAAAATTATTTTAAGTTATAATAATTAACTTTTAATATTTTACATAAATTCAATAAATATTTTGTTTATTTAGATATTATTAATAATTAATTTAATAATAAAGTAATTAGAATAATTATTTATAAATAAGAAATAATTATTTAAAAATAATATTAATGATTTAAATCATAATTAATGATTATAAATTATTTAAAAAAAGCAAGCAAGGTTTTTATAATATTCTAAGTAAATATTATATTATTTAGAAATAAAAATAAATAATTTAAAAAGCATTTAAGGGATAAATAAATACTTAAAAATTATTATAAGCTTCCGGAAATTATTATAAAGGATATTTAAATTATCTAATAATATAATAAAGCTTATAAGTAAAGTTTAATTGTGTTATCAACTTATTAAGTATCCGGTAAAGTCTTTCGACACCGAAACCCTAACAAACTTAACCCGAACATAAATAGTTTATGTATTTGAGTATTGTTATCAATACTATTGTGTTAGATTTATATAAATTAACATCTTAGGTGTTTATTAATGAATTTTGTAGCATTGCTGGATTGATCATCACTCATGCAAGCTTACTAAACACAAATTATTAATTATGCAAATTTCTCAAACCCTATATATTCGTTGAGCACGATTCCTATCTTTGCTTTTGATATGTTATACCGAACCTAAAATTGAATTACCAATTCTTGTAAAGTTATTGCTATACTTTCAGCATAACTCAGAAATGAATTGTTTATTCATATGATATTGTTTATTTAGCATAAATTGTTGTGTCAAACCAAATTTCTTTGGTAAGACATCCTATACTGAAGTTGTGTATCCCAAAAAGGGATCGATGTTAGGTCAATTAAATATTGACGTTTAGTGCATGTGAGCACGAGGAGGATGAGATGCATACTCCTAGTATGTTGAATAGGCTGATCCCTTATCTCATATCTAAATAAAATTTCTAAGTCTTTGTGACTGACATAAATAAAAAGTCCAGAAATGGTTGAAATAGAAATTCCAGAAATGGTAGCAACAATTAGTTGAGTTTTGAACTGTTATATTTCTTCAAATCATATATTGTTATAAATATAAAACATGCTGAGTATGTCATAGCTCACCCTTGCAAATTATTCCCTTTGCAGTATTAGATGGGCACTTCTGGAGTTAATAAAGAGAAGCGTCCTTGCTTAGATTAGTTTATATTTATGTCTAGTTGAATGTAATACTTTGTAATAAGAAATTCTTTATGAAGAATCGTGTAATCGAACCTTAATATATGATATATAACATCTTTTATTTCTGTAACCTTGTTTTTTTTACATATATAGATGTAATTAGAATTTTCAATCTAGTTTGAGATCCTTGGGAACTATTCATCTAAGTAAGGGTATTGATAACATGGACTGTTCATGTTATTGTTGATACTCTGGATTTTAGATAGATATGTACTATCGATATGATAGTGTAATTTGCATGATATAGACTATACATCTAAGTGAGGGTATTGGTAATAAGGATTGTTCATGTTATTACTGGTACTCTGAATTTTTGATAGATAGATACTATTCACAGATACAGTTCATACATCCAAGTGAGGGTATCCAAACATGCAATAGTTCTCCTGGGAATTGTTATCTATTATGGGATACTGTGAATCTTAGATTTATGTGAATTGCATCTGGTTATAATTGTATAGTCACTCAATTAGTAGTAAGCACCATATCGAATATCGTGGGAGTATAAATATGGGGGCATTACAGTTTCCTAAGCTGATACCGGTTAAAGGAAAAGAAGTCTTGATTCCAGATCCAGAGGCAGATGAAAGAAATCAAAGGCACAAATAAGAGAGAAATAAATATTTGGCAAACATGTGTGTCCTGGTCCATACGGAGGGTATGAATAGAGACATCCCAGATGATGATTGTCCAGATATTATGGTCATCATTCAAGAGAAGGAGAACGACAACAACCCCTTCATCATAGCTATCCACCAGGACTTGAGCCTTGGCAATTGGAGCAACACTCCTTGCATTTATCGTCAAGAGTAAAAAGGGCAGAAACCCCCCCTGCCCTGTAGATAACAATAACTGCCTACTTTTTCTATACAGTATTAGCAGTTGTTCTTGCCATTTCATGCTAACACTTTGTATGATTGAATATTTTTATATATTAAGTGAAAGCATTTGGTTTCAGGACTCTAGAGTTAGATATGCCTAAACATGCTGATGAGGTGCCTATTCTTCACAAGGACTATAACTTTGATATAAAGTTAGACTCAAACTTGATGGAGATTGAACAAGAGGACTATGAGATACCTCAGGAGATTAAAGAATGGGTCAAAGATAAACCTAAGCCAAATGTTGATCAAACCACCTCTTTTAACCTTGGAACCTCAGAAAACCCCAAATAAATCCAGATTGGTACAGACCTTACTCCAAACCAAAGAAATAACATGGTTACTTTATTGACCCAATTCTATGATTTGTTTGCATGGTCTCATGAGGATATGTTTTGTTTGTCCACTTGCTTCATCATTCATCGCCTTCCCATCAAAGAGGGATTCAAGCCTGTCGGGCAAAAACTCAGGCGATTAAAACCTGAGTGGAGTTTAAAAGTTAAAGAAGAAATTATGAAACAATTTCAAGCCGACATCATCATGGTGTGAACAAACCCTGAATGGCCATCCAACATAGTCCCCGTGCCTAAACCCAGAGGAAAGGTGCGAGTTTGCATGGACTACAGAGATCTGAACAAAGTTTGTCTAAAAGATAGCTTTCTCGTGCCATTCATCCAGATACTCATTGACAATACCACTCAATATGAAATGTACTCCTTTGCTGATTGTTTTGCGGGGCACCATCAAATCATGGTTGCTGAAGAGGATCGTGAGAAAACTGCATTCATCACTCCTTGGGGAACCTTTTGCTATAGACGGTTGTCATTCAGCCTCGTCAATACTGAAGCTAACTATCAGCAAGCCATGATGGTTCTTTTCCATGATCTAATGCAAAAAGAGATAGAAATCTATGTGGATGACATCATTGTCAAATCCCAAAGGGAGGGAGATCACCTAGATCATCTGAAAAAGCTTTTCAGCCGATTGCATGAGTACAATTTGAAGCTGAACCCAGTCAAGTGCGCCTTTGCTATTAAATCATGCAAGTTGCTAGGATTCCTAGTGAGCTGCAATGTCATTGAACTGGATCCTACAAAAATCTAGGCCATTACGGAAATGCCCATACCCCAAACAGAGAGGGAAATATAGGGATTTTTAGAAGAATCAACTTCAACAGCCGATTCATCTCCCAACTCACAGCAACCTATGAATCCATCTTCAAGTTATTAAGGAAGAACTCCTCCACAAAATGGAATGATGAGTGTCAGAAAGCTTCCGTTCTCATCAAAGAGTAGCTAATCAAAGCTCATGTTTTGGTACCTCCCAGGGATGGTGTTCCCCTATTTATGTACCTGCCAATCAATGACAATGCCATTGGCTGCAGCCATCTTCTGTATGAACCTGAATTTTTAGAAATTATTAAAATAAGAATTTAGTAAATAAAATTCTTAAGACATGAGAAAGGTTCGAATAAGAATATATATATGTGTTATGAGGTATGTAGAATGGTGTTGCATGAGGTAATATAAACTACGCAATAAGTGATTTTTATGTTTAATAAATATATTATTATTATATATTTTTTGTTTATTGAAGATGCGAGTTATTTAAAGTAAAGAAGATGGATAGAAATCTATCTATCGATATTAAATAATTTATGTGAAATTATTTTGTCATAGTAAGTTGGCGACATTAAATATTTTTGATAATCACCAATTTCTTGAGTATGTACGAGTAAGTATCAAGTTTAAGGCAATACAACCGTACCCTTTAATGGTGGATGTTTAGGAGCTGGGCTAAACGATTCCTTAAGAGAGCGAATGCATATACAAATTAGTAATTGATCTAACTCACTGTGAAAACAGTGTAGACGAGACGAAAACTGATTTGTTGGTTATTTGTGGGAAACCACTCAGTGTACTATATTGAATACTATTAAAGACTCGATGCGTGCTAGGTTTAGACTTGTATATATGTACGTTGTTGACGAAAGAAGAAAATCGATATATCTTTAGATAAATATTAGTTAGAGATTTTTCGACTAATATTGGGATATGGTTAAATGTATAGATTAAAAAAGACGAGATGAACTTGAAGACTAATCTCTAAATTAGTGAAGAATGTAGTCATTGGAGATTTATTTTGGTTAGTATAATGAGATAACATGTATCGAGCATGTTCAAGGATTTATGAGTTAAGTTCTGTTTCTGTTGAAGCATAACATGGCTGCGTCCTAACTTAAGGTGGCGCGACCGCGCCACTCTCAAGCCTAAGACAAGCATGGTCGCGCCGGTCTACAAATGGGTCATACTGAGTTGTGTAATCTAAACTATAGGAATTGTATATTAATGGCTAATATGGTATCATATGGGTCATATTTGATATTGGTAGTGCCCATGAAGGGATTGAGATAGTGACCATGAATTAAATGAGAGTTAGTTATGGAAATTAACTAAACAAGAATAAATATTAGTTAACTTAAATTAAGTGAAAAATTATATTATGGAATAATATAATTTAAGTATTAAAGACTTGTGTGGCAGTGGCGTGATATTAAATTGAATGGAAAGGATTAATTCACTTACATAAGACGGTGAATTATTATATGTCGTTAACATAAGAGGATGAAAGAAATATGTTAATTTGATATTTTAAATATATTACATAGTATTATAATATTTGATGGATAAGTGATTAATAAAAAGGAAGTACCAATATAATTATAAATGGATATTGGTTAGAGATAGAGGGATTAGATTAACACTTAAGATGTGGCTGAATAAAAAGATGGAAGAAGTTGTCTTGGGACAATCAAATAATTATACATATAGTGTATAATTTAAATAATTAATAGAGTATATATTAATTATTTTACGTGTAAGGTGAGCTAAATAATTTAGCATTAAGGTAAGGTGTGACACCTAAATCTTCTATTATATAAATATTAAAATAATGTGGAATTGGAGAAAAGCCAAACGTGGCCTAGACCCCTAATACTTTATTATAGAAATAATGAGCTTGAGTTATATATAACTCTAGTAAATGAGATAAATGACTCTCGTGTGGCATGAGTATTAAAGTTAAACTAGACTGAATGTTTAACTGAAATTATTAAAAAAGAATTAATGGAAAGATAATAAATGATTAATATTAATCATTTTGATATTTATAGGAAATAATGGGATGAGAGTACCCAACTGAATCATATTTAGTCCAATTAAAATATTATTTGGACTAGCCCAATATACATAGAAAAATTATATTGGTGTATATTTAAAATATAAGTATACTTCTTATGTGGGTGTACATATATGTTGTGTATAGGTACCCATAACTTTATATAATATAGCAATATTAAGCTATGAAAATTTACTAGATGAGCTAAATTGCTTAAGTGCTTAGTATAAGCTTTTGTCCCAAAATCAATGTCACTCTATTTCAACTGTCGTATGAATAGGCCATTGCCCTATCCTATTCTTTCTTCACTAAGTAGTAGCTAATGATGGCTGGAGAGATGGAGGAGAAGGGAGTATATGATAACCCGAATTTTCATAAGTTATTAAAATAAGAATTTAATAATTAAAATTCTTATTGTGAGGTGTATATATTTTGAATTATGTTATTTGGTGTAAAGAGAATTATATATTCATATGTTGGAGAATGTGAGATTTAATAGTTAATTAAACTATTAAAAAAATTAAATAATAATAGTTAATTTAATTAAGTTGAAATTATGTTATGAGATAATACAATTTTAATTGTTATGCCTTGTGGGCAATGGAAATTATTATGAGTTAAGTTTCATAAAAAGTGTAAATAATTCACTTAATTAAAACAGTGAATTAATACAAGTATAATTGATTTAATAAAGTGAGAAGGTAATATATTGCATGAAAATGTAAATGTTAGTATAATGCGAGTAAAATATTTATTAAGTACATTAAATATTTTAGTTGAAAAACTTTATGGAATAAAATGAATATTTATGGTATTGAATAAATATTTGATGAAAATTGTTATGAGATAATTTATTTAGGTGTGATAAAATAGATGAGATTTATATGTATTTTATTACGCGAGTATAATGGTGATATTCTAATTTAATTAAATAATTAAATTAGAGGAGTGAGAATTTGTTAGATAATGTTATGATTATATTGGTTGAATAGAAATTATAATTTTACTGATAAGGTTAATTTTATTTCTTAAGGAATTAAAGGTACATAATCTAGTTTATATTTCTAGTTTATGTGTTCTTGAGTTTCTTTTAAAATTGGGGTTTTGGTTAATGAATTTGTGGGTTATGATGTTATATATGTTATTAGATTTTATAATTTCATAATGGTCATCTAAAAATAATTTTTCAGAAATCAAATTCATGTATTTATGCTAAAGAAGAAGAATTTGGGTTTTGATGGTAATGTGTGTTTTGGTGTACTTTGAGACTAAAATTGATGATGAATTCGTGATTGAAACTTTAAATTGATGGATGATTGTTGTTCTCCTCTATAAAATGAAAACAACACAACTTGAACGGATCTACTGGGCTGTCGAGCTCAACCTTGCAAATAACCACTTTTGCAGGTTAAAAATTTAAGGTAAAGTTATATGCTACTTGAAAGATATGAATCAGATATGATACTTCAAGATTTATATACTTTGACTGAGTTATTATTATTTGCACCATATTTAAGGTTCTGAATAATGTATTAATGTTGAATTATAATATCGTTTTGTGATGTAAACTCTTCTAGTATTAAAATGATTCTGAGATATTTAGATGTAAATGTTGAATGTTTTTGGGAACGAAAATAGTTTGTAATAGAAAATTTTAAGTATTTGGTAAATTTCAATAGTTGTATTATCGTTTAATGATATAAAATTAGAGGTTGAATGTACTGTTAACGACCGAAGTCGAGAATTAAATTGTATTAATTTTGGGGTCGTTACAGTTGATATCAAAACTGATAGGTTAGAAACCTTAGGTAAGAGTACCTTAGGCTATAACCTTAGAGAAGGAATGTGAAGATAATGAAAGAATAAGCTCAAATAGAGTTTGAACAAAAAAAGTAATTTAAGAAATTTATACAGAAGGGATTAAAGCATGCGTAAGAGGATTCAAAGATGAATCTCGCAGAGTTATAAGGAATATGAATGTGGGGTTACCCAACTCCAACAATAAGGATGTAAGGTGTTAATAAATAGATAATATCTATAAAAAGAGAATGATAAAGAAGTTAAGAATAAAAAGTTATATCTAAGTATGGTACACTCGTACTCATTAATAGTTGAAATATGGTATCTGGGCTAAACGATTCCTTCATAGAGTGGAGGTATATACGAACTAGTAACTCGAAACCTAGTTTATTGGTTGGTTGTGGAAAACCACTCAGCGCACCATATTGAAACTATTAGAGACTCAATGTGTACCAAGTATAGAAAATAGATACATATGATGAAAATGTGGAACTCGAAGGAAATGTTGAGCAATGCAAATGAAGTTATAAATTCTTAAAGGAAGAATTGTTATATAAATAAGAAGATTCAAAGAAGAATCTTGAAGAGATATAAAGATAAGAAATGGGAGTTACCTAACTCCAATAGCCAAGATAACGAATAATGTCGTAAATGGTGAAAAAGAAAAGAAAGAGGATCGTAAAACAAAACGATCATGATTATAAAATAAGATCACGAGGTGATCTGTTTATGTTATAAAAGGAAGATGGTTTGTAATGTTTGAATAATTATAGCTTGATGCTATGAAGAGAATGTACTATGATATAGTACGAGATAAACTCACGAGGAGTTATAGATAATGTGATACGAGGACTTCGTGTTGAGCAAGTTAAGGGCAAGTTAAGAATAAGTTAAGAGTAAGGTAATGTTAGGTGGGATTTCAATTGAGGACTCATATGGTGACTTAGTTGTATAAACCTTTGTAAGGGCAGAGATTTTGTGCATGTACTTGAATTATCACATTGATAATCATTGGAATGTCGGTGTTGCGCTATCAATGTATATGTGGTGGAAAGGTGATTCTTTTCTCATGTGTATATTTGATAGTTAGAGATTTTAAGGTTAGGATAGTCGATATTAAGATTAGGTATGGTTCTTAAAACTAATGTATATAGTAAGTTTGTGACTCATAATAATATGGTATGTTTTTGAACCCCTCAGCGAATGGACACTTATGGTCTAACTAGGATAAGTTCTTAAACTCATATTATTGTGGCAAGTTCCTGAACTTCCAAAGTGTGGTAAGTTTGATGAACTGGGGTATAGATAAGTGTGAATGGAGTATTGAGGATGATATGAATAGATTGATTGATTAAGCGATGGATCATTATAGAAAGTGGAGTTGATGATGGAGACATAGGTTTTCCAAATCTTCTAGCTATGCTAGACTTCGAAATTTTTTACATCAAGCAAAATTCGAAATGATATGCCTTTAAAAATACAAATGAATTTTTGTTATCAGCATCATACGGTGACAAAAGTGTGTATGTAGACTGTGAGCCACTAACATCTCGTTATCTGTTACGACATGATAACACTAAAACTGATTTTTAATGGTTTTGAACTGTTTAAAGAAGAGTCTATGCTAATTGATTCGACTAGATGAAAATGATTTAAAAATATCAAAATGTATTTTATATCATTATGCATCATGTAACCTGGTGCAAAGATGATAACAATGATGGAGTTATCAATGCATAATTACTTAGTGTTGGATGTGATCTAAGGATTGTCATCCCACTATGGTATGATGTAGTATAACAAAGTAATAAAATGATGGAATCCTCAAATGGACTGTAAATACAGTGTGGTATCATGATGTCATAAAATGATTTTCAGAAATTTTAAAGATAAATTATTACCAATTGAATTTGGCCAGACATGTTTCGATTGATATTCGAATTATTGGTATGAGTCTAAGTTATTTGATTCAGCTAGACAAATGTTTATGAAATTCAAAGTATTCTTTGAGAGCTTATGCCGAACCAAATTATTTTGGTGCGGATTCAGATGTTGTAAAGCTGAGATGAACAACCCTTTTATAGGAGAGTACGCAGAAGCGTTTAGATATTTATGCACAGTACATGATACGAAGGGCTGATCACCCTAAGTACGGGAGTCCATATAGTCTAACGACTGTTAAGGTTTAAGTTGAAAGAGTATTTATAACCTTGGACGTAGTTCAAGGTCTTATGACCCCTCAGCCTGATTTGGAATCTTTTAAATTCATGAGTTATTCATACTTCTTCCTAATTATTGAGCAATTATGAAAGATTCTTGTTATTCTAAAAGGCGAATGTGGTAAGGATGATATTCCTTAAAAAGAAGTAAGTCGTAGAATGCGACACTAAATGATGAATATATTGAATAAGTGAGAAAAGAAATTTTAAAATGAGAAGGAGATGAGTTATCAAAGAATAATGTAAAACTTTTAATAGAAAAGATAATAATTGTAGAAAGATCTTTGTGAAAAGAAAGTGGTTATAGAACCCAATGAATGAATAAAGTATTAACGTAAAATCTAGTTTGATAGATTGAATGAATAAAGATTAATAGATAAAGTTTTGAGGACAAAATTCTTAGAAGAAATGGTGAATGTAATATTCCGAGGGTTTATGATAACGATCCTTAGAAAAGAAAATGAATGGGTTAAAAAATATATAATACTCAAAATATAATTGAGTTCAAGTGAAAGTTATGAAATAAAACCTAGAATTTGTTGAAGAAATAAATGTAGTAGGAAATATAAAATATATATTAAGATAATGTGTTGAAGATATTCAACAATAAATTTTGAAAAGGGATTTGGTGAAAAAATCGAGTAAGGGAGGGTTCTTTGATTTTGAGGACGGAATCCTTATAAGGAGGGAATGATGTGACAACCCGAATTTTTATAAGTTATTAAAATAAGAATTTAATAATTAAAATTCTTATTATGAGGTGTATATATTTTGAATTATGTGATTTTATGTAAAGAGAATTATATATTCATATGTTGGAGAATGTGAGATTTAATAGTTAATTAAACTAATAAAGAAATTAAATAATATTAGTTAATTTAATTAAGTTGAAATTATGTTATGAGATAATATAATTTTAATTGTTATGCCTTGTAGGCAATGAAAATTATTATAAGTTAAGTTTCATAAATAGTCTGAGTAATTCACTTAATTAAAATAATGAATTAATACAAGTATAATTGATTTAATAAAGTGAGAAGGTAATATATTGCATGAAAATGTAAATATTAGTATAATGCGAGTAAAATATTTATTAAGTACGTTAAATATTTTAGTTGAAAACTTTATGAAATAAAATGAATATTTATGGTATTAAATAAATATTTGATAAAAATTATTATGGAATAATTTATTTAAGTGTGATAAAATAGATGGGATTTATACGTATTTTATTGTGCGAGTATAATGGTGATATTCTAATTTAATTAAATAATCAAATTAGAGGAGTGAGAATTTGTTAGATAATGTTATGATTATAATAGTTGAATAGAAATTATAATTTTACTGATAAGGTTAATTTTATTTCTTAAGGAATTAAAGGTACATAATCTAGTTTATAAGTCAATGTGTTCTTGAGTTTCTTTTAAAATTGGAGTTTTGGATAATGAATTTGTGGGTTATGATGTTATATATGTTATTAGATTTTATAATTTCATAATGGTCATCTAAAAACGATTTTTCAGAAATCAAATTCATGTATTTATGCTAAAGAAGAGGAATTTGGGTTTTGATGGTAATGTGTATTTTGGTGTACTTTGAGACTAAAATTGATGATGAATTCGTAATTGAAACTTTAAATTGATGGATGATTGTTGTTCTACTCTATAAAATGAAAACAACGCAACTTGAACGGATCGAATCGGTAAAGAAACGAATTCGTGATGAATGAATACACTTAGAATGTTAAAAATATGAAAAAGTAGTATAAACCAATTAGAATTAGTATAAACCAAGTCCCACATCGACTAAATTGACAACTTTACCCCTTTGCTAAACCTATAAATAGAAGGGCTTGACCCCTTTTTTCATTCACCAATAATAAGGCCTCCAATTTTGAGAAAATCTTTATTGTGGGAGGACTTTTTATAAAGACCTCCTTAGTTAAATTTTGGCGTGGAAGTGCGTAGTCAGTTTGTGGAACTCGTATTTTTGACTATATTTCTTATTTAATTTTTGGTAATGTTATTATTTTAAATACTGTATTTAGTTTGTTAGTTAAAGTTTGAATTTTGGAAGTTTAGTTAGTTTTGTTAGTAAACTAGTTAGTTTACTATGTTTGGTTTGACTTGGAATTGATTATGTACATGAGTTCTAATGATTATAATTAGAGATAGGGAGCCGAGACCTTAGACGAGTCTGATTATGTTAAATAAGACTTATTTGTAAAGAAAGTTAGGTTGGAACGAGTCGAAGCGATTTTTGAATGTCAAAACGAGAAGTCCAAAAAACTAGTGGACTGCTAATCCAAAAACAAAATTTTGGGGTTAGCTAGATTGTTTAGAAAATTCTAGGCTTTTGGTATTTTATAGTTCATCGAATAAGCTTTTCATAGACTCTAGAATGGACTAATTTCGACTTCAGAGCAAAGAGTTATGACCATTCAAATTTGTCGAGTCAAAATTGTCTAACCAACTCGGGCAGTCACCTTAAACTAATTTTCTAGATTCTGTGTTTAGAATTTTGGAAAAGGTCAAAGAATAAAAGTTGTAGTCCCGAAAGTTAGCTTCGCGTGGGCTCAAAAATCGCTCAAAAATGTTTTGAAATGGAAACGTTATGACTGTTTTAGCGAGAGAGGGTAAAGTTGCGAAAGAATGGAAAATAGTTTTGAACGCCCCTTTTTGAACATTGTTTTGGACTGTCTATCTTATCCGAAATGGGTGTCCAATAACTTTTAAAAATAGGTTAATATGATGTTTAAAGCATATCTAAAGTTGGATGTCATCGGACTTATGAGATATAGAGTAAAGTTTACATTACAACTACTATGCGTTGCTATGTGACTAATAGTTGATGTGTATGATTATATAATTGTGTAAGGCACGTGAAGTGCAGATAACTGTAAGCTGTTAAACTGTTATTGGTAAACAACGATCAAGGCAAGTCTTTTAGTTCCTATTTGCTATGTGAATTTGATGATGAACTATTTGAAATCTTTATACTTGTTATATGAACTACAACATATATGTTATGTTTGTCCAATGTTTTATGAGATGTATATCGAATATGTTATTATGTGCTATGTAATGCATGGAAGCTGTTAGATTTTGCTGGGCTGTTGAGCTCAACCTTGCAAATAATCACTTTTGCAGGTTAAAGATTTAAGGTAAAGTTATGTGTTACTTGAAAGATATGAATCAGATGTGATACTTGAAGATTTATATACTTTGGCTAAGTTATTATTATTTGAACCATGTTTAGGGTTCCGAATAATGTATTAATGTTGAATTATAATATCGTTTTGCAATGTAAACTCTTGCAGTATTAAAATGATTCTGAGATATTTAGATGTAAAGGTTGAAAGTTTTGGGAACGAGAATAGTTTATAATAGAAAATTTTAATTATTCCGCAAATTTCAATGGTTGCATTATCGTTTAATGATATAAAATTAGAGGTTGAATGTATTGTTAACGACTGAAGTCGAGAATTAAATTGTATAAATGTTTGGGTCGTTATAGAGTAGCTCACCAACTATTCATTGCCCCTCATCTTCTTCTTCCTACTACAAGTTCAAAACATTGGGCAAAGCTATTTTTTGGATATTGATTTCTCTATAAATAGAGACACCTTCTTCTTTCCTATTTGTGAAGTTGTCTAAAAAAAATGGCTAAGAGAGGTTAGTAGAATTAGGAGCAATTAGAGGATTGCAGAGATATGTTTAGCAAAGTTAAGCTTCAAGAGGTAATATTTGTATACTTACATGTTCTTGAATTCAAAGTTCTTCAATTCCTAGAAAAGTGTAAAGAAAAAGTAGCTTTTGAGTCACAAAATTGATGGCTAAGGGTTGTTATAATCCATGAATTGTTGCTAGATACTTATAATATAGTCATATGCGAAAATAACGGAAGTTAAACGAACTAATTTGGTTTAGAAAAGAATTCGTAGCGAACGAATTCGTTAAACTTTTCAAAACATGAAAATTAGTATGAACATGAGTTTTGGATTAAGAATTAGGTTAGTTAGGGCTTCTGTATATTGTTATAATTCTAGTATGTTGTAGTGCTATGAATTACGAATCCATAGAATTGAAAACGAACTAATTTGGATATGTATAACACAAATTATGAAGGTTAGAAAGAAGTTTGGCTTGTTATTTCGTAGCAGGGAATGAAATTTTGAGTTTGCAGCAGCTAGGCCCGCCCCGACGGGCTATTTTTAGGGCAAAACCTCTCCCCCGGCAGGGGGTGGTCTGATTTACAGAGATTGAGAAATATGACAGAACATGCTTTACTAAAATGGACACAACGTTTTCATACAAACTCCGAATGAGGAGATTCAAGTAGATCCGAAAAGAGAACGAATAGACCTACAACTTTTGTTCTTTAAGGTTTTCAATTTGAAGTCATTAGGAAGGGTCAAAATAGTCATCTTTGTGATTGTTACGTAATCGAAGGCCATCGGAGGGCGTCGAGCGAGCACATGCGCAAGTATAGTGTTCTCGACGATGAAATATGTTATTCTAAGTGATAAAACATAAATATGCATGATAATAGACATGACATATAAGATTACCTTACTCATAATAGAATGCTTTAGCATGACTTAGTATGTGTTTTGAAAAATAACTTGGAATTTTGAAAAATGAATATTGACTAACCTTGAGTCTGTGAAGTTATGATATTTTAACACATACATCTTGTTGAGTTATGAGTATACTTAAGAATGAGAAGTGATTTAAAGTTACTTTACTTATTATAAACTTACAATAGCTTAGTTGAAAATGATTTCTAAAGAAAACTTAAAACTTTAAGAGCGAACTTAAAGTAAATTGTGTACTTAAAGTTCTAAACATGATAACATTTATTAATGGATTAGTTAGCTATGAAATGAGATTAAAAGTTGCACATAGTTGCTTTACCTTGGCCTAGAATAACTTTTAAAAGTGAACTTGAACGCCTTATGCCCCTAGACATGACGAATATGTTCATCATCTAGCTAAGCATGAATTTGACCTTTCAAGTGTGGTTTAAAATACGTCTTCAAATAATGAACTATGCTATATCTATGTGAAGCATACTAGTAGAGGCTTATTAGTACGAATATATGGTTTAAAAGCTTATAACATCGAATCTTGTTAAAGTAAGTTGTTAAGATTTATTGATTGAAATAAATTATTATAGAACTAAGTAGTTTGAATATGAACAACGTAGATCACGTATCTATAAACTTTAAATATGTGTCAAACACATGGCGAGTCAAGTGTGTGATATATGTATATGAATGTTGATGTCACGAACGGATGGTTAAGTATACCTATACATACCTAGCTATTCTAAGAGTATGATGAGAAAGTGAAATGAAGGTTTTACAAACCTAGTTAGGAAACGATGCAATATTTATTATTATATTAAGAGCATAAGAAATGTATGACTAATGGATATGAATCCATGATTATATAACTGTGTAAGAATACATGCAGTTCAGATAAGCTTTAAGCAGTTAAGTCGTAGTTGATAAACTACGAATCAGGCAAGTCTTTCAATTCCTATTTGATATATAAATTCTATTACTATTAGTTGAGCTATATTATGCTGTAAAAATGTTGATGTATATATATGAAATGCATATGAGATATGTATGAATTTGAAAGTTGATCTTTGATGATATGCTTGTGAAGTAAATGTCTATGCATGTTATGTGAGAAGTAACATGCGTAGTAAATATAAATTGATTATGTATGCATGAACTGAATATGATATTATATGCTCTGTGCTGCAGGAAAATTGTTAGAATTATTGGGCTGTTGAGCTCACCCTTGCAAATAACTACTTTTGCAGGTTAAGGACACACGGTAAAGGTTACGTGTTACTTGATTGATAAAGTTCAATCACATCAAAGGAGATTGATTTGTTTAATTAAATATATACTCTTGAACCATGTTTAGGTTCTAGTAGATATACTTGATAGAAGTTTACAATGTATAATACATATTGAGTTATAAGGTTGTACTGTGTGATATATAGAGGAATTTGAATCGAGATGTAAAAGTTTATATAGTAATTTGAATAGAATGAATCATAACATAATTTAATTCAAGGATATTTAATCGATTCAAGTTAAGAGATAAATAAAGGATTATCTTTCAAAGGAGATTGAAAAAGTTTAAGTTATTTCGCATATTTTTATAACACCGAATATGATGAAAAATAGGAATGGTAAATGACCAAGATTTGAAACTTATAAAAGTTTGGGGTCATTACATAGATCCTAGAAATTGAAAGAATTTATATTCTAAATTGCAATAAGCAAAGTTATATTCATTAAGTTATGAATAAAATATATAAATAGTTTGACGATAGTAGTATCGTGGCAGACTGGATCCGAGGTTCGAAGGGACCCGGATTTGGGGGCGTCACAGGTTGGTATCAAAGTTGTAGGTTATAAACTTTAGGTAAGAGTACCTTAGGCTATAACCTAAGAGAGAGAAAGATAAAGATTAAAATATATACAAGTAAAGATTCAAAGAAGAATCTTGAAGTATCTAGAGAATGAGAATTTAGGAGTTTTCTAATTTCGGTAATAAAAATGTTAAGATGATATCTATAAGATGAAGATGATAAAGATAATAAGAATGAACTCGAATGTAGTTTAGTTGATAATGGGAAAGAACCCTAAGGTAAATTGATGATCACGACGTGATCGGATTGAGCTATGAAGTGATAAATAGTCTGTAACGAGTAAGTGTGTATAGCTTGATGCTATAAGAGAATGTACTATGAAATGGTACAATGTGAACTCATGAGGAGTTGTATATAATGAGATACAAAAAATTCGTATCGAGCAAAGAGCAAGTTAAGAGTGAAATAGAGTTAAGTGGAATTTCAATTGAGGACCCATGTCAGTAGCTAAGTTGTATGATTCCTTGTTATGGGCGGGAATTGTACTTGGTGTAAAAACCACTTAGTTTTTGGCACTGATAATCATTGAAATGTATGTGTCGCGCTATTTGCTATATACCTGTTGAGAAGGCGATTCTTTTCTCATGTGTATAACAGATAGATATGTTATAGTTAGAGAATCTAAAGTTAAGTTGTGAGTTCTTAAAACTCATACTTATGGTGCGTTCGTGACTCATAATTATATGAAATGTTTATGAACCCCTCAGCGAATGGACGCCCATGGTCTGACTAGGATAAGTTCTTAAACTCGTATAATTGTGGCAAGTTCCTGAACTTCCAAAGTGTGGTAAGTTTGATGAACTATACTGGGTATTGAAAACTTCTAAGGTAAGAATTAAGAAATTTTGGATATAGTAAGCATTGATGGTGTTAGAGATTGATAGAATGAAGCAATGGAGTAAAGATTGAAGTTAATGAAGAAACATGGATTTTCTAAATCTTCAAGCTCTGATTGATTTTTAAAATTTATTAACTTCGTGCTGATGTTTACACTTCTATTTTCTTGAAAAATATTGGATCATGTGATTGAACCAATGATGTTTAAAAATAATACCATTATTCTTATGTCTATGCTAATTGTTTTGGCTAAGACAAAAATGATTTGAACATTTTCAAAATGTTTTTCTGACCATGTGTATCATTTGATATGGTGTAGAAAATGGTAAACAATGGAGTCATCAATACAGTCGAACCTAGTGTTGGTTGTGATCGAGATATCATCAGCCCACTATGGTATGATGTAATATGACAAAGTTACATAATGACGAAATCCTCAACGTACTACTAATCTAGTACGGTATCATGACGTCATAAAAGAATTTTTGGTTTTCTTGTAAATTATGAAGAAGGCAATTTAGTTGGCTAAATTATTTCGATTGATGTCCGAGTTGTTGAAAGTCTAAGATATTTGATTCGGCTAGACGACTGTTGAAAAATATTTATAGAATTCAAGTATTCTTGAGTATTTATGCCAAACCAGATTGCTCTGGTGTGGATTCAAATGTTGAAAAGCTAAGGTGAACAACCCTATAAGGGGACATGTTTTCGGGGATAATAGTTTCGAACGTAAGGCATATAGTCATTACAAAACACTACATTGCGGCCCAACGTAGTGGTACAATAGGCTGACCACCTAGTGTACGTGTGGGGGGTGTTTTCAGTCTTTGTGATTGATAAATACTCTAGTTTGCAGTGTGAAGGATTTTATTGAAGCATTTGTAAACCTGGAAAAGAGTTCACGGTCTTGTGACCCCTCAGCATAATTTGGAATCTAAGATTAGTCATACTACTTCCTGATTATTGAAAAATCGTGGAAGATTCTTATTCTTCTAAAGGATGAATGTAGCAAGTAGAATGTTCCTTAGAAAGGAGAATGTGGTAGAATGCAAGTGAGTAAGTTATAATAAAACTTCCGAAAAGAGAATGAATAAAATTATTCCAAAAGATTATGTAATATTCGAAATAGCACCGAGTAGAAGAGGTTTCGATAAATTTGAGGACGGAATCCTTATAAGGGGAGAGGATGTAAGAACCCGAATTTTTAGAAATTATTAAAGTAAAAATTTAGTAAATAAAATTCTTAAGGCATGAGAAGGGTTTGAATAAGAATATATATGTGTTGTGAGGTATGTGGAATGGTGTTGCATGAGGTAATATAAACTATGCAATAAGTGATTTTTGTGTTTAATAAATATATTATTATTATTATATATTTGTTGTTTATTTAAGAGGCAAGTTATTTGAAGTAAAGAAGATGGATAGAAATATATCTATCGATATTAAATAATTTATGTGAAATTATTTTATCATAGTAAGTAGGTGACATTAAATTGTAAGACCCCAACTTTTATAAATAAAGATGATTTTTCTATAAATATCATTTTTGAATATTATGGAGTTAATTTGATATAATGTTATAGTTGTGGGTAATATTTATAAATTTTGTAAAGTACGCAAGTTGTTATATAATATTCGATTGGTCGGGGAATATTCGTTTTCACAGGGAATATTCGTAAAACGGCACAATCATTGGTGGACCCCACAACGGAATTATTGTCGGATTGAGAAAACGACAAAAATATTTTATTAAAAATAACGGCGGAAGTTTTACCATTGATACTGTTGAACTACTCGGTAGTAAAAGTACAGTAATACGTGTGGTTACATAGTAGCACACGGTATTGATTATTAATGCTTATGTGAGAAGTCACTCAGTTTGATTCCATTATTGTCAGTTAATAATATGAATTATTTAGCGATAATGACGTTTTGTTTTATTCGTATTATTAACGTAATAAGACAGAAACATCTTTCTATATAAAACATAATACTTTATTAAAATTATTCTATAAATAGAATATATTATATTTTATTTAAAAGATTTTTCTTTAAATATGGACCGTCAGATTAAAGTAATCAATCTGGACCGTTCATGGATTAGTTACTATGCATTCTATTTTTCTATAAATAGCAGCTCATTCCTTCATTATTTCTTACGAATTCACTGAACTCTAGAGAGAGAAACTATAGAGAAAAACTATAGAGAGAGAGAAGAAGAGTATTCTACTACTTAACTACTTCCTTACTTCAGCTCTTCTTTAAAACGGTAAGGGGTGTTATTCTTTCTTATTCATGAAGAGAACTGTTGTTATTCCATTTCTTATTATTTTGTTGGAATAACCTGTATACGCGGTCTACCCTATACTTGGTGACATTCTTCTATTATTCTGTTGGAACATCCTGTCTGTGTGTTTTACACCGGACCTGGTTCCGTTTTTATTATTATTCTGTTGGAACATCCTGTCTGTGTGTTTTACACCGGACCTGGTTCCGTCTTTGTTATTATTCTGTTGGAACATCCTGTCTGTGTGTTTTACACCGGACCTGGTTCCATTATTTATTATTCTGTCGGAATATCCTGTCTGTGCGTTTACGCCGGACCTGGTTTCATTATTTATTATTCTGTTGGAATAACCTGTCTGTGCGGTCTATCGTATGCATGGTGATTTCTTTTTTTATTCCATTCTTTATTATACTCAGTTGGTTAAGTTTTGACTTCTATACTCCATGAAATTTGTGGAATATCCTTGATAATTGCGTTTCATCCAGTATCTTTTCATAAAAATATTCTTCTAAGCGTTCTTGAATTTTACTCCACAAAGTAGTATCATGTTGACAATTTGGACGTTGTTAAATCTTGGATAAATTAATTCTTGAACTTGTTTTATTGAATTCTTATATCATTGTCATCATCCTCATGTTTATAAAATGTTGAAAGTCATCTGTGGCCTGTAGTGCATAGATGGACTTGGTATGATTATGACCAGGGATTATTCGGTATAATCATGACCGTAATGTTACAAATGATGTGGTAAAAGTCCTCATTGGCCGTAGTGCATTGATGGACAGTTGTTGGCATGATCATGACCATTAATGAATACACGAATATCCTTGGCCGTAGTACAGGGGTGATTTGATGATGTGGATTATTTTATTAAGCTGAGTCCCAGCGAACACAGTGTTGAAAAATCTTTTAAATCATAAAAGATAGTAGAGTTTATTTTCTACTTGACTCTTTTAATGGATTGCTTGTTCCGCTACAGTTAAACTTGATGTCCATTATATTTTATCAGTTTAACATTGTTGAAGGCTAATGATAATTTATTCTGCATTATCTTAGTTATAATATTTCTTACTGGGCTAGTTGAGCTCACCCTTTCTTTCACTGTTCTCTTCAGGAAATGAGAACGTAGCTGGGGCAAGTCGGGGAACGGAGTGATGTTTCGAATGATAGTATTAGTTAGTAGTCCTCACTATTCTATGTAATAGTGTGTTAATAAATGTAATGAGGACTCCTTTTGAGTATGAATACTCTCTAGAAGATAATATTTGTATTCAAACTCGCAGTTTATGTTTTGTCGTATTGTACACGACAGTTGTATTAATAAGTTGTATTAGTAAGTTATTTTTGTATTCTGTACTTTGTATCTGACGACCCAAGATGGGTGATGTATACCTAATTTTGGGGGCATCACAGTTGGTATCAGAGCTTAGGGATATGATCCCTGGCTAAGATGTGAGAATAGAACTAGGAGGGGAGAGACGGGGAATTACTTCGCTAGTATGACCTACCTAAGTTTATTTGCATGGTATTTAATTGGTCGGTCATAATATAAGGATAATATATGACATATCAATTAACTTTTATTTTGTGGCAGTATCTGAAAATGGCATCTGAGAATGTTGAGAATAGCAATGGAGCGCAGGCGACTGTTGATTCACCAAATATCAATAATCAGGATAATGTTCATCAGGAAGGTGACAATCCTCATGCAAACAACAACACTGACCAGATGATGAATGATGGAATGTTCAGAAACTTTATGCAGTTCATGCAACAACAGGCGAGAGCGGCTCCTGTCCAAAATATAGGTGGAAACACTGAAAACTCTCGGACAGTCACCGCTAAACAGTTCAAGGAGCTGGGACCACCAGAGTTTAAGGAAGAGCCAAAATCGCTTATAGCGAAAACATGGATAAAGCAGATTACCAAGATATTTGATGTCTTGGGATGCTCCGAGGAGCAAAAGGTTCCCTTTGCCGCCTTTATGTTGCGAGGAGAGGCAGATTACTGGTGGGAATCGATTAAGCGTACTCAACCTGCCGCACTGAAGATGTCTTGGGAGAAGTTCCAAGAGCTGTTCAATGACAAATACTTTCCCGAAAGTGTTCGTCACATGAAGGAGGTGGAGTTCATCAAATTGGAGCAGAATAATATGACCGTGTCGCAGTATGAGGCTAAATTTGCTGAGTTGTCCCGGTTTGCGTCCCACTTAGTGGATAATGAAGAGCGAATGACGCGAATATTTTTGCGAGGTTTGAAACCTGAGATACGTCAACATCTTATTTCTCATAAACTGTGTTTGTATTCAGATGTTGTGAATAGGGCTCAGTTAGTGGAGCGCGATAACGAGTCAACGTAACCAAAAGAGAGCAGTCGACAAAATGATAATACCAGTGAGAGTGGTCATCGAAGCGATGACAACAAGCGTGGAGGGAATCAACATGCCAGAAATGGTAACCACTTCGGTAGTAATCAGGGCTAAAACAATAGGAATGGTCATTTCAAGAAGATGAGATTCAACAATGATGGAAAGACGTCAGCACCAGCACCCGTTGTTAAGGAAGGAGAACGACCACCTATCATATGTTTCAAATGCGGAGGGGAGGGGCACATCAGTCCAAACTGCGCGATGCCGTCTAAAGCATGTTATAATTGTGGAAGAGAAGGTCATTTAGCTCGATTTTGTCGTTTACCAAAAACAAGTTCAGCCAAGATGGAGACACCAAAGGCCGTCCCAGAAAAGTCAAAACCGGTAGTGCAAGGGAGAGCGTTTGTTGTGACCTCCCAGAAAGCAAGGAACCCGAATGAGGTCATCACGGGTAAGCTTATCATAAACTCTAACGAAGTCTATACTTTATTTGATACCGGTTCTACCCATTCTTTTATTTCTCCTACTTGCGCTCATCGATTAAATTTGATTCCGGAGAAATTAGACTTTGACTTATTTACTGAAACTCCATTGGGAGAAACCTTCATTACATCTACGGTTTATAAGTCTTGTTTGGTTCAAGTTGGTACCCACACATTACCTGTCGATCTGATTTCATTAAAAATACTTGCATTTGACGTGATTCTAGGGATTGATTGGTTAACTACTCATCATGCAAAAATTGATTGTTTTCGTAAGGTTGTTAGCTTTCATATTCCTAATCAACCTATTATGCGAATTCAAGCAACCAAACCATTAAAATCAATCGCTGTCATCTCAAGCCATAAAGCTATTCGTTTATTGAAAAACGGATGTCAAACTTTCTTAGCTCATGTCACGGATCTAAACAAAAATACGTCAGTTTTGAATGATATTTCTATTGTTAATAAATTTCCTGACGTATTCCCTGAAGAACTTCCTGGCCTACCCCCAGAGCGTGAAATTGAATTTTGTATCGACCTTGAACCCGGCACAAAACCCATTTCCAAAGCCCCATATCGAATGGCTCCTATTGAACTTCAGGAATTAAAGATCCAACTGCAGGAATTGTTAGACATTGGCTTTATTCGTCCTAGTACTTCTCCTTGGGGTGCTCCTGTTCTATTCGTGAAGAAGAAAGATGGAAGTATGCGACTTTGTATTGATTATCGGGAGTTAAATTATGTCACCATCAAAAACAGGTACCCATTGCCACGTATTGATGACCTGTTTGACCAGTTGCAAGGAGCACAATTCTTTTCAAAGATCGATCTTCGTTCTGGATATCATCAGCTGAAGGTTAGAACTGAGGATATTCCAAAGACAGCTTTTAGAACTCGGTACGGGCATTATGAATTCCTAGTCATGTCCTTTGGATTGACTAATGCTCCTGCTGCCTTCATGGATATGATGAACCGGGTATTCAAAGAATATTTGGATAACTTTGTGGTCGTCTTTATTGATGACATCCTTATTTATTCCAAAAGCTGTGAAGATCATGAGCAACACTTGAGGCTGGTACTCCAAAAGCTTCGTGAATACAAGCTTTATGCCAAGTTGAAGAAATGCGAGTTCTGGTTAGAGGAGGTAGCATTCCTAGGGCACGTAGTATCAAGTCGTGGAATATCGGTTGATCCGGCAAAGATTGAAGCTATTCAAAGCTGGGAGCAACCTAAATTAGTGACCGAAGTACGTAGCTTTCTTGGTTTAGCTGGTTATTATCGGAGATTCGTGGAAGGATTTTCTCGAATCGCTACTCCATTAACTTAGCTGACTCTGAAAGATATAAAGTTCGGTTGGAGCAAAGAATGTGAGCAGAGTTTTCAAGAACTCAAGAGGAGACTCATTTCAGCACCTGTTCTAACAATACCATCTGGCTCGGAGGGATTTGTCATCTACAGTGATGCTTCGAGCAAAGGGTTGGGATGCGTTCTTATGCAACATGGAAAAGTCATAGCCTATGCATCAAGACAACTCAAGGAATATGAGAGGAATTATCCTACTCATGATCTAGAGTTGGCAGCTGTTGTCTTTGCACTTAAAATTTGGAGGCATTACTTGTATGGGGAGAAGGTGGAGATCTTTACGGATCATAAAAGCCTTAAATATTTCTTCACTCAAAAGGAACTCAACATGCGACAACGACGTTGGCTTGAACTGTTGAAAGATTATGATCATACCATTCAATACGATCCTGGAAAAGCGAACGTGGTAGCTGACGCATTGAGTAGAAGATCATATGCAAGTATGAGTGCGATATTGTCAACACAAAGCCCATTTTGTGTGACTTGCAAAGGATGGAGATAGAGTTAAAAACTCCAGGGACCCATGTGATGATGGCGAATATACGAGTAGAACAAACTTTAATCGATAGAGTTAAAGTTGCTCAAGCTACAGACCTAGAGCTGATGCGTATGAGGAAGAAAGTGCAAGAAGGTGCTATGCCGGAAGCAAGAATCGATGAAGAAGGAATACTTCGAGTCAACTCCAGACTTTGTGTTCCTAAAAACCCTGATTTAAAGTATGAAATCATGATGGAGGCGCACAACACACCGTTTGCAATCCATCCTGGAAGTACCAAAATGTATCATGATCTTCGTCATACATTTTGGTGGAGCAATATGAAGAGAGAGATAGCGTTGTTTATCTCAAGGTGTTTAACTTGTCAACGAGTCAAAGCGGAGAATCAAGTACCAAAAGGTCCATTGCAACCACTTGAAATTCCAGAATGGAAGTGGGAGCACATTACCATGGATTTCGTTACCGGTCTTCCCAGGGTTTCTCAAGGTATTGATGCGATTTGGGTCATTGTTGATAGATTGACCAAGTCTGCTCATTTCTTACCGATACGAGAAACTTATACACTTGAACGTCTTGCTCGTATGTACATAAACGAGATTGTAAGACTGCATGGTATGCCAGTATCCATAGTTTCTGACCGAGACCCAAGATTCACTTCACGATTTTGGGTTAGTTTACAAAAAGCTATGGGCACGAATTTATGATTTAGTTCAGCATATCATCCTCAGACGGATGGACAATCAGAGAGGACTATTCAAACTCTTGAAGATCTATTAAGACTCTGTATCTTTGACTTCAAGGGAAGTTGGGACAAGTTCTTACCATTGGTGGAGTTTTCCTACAACAACAGTTATCAAGCAAGTATTGGCATGACTCCATTCGAAGCATTGTATGGAAGAAAATGTCGTTCTTCAGTATGCTGGGATGAGGTGAGTGAAGCAACGTTGTTGGGATCGGAGTTGGTACGTATGACTACAGAAAAGATTCAAACGATCCGACAACGTATAAAAATCTCACAAGATCGACAAAAGAGTTATGCTGATCTTCATCGAAAAGACGTGGAATTTGATGTGGGAGATCATGTGTTCTTACGTGTTGCTCCATGGAAAGGAGTTACGAGATTTGGAAAGAGAGGAAAGCTCAATCTTCGATTCATCGGTCCATTTTTAATCCTCGATCGAGTAGGAACTGTGTCTTATAGACTCGCTTTACCGCCAAGTATGTCTCGTGTTCATAACATTTTTCACATATCCATGTTACGTAAATATGTGGAAGACCCGAACCACATTATTGAGTTAGAACCGGACGAAATAGCGGAGGATTTGACGTATGAAGAAGTTCCTGTTCAAATCTTGGATAAGAAGGAACATATTCTACGCTCCAAGGTTATACCTTAAGTCAAAGTTTTGTGGAGAAACCACGATGTTGAGGAAATGACTTGGGAGTTAGAATCTGAAATGAAATCAAGGTATCCTTACCTCTTCGACATACCAGGTACGTACCCTAATTTTGAGGGCGAAATTTCATAAGAAGGGGAGGTTGTAAGACCCCAACTTTTATAAATAAAGATGATTTTTCTATAAATATCATTTTTGAATATTATGGAGTTAATTTGATATAATGTTATAGTTGTGGGTAATATTTATAAATTTTGCAAAGTACGCAAGTTGTTATATAATATTCGATTGGTCGGGGAATATTCGTTTTAACAGGGAATATTCGTACAACGGCACAATCATCGGTGGACCCCACAACGGAATTATTGTCGGATTGAGAAAACGACAAAAATATTTTATTAAAAATAACGGCGGAAGTTTTACCATTGATACTGTTGAACTACTCGGTAGTAAAAGTACAGTAATACGTGTGGTTATATAGTAGCACACGGTATTGATTATTAATGCTTATGTGAGAAGTCACTCAGTTTGATTCTATTATTGTCAGTTAATAATATGAATTATTTATCGATAATGACGTTTTGTTTTATTCGTATTATTAACGTAATAAAATAGAAACATCTTTCTATATAAAACAGAATACTTTATTAAAATTATTCTATAAATAGAATATATTATATTTTATTTAAAAGATTTTTCTTTAAATATGGACCGTCAGATTAAAGTAATCAATCTGGACCGTTCATGGATTAGTTACTATGCATTCTATTTTTCTATAAATAGCAGCTCATTCCTTCATTATTTCTTACGAATTCACTGAACTCTAGAGAGAAACTATAGAGAGAGAGAAGAAGAGTATTCTGCTACTTAACTACTTCCTTACTTCAGCTCTTCTTTAAAACGGTAAGGGGTGTTATTCTTTCTTATTCATGAAGAGAACTGTTGTTATTCCATTTCTTATTATTCTGTTGGAATAACTTGTATACGCGGTCTACCCTATACTTGGTGACATTCTTCTATTATTCTGTTGGAACATCCTGTCTGTGTGGTTTACACCGGACCTGGTTCCGTTTTTATTATTATTCTGTTGGAACATCCTGTCTGTGTGTTTTACACCGGACCTGGTTCTGTCTTTGTTATTATTCTGTTGGAACATCCTGTCTGTGTGTTTTACACCGGACCTAGTTCCATTATTTATTATTCTGTCGGAATATCCTGTCTGTGCGTTTACGCCGGACCTGGTTCCATTATTTATTATTCTGTTGGAATAACCTGTCTGTGCGGTCTATCGCATGCATGGTGATTTCTTTTGTTATTCCATTCTTTATTATACTCAGTTGATTAAGTTTTGACTTCTATACTCCATGAAATTTGTGGAATATCCTTGATAATTGCGTTTCATCCAGTATCTTTTCATAAAAATATTCTTCTAAGCGTTCTTGAATTTTACTCCACAAAGTAGTATCATGTTGACAATTTGGACGTTGTTAAATCTTGGATAAATTAATTCTTGAACTTGTTTTATTGAATTCTTATATCATTGTCATCATCCTCATGTTTATAAAATGTTGAAAGTCATCTGTGGCCTGTAGTGCATAGATGGACTTGGTATGATTATGACCAGGGATTATTCGGTATAATCATGACCGTAATGTTACAAATGATGTGATAAAAGTCCTCATTGGCCGTAGTGCATTGATGGACAGTTATTGGCATAATCATGACCATTAATGAATACACGAATATCCTTGGCCGTAGTGCAGGGGTGATTCGATGATGTGGATTATTTTATTAAGCTGAGTCCCAGCGAACACAGTGTTGAAAAACCTTTTAAATCATAAAAGATAGTAGAGTTTATTTTCTACTTGACTCTTTTAATGGATTGCTTGTTCCGCTACAGTTAAACTTGATGTCTATTATATTTTATCAGTTTAACATTGTTGAAGGCTAATGATAATTTATTCTGCATTATCTTAGTTATAATATTTCTTACTGGGCTAGTTGAGCTCACCCTTTCTTTCACTGTTCTCATCAGGAAATGAGAACGTAGCTGGGGCAAGTCAGGGAACGGAGTGATGGTTCGAATGATAGTATTAGTTAGTAGTCCTCACTATTCTATGTAATAGTGTGTTAATAAATGTAATGAGGACTCCTTTTGAGTATGAATACTCTCTAGAAGATAATATTTATATTCAAACTCGCGGTTTATGTTTTGTCGTATTGTACACGACAGTTGTATTAATAAGTTGTATTAGTAAGTTATTTTTGTATTCTGTACTTTGTATCTGACGACCCAAGATGGGTGATGTATACCTAATTTTGGGGGCGTCACATAAATATTTTTGATAATCACCAATTTCTTGAGTATGTACGAGTAAGTATCAAGTCTAAGGCGGTACAACCGTACCCTTTAATGGTGGATGTATAGGAGTTGGGCTAAATGATTCCTTCAGAGAGCGGAGGTATATACAAATTAGTAACCGATCTAACTCACAATGGAAACAGTGTAGACGAGACGAAAACTGATTTGTTGGTTGTTTGTGGAAAATCACTCAGTGTACTATATTGAATACTATTAAAGACTAGATGCGTGCTAGGTTTAGACTTGTATATATGTACATTGTTGACGAGAGAAGAAAATTGATATATCTTTAGATAAATATTAGTTAGAGATTTATTGACTAATATTGTGATATGGTTAAATGAATAGATTAAAGAAAGAAGAGTTGAACTTGAAGACTAATCTCTAAAGTAGTGAAGAATGTAGTCATTGGAGATTTATTTTGGTTAGTATAATAAGATAACATGTATGGAGTATGTTAAAGGATTTGCGAGTTAAGTTCTGTTTCTGTTGAAACATAACATGTCTGCATTCTAACTTAAGGTGGCGCGACCGCGCCACTTTCAAGCCTACGACCAGGGTGGTCGCGCCGGTCTACAGATGGGTCATACTGAGTTGTGTAATCTAAACTATAGGGATTGTATATTAATGGCTAATATGGTATCATATGGGTCATATTTGATATTGGTAGTGCCCATGAAGGGATTGAGATAGTGACCGTGAATTGAATGAGAGTTAGTTATGAAAATTAACTAAACAATAATAAATATTAGTTAACTTAAATTAAGTGAAAAATTATATTATGGAATAATATAATTTAACTATTAAAGCCTTGTGTGGTAGTGGCGTGATATTAAATTGAATAGAAAGGATTAATTCACTTACATAAGTCGGTGAATTATTATATGTGTTTAATATAAGAGAATGAAAGAAATATGTTAAATTGAAATTTTAAATATATTACATAGTATTATAATATTTGATGGATAAGTGATTAATAAAAGAAAGTACCAATATAATTATAAATGGATATTGGTTAGAGATGGAGGGATTAGATTAACACTTAAGATGTGGCTGAATATAAAGATGGAAGAAGTTGTTTTGGGACAAATAAATAATTATACGTATAGTGTATAATTTAAATAATTAATAAAGTATATATTAATTATTAATTATTTTAAGTGTAAGGTGAGATAAATAATTTAGCATTAAGGTAAGGTGTGACACCTAAATCTTATATTAAATAAATATTAAAATAATGTGGAATTGAGGAAAAGCCAAACGTGGCCTAGACCCCTAATATTTTATTATAGAAAAAATGAGCTTGAGTTATATATAACTCCGGTAAATGAGATAAATGAGTCTCGTGTGGCCTGAGTATTAAAGTTAAACTAGACTGAAGGTTTAACTGAAATTATTAAAAGAGAATTAATGGAAAGATAATAAATGATTAATATTAATCATTTTGATATTTATAAGAAATAATGGGATGAGAGTACCCAACTGAATCATATTTAGTCCAATTAAAATTATATTTGAACTAGCCCAATATACATAGGAAATAAGATTATATTGGTGTATATTTAAAATATAAGTATACTTCTTATGTGGGTGTACATATATGTTGCGTATAGGTACCCATAACTTATATAATGTAGCAATATTAAAGCTATGAAAATTTACTAGATGAGCTAAATTGCTAAAGTGCTGAGTATAAGCTTTTGTCCCAAAATTAATGTCACTCTATTTCAATTGCCGTATGAATAGGCCATTGGCCTATCCTATTCCTTCTTCACTAAGTAATAGCTGATGATGGCTGGAGAGATGGAGGAGAAGGGAGTAGCTCACCAACTATTCATTGCCCATCATCTTCTTCTTCCTACTACAAGTTTAAATCATTGGGCAAAGCTATTTTTTGGATATTGATTTCTCTATAAATAAAGACTCCTTCTTCTTCTTTCTCGTTTGTGAAATTGTCTGAGAAAAATGGCTAAGAGAGGTTAGTAGAATTAGGAGCAATTGGAGGATTGTAGAGCTATTTTTAGCAAAGTTAAGCTTCAAGAGGTAATATTTGTATACTTACATGTTCTTGAATTCAAAGTTCTTCAATTCCTAGAAAAGTGGAAAGAAAAAGTAGCTTTTGAGTCACAAAATTGATGGCTAAGGGTTGTTATAATCCATGAATTGTTGCTAGATACTGATAATATAGTCATATGCGAAAACAACGGAAGTTAAACGAACCAATTTTGATTTAGAAACGAATTTGTAGCGAATGAATTCACTAAACTTTTCAAAACATAAAAATTAGTATGAACATGAGTTTTGGATTAAGAATTAGGCTAGTTAGGGTTTCTGTAAATTGTTATAATTCTAGTATGTTGTAGTGCTATGAATTATGAATCCATATAATCGAAAACAAACTAATTTGAATATGTATAACTCAAATTATGAAGGTTAGAAAGAAGTTTGGCATGTTATTTCGTAGCAGGGAATGAAATTTTAAGTTTACTGTAGCTAGGCCCACCCCGGTGGGCTATTTTTAGGGCAAAACCCCCGCCCCGAAGAGGGGTGGTCTGATTTATAGAGATTGAGAAATATGACAAAATATGCTTTACTAAAATAGGCATAACGTTTTCATACAAACTCCGATTGAGGAGATTCAAGATGATCCGGAAAGAGAATGAATAGACCTAAAACTTTTGTTCTTTAAGGTTTTTAATTTTAGGTAATTAGGAAGGTTCAAAATAGTCATCTTTGTGACTGTTACGTAATCGAAGGCCATCAGAGGGCGTCGAGCGAGCACATGCACAAGTATAGTGTTCCCGACGATGAAATATGTTATTCTAAGTGATAAAACATAAATATGCATGATAATAGACATGACATATAAGATTACCTTACTCATAATAGAATGCTTTAGCATGACTTAGTATGTGTTTTGAAAAATGAATATTGACGAACCTCGAGTCTTTGAAGTTATGATATTTTAACACATACATCTTGTTGAGTTATGAGTATACTTAAGAATGAGAAGTGATTTAAAGTTACTTTACTTATTATCAACTTACAATAGCTTAGTTGAAAATGATTTCTAAAGAAAACTTAAAACTTTAAGAGCAAACTTAAAGTAAATTGTGTACTTAAAGTTCTAAACATGATAACATATATTCATGGATTAGTTAGCTATGAAATGAGATTAAAAGTTGCACCTAGTTGCTTTACCTTGGCCTAGAATAACTTTTAAAAGTGAACTTGAACGCCTTATGCCCTTAGACATGACGAATATGTTCATCATCTAGCTAAGTATGAATTGGACCTTTCAAGTGTGGTTTAAAATACGTCTTCAAATAATGAACTATGTTATGTCTATGTGAAGCATGCAAGTAGAGGCTTATTAGTTCCAATATATGGTTCAAAAGCTTATAACATCGAATCTTATTAAAGTAAGTGTAATAATCCAGAATTTTAAATATTTATCGAGTTATATAAATATTTAATGGATGTATTTATTGTTGAATAAATATTTAATGTGATTTGACTTGATTGATTAATTATTTGTTAAATAAATTATTATGTTAGTTGATTAAATAAAGTTATAATTATAAATGAAATTATAATTATGTGGTATTGACGTATGTGTTAAAGTAATTTAATAAATTGTAATTAGAATTAATTAAATTGATTATTAAAATTTAATTAAATAAAAGGATGATAAATAACCTTACTATAAATGAGTAATTAAAATAAATTAAAGGAGTTTAATTTAGTTTTGGCCAAACAAGTTTTAATGCATATTAAGTCTTTAATTTAATGGTGTTTTACCAAACAAGGTTTAAGGATTAATTGATTTATTTTAATTAGGCTTACCAAATAAGGTGTAAGAGTTAATGAGTTATTTTTATTATGTTAGCCAAATAAGCCTTAGGGCTTTTGATTTTTAAAAGTTAGATAACTGATGTTAGTTATACATATATTAATATTATATACTTAATACCTATATTATTATTAGCATACGTTATATCTTTTTGTTAGTACGTTAGTTAGAATAGAGTTAGGAGAAAGACTCAGAAGAAGAAGAGAGGAGAAGAAGAAGAATACAGAGAAAAATTGAGAGAATCCTAGAGAATTTGTGAGAAGAATTGAGGGAAAAGAAGTCTTGTTATCATCTTCTTAAACAAATTTATCATCTTTAGGATACAAGGTATCATCTAAACCCTTTTATTTTTTTTAAAGTTTTAGTTGTCTTCTCTTCCAAAAATTCTCTAAAAAATCTTTGTGTGAAGGATAAATTATGTGTGGTATATGGTTTTGTATGATAAATTGTTTGTTATAAAACTGTTTTTCATAAGTTATATATGGGAATAGTCAATTAATTAATGTATGTATGTAATTTGTGAAGAAACCCATATTACAGTGAGTTTATATAAATATGTATGAATATGGCTTAATTAAAAAGTAAAATTAAGGTTGTAGTAGTTGTTTAAATTATAAATTAATTATTGAATTGAAAAAAAATAGATGAATTGTTTTGGTTGAAAAACAAAGTTACATTGATGATTTTAGCTAAAAATGTCAAAATAATGGAGTTTTATCAAAAATAATGAAATTGAGTGTTGTAATTTAGATGTTTATGTTGTTTAGATGACTAGAAACGCGTTAGAAAACATTAGATTATGTTTTTGTAAACCTATTACACCTTGGGTAGGTTGGTATGGTTGTTAGAAAGGAGTTTGGAGTCCTAATTTGGCTTTCCGTAGTATTCTAGAGCTAAAATCGCATAATCGCATATTCTGTCAAGCCAATTTTTTTTTTAAAAAAACTGACCGTACATAGTTTACTAAAATGACCATAACATTTTCATACGAACTCCGATTGATGCGATTCTAGATGATTCGGAACGAGGACAAATAGGCCTATAACTTTTATTCTTTAAGATTTTCAGTTTAAAATAGTTATGAAGGGTCAAAATGGCTATCTTTAGGACTATTATGTATTTAGAGGCCATCGGAGGGCGTCAGGATGCGCGGATGCAAGCGCAATCCTTTGTGTATTAGTATAACCTAATGATAACATGTCGGACATTTAATAGGATGTTGTATCAAGTTGTTAATGTGTATGTGGTGCAATGATATGATCACTTAAGTAGTTGTAATAAAGCTAAATAGTGATGTTCATGAAAAGATATGATATTGCTAGTGAGCTATATGAAGCTAATATTAGTGTAACTAATGTGTATTGTCAATACATATGGTATGTGTAGGACTTGTGGTGAACGTGAGTAATGATTGTTTAACCTACGCACGAGGCAAGTTCTCTAACTCTACTTTTATAATTGTGCAAGTATCTAAACTTTCTTTGAGCCAATTTTTATAACTCCAAGCTTTCTTTGTGCAAGTTTCTTTACCCTAATTATATCGTGAAAGCTCCTAAGCCTTATCTCTTGATATTGAGCCAATCTTTAACTTGTTATTTAGCATGCAAATTTATACATTCTAACACACTAATCTTGAACAAGTTTTATCATTCAACGTACTATTTGTTATGCATGCTTAAGATTTAACCCTAAATAAGGTTTTAACCTTAGCTTAACATTGTTCAAGCAAGGTATGTTACATTATTCAATACTTATGCTTTTAGATTTATTCCTAAAGCATGACCTTAGTATACAATGTTGATTCACTTATGAATTATTCTATAGCATAATGTTATTATAGTTTAATTCAACTAATCCTTAGTTGATGTTCGTAAACTCTAAATTACCTTAAAACTTATCCCAAACCAAACTTACTTTGGTGCAGACTCGTATTCTAAATGCTGAGATGAACAACCCTATTATAGGGGATAACTTACGCATAGCGTCAAAATATTTGTGCACAATACATTATACGAAGGGCTGATCCCCCTAAGTACGTGGAGTCCTTATAGTCTTATAACTGTTAAAGTTTAAGTTGAAAGATTACTTATAACTATAGACATAGTTCGTGGTCTTATGACCCTCAGTTAAATATTTCATGATTCTGATTATCATTGATAAACATTTTGTTCAGCCTATCATTTGGCAATTGTTGTAAAGATTTTAGTCATTATTATTTAAAGTGAGCTTTGTTTGCTCACTCTTTCATATATGCACTCATTGCAGCTAAAGTTGAGAAGGTCGATGAACCTACAACTAGCAAAGGAAAGGGAAAAATGTACAAGTGATGAAGACTTGCAATTTAATGACTTTTATGTTAATAGACTTTATATTTAATGATGTGATGCAATTATTTTATATCCGCACTTGACTGATGTTAAGGTTAGACAACCTGGGATATTTTGGAATTAATGATGTAACCCTTTTATAGGGAGGATTTATGGTTTAAATGTTATTTTATTTGGGTAGATAGTATGAATGTATGGAAAGTGAACATCAATTCTTAGGAGAATGAAGTACCCAGATTTGGGGGTATCACAAGTTGGTATCAAAGCCTTAGGTTATGAAACTTAGGTGGGGAAAACGCTTTAGGAAATAACCTTTGAAAAGATAATGATGATAAGAGTTGTTAAGGAAGAAGTAATAAAATACTTATGTGCTTATGTGATTACAACTTATGTGCTCGTGAGTGTCGAGTAGTAATGATTAGTAATTAAACTTAAAATTTGGTTGACATGATGGCTAATATAGGAGGATCCAGTCAGGCTAGAGAGGAGGAGCCTTGAGATATTTAGGTGATTTGGGAACAACTACTACCACGGGAAACAGTTTCGTCGGTCACAGTAGTTGAGCAGGAAAGAGTACCTGATGAGGAGGATGAGATAGAGACGGATGAGGAGGACCCTGTTGAGCTGCCACAGTCAGGGGATGAGGAGGACGAGGAGGAGGATATTCCACTGAACTCGATAGCTGCTCGTATGTATGATGAAGTCTACAATCGCAATGTGGAACTTCAGGATACTGTCGAGGAGTTGCAAGAAATAGTAGATGAACAACAGACTGCAATGACACAGAAAGACGAGATCCTAGATTGAGAGGAACGACTGACTAATGTCGAGGAGAAGTTAGAACACACTGAAGGAGAGAACGAACGAATGACAGTGGAGATTGCAGAACTGAAGAACAGGTTGAGGGAGGAATCGACGAAGAGGGAAAGAGCCCAAGGTGCGTACGAAGAAGCTTTTCAACAAGCTGGGATAGCAATAAGAGACGCGCAAGCAAGGAGGGTGAAGATGGAGGAGATGAATAACGTATTCAACACAGTGATTAATCGAGCTCAAGATCGGGTCATGGGTTATCCTATTCAGTTCGAGACTCTGCCATCGTACGTGTTAGATCATCGAACAATGTTCTTGATTATGGAAGAAGAACGTCAAAAGGCTACGAACTATCTTAGTAGGACATCGTAGAGAGTGTGCATGTGATGAGACTAATAAAATGTTAAATAATATATAAATCCCAAGTGTGATATGATAATGATGTTATCCCGAAAATTTAGTAGTTCAGGGAAGTAATGTAAATAGCAGTGATGTTATTGTTATGATGTTTACAAAAAGATTATGAAGGAATAAAAGTTATTATTTTATTCAAAGTGTTATTTGTTACGTGATAATCTTTTATGATGTGCAATTTAAATATATAATACTTTAAAGGTTGAATAGAATCTAATGAGTGAATTTTAATAGAAAATGCCTCCAAGACATCAACCACCACGACAGAGATCCACTGAGGAAAACAACAATAACAATGTGGGAGATAACCCAGTTCAGCAGCTAGTGACGTTACTGACCCGTGCTTTGCAGAATCAACCTTAAAACCAAGGTACAACGTTTAAGGATTTCAAGGCGGTTAGACCACCTGAATTCCGTGGGTCCATTGATCTAGTGGAGGCACAAACCTGGATTATGGAGATAGAAAAGGTGTTTGATGTTGCTAGGGTAAGGGATGATCAGAAGACTGCTTTTGCAACATTCATGTTGAAAGCTGAGGCTAGTTATTGGTGGCAGGCCAATAAAACTCGTGAAGGGCCAGGGGTGATGACCTGGGATAGGTTTAAGGAATTGTTCTTCGAGACCTATTTCCCAGAGAGTTTGAAGAGTCAGTTAGAAGTGCAGTTTTTAGAACTGAAACAGGGAACGATGATGGTGTCTGAGTATGCGGCTAAATTCAATGAGTTGGTCAGGTTTGTGCCATATCAAGTTAGAACAGACGAGCGCAAGGCAAAGGAATTTAAACAAGGATTGAAGCCCTGGTTGTATAGTAGGGTCTCCTTATTCCCGTTGAAAACATTTACGGCGGTGATGGAAAAGGCAATTCTCGTTGAGAGTGTAGGCGAGGCTGTAACAAAACATAACCAAGAGCAGAGGAAGAAGAAGAGAGAAGGTGAAGTTAAGAATGGTGGAGGTAATAATGGTGGAAATGGCAGTAACAATTTGAAGAAGAAGTGGAATGCGAATGGGGGAGCTGGAAATCAACAAGGAAGCCAGCAAAAGAAGAAGTTTGAAGCATGTACTACATGCGGAAAGTTTCACAAAGGTGTGTGCTTGATGGAGAAACGAGTATGCTTCAATTGTGGCCAGGAGGGTCACATCGCCCCAAATTGTAATCAATCCATGAAGAATGTTTGCTACACCTGCGGGTCAAAGGATCACTTTGCTCGCGAGTGTCCAAAGAAGAAGTCGAGTGAGACAGCTGGAAGCAAGGGAAATGCTAGTGGAGATGCACTGACTATTGCTGGACCGACGTCAACAAATTAGCCCACAGCCAAAACCTTTAACATGACGGTGCAGGACGTGGTGCAATCAAAAGATGTCGTGTCAGGTATTATCCAAATTAATGATATAAATGCATATATATTATTTGATTCGGGTGCTACTTGCTCGTTTATATCTGATGAATTTGCTAAGAAGTTAGAAATATCTAGTGAAGAGCTGAATTTCCCTTTAAACATATAAGTTGCGAATAGGGAAGTGATTCCTGTTAGGTTCGTATACAAGAACTGTAGGGTGAATATTAAGGGGAATATCATGATGGTAGATTTAATCCCGATAAAACTCGGAGAGTTTGACGTGATATTGGGAATGGATTGGCTATTCAATTATAGAGCGATAATTGAATACCAAAAGAAGTGTGTAAACCTTATGACTCCGTCAAAGGTAGTTTTTCATGGTAGCAAATCGCCTAGACAAATGAGATGTCTGACGATGATGCAGGCCAAGAATTTATTGAGTCAGGGTTGTGTAGGGTATTTAGCTTACATAGTCGATACTCAAAAGCAGAAGGGGGTAAAATTAGAAGAAATACCAGTGGTTAGAGAACTCGTAAACGTGTTTATGGAACATTTGCCGGGACTTTCGCCCGACAGAGAAATTGAATTCGTGATCGACTTAGCGCCAGGGACTGCTCCGATATCGAAAGCCCCGTACAAAATGGCTCCGGTAGAAATGAAGGAACTGATGGTACAACTGCAAGAACTGTTAGATAAGAAGTATATTCAACCGAGTGTATCACTGTGGGGAGCGGCAATGTTATTCATGAAGAAGAAGGATGGGTCAATACGTCTTTGCATTGATTATAGGAAATTGAATAAAGTCACTATTAAAAAAAATATCCATTGCCAAGAATAGATGACTTGTTTGATCAATTGAAGGGTGCTAAATATTTCTCAAAAATAGATTTGAGAAGTGGGTTTCATCAACTGAAAGTAAGGAAGGAGGATGTACCGAAGACGTCATTCCGAACTCGGTATGGAAATTACGAATTTTTGGTGATGTCTTTTGGTTTGACAAACGCCCCTGCAGCTTTCGTGGATTTGATGAACAGTGTGTTTAAACCATTTTTAGACAAGTTTATGGTTGTATTTATCGATGATATTCTGGTGTACTCTAAATCTCAAGAAGAACACGTGGAACACTTACGTATGACGCTGGAGACGTTAAGAAAAGAAAAGTTGTACGCGAAATTCTCTAAATGTGAATTTTGGATGGAACGTGTATAATTTCTTGGGCATGTAATTGAAAAAGATGGAATTTCAGTGGATCCATCAAAAGTCGAAGTTGTGATAAATTGGGAACAACTAAGAACTCCATCAGAAGTGAGAAGTTTCTTAGGATTGGCTGGCTATTATAGACGGTTTATTCAGGATTTTTCCAAGATTGCCACTCCGTTAACAAATTTGACAAGGAAAGCTGTAAAATTTGTTTGGACGGTTGTGGTCTATAGTGATGCTTCACACAAAGGGTTGGGTTGTGTCCTTATTCAAAATGACAAAGTTATTGCGTACACATTAAGGCAATTGAAAGACTACGAGAAGGGATATCCGACTCATGATTTAGAGTTGGCGGCGATTGTGTTTGCTTTGAAGATATGGAGACACTATCTCTATGGAGAAAATTGTGAGATCTACATAGACCATAAAAGTCTGAAGTATATTTTCACATAGAAAGACCTGAACATGCGGCAAAGGAGATGGATGAAATTGATAAAGGATTACGATTGTGAAATCTTTTATCATCCGGGCAAGGCTGATGTGGTTGCGGATGCCTTGAGTAGGAAAGGCCGAGAGAAGTTAATGTTGTTAACTGATAAGGAGGAGCTCATTTCAGCAATGGCAAGACTAGAGCTAAAAATCAGATTTCCAGAAGAATGTAGTGAAAAATTATTCCAGATAGAAGCTGGTCCAACTTTGGTGGACAAAGTGAAGAACACACAAATACAAGGTGAAGAATGCAAGAAAATAAAGGAAAGCGTGGTCGAGGGTAAAGAAGTGAAGTACAAGGTCGATATTGAGGGAATGCTAAGATTCGAGGGACGAATTTGGGTTACAGCAGTACAGGATATAAAAGAAAACATCTAGACAGAAGCTCATAGCTCAAGATATTCGATTCATCCGAGAAGTACAAAAATGTATCATGATTTGCGATGACATTTTTGGTGGCCAAATATGAAAAGAGACGTTGCAGAATGCGTTGCAAAGTGCTTGACATGTCAGAAAGTGAAGGCCGAGCATCAACGACCAAGTGGATTACTTCAACCGTTGGAAATACCGGAATGGAAATGGGAGCACATCACAATGGATTTTGTGGTAGGTCTTCCAACAACCCAGAAAGGATTCGATGCGATATGGGTGATAGTGGACAGATTAACGAAATTTGCACACTTTTTACTAATAAAGATTAGATTTAATCTTGATCAGCTGGCAAAACTGTACGCGAAGGAGATCGTCTCAAGACATGGAGTTCTAATATTAATTGTATCAAACAGAGATCCAAGGTTCACATCAAACTTCTGGAAGAAATTACAAGAATGCATGGGAACACAACTGCAGATGAGTAAAACATATCATCCGCAAACCGATGGTCAAAGCGAACGAACAATCTAGACGTTAGAAGATATGCTAAGAGCGTGCATCATGGATTTCAAAGGAAATTGGGATGATCATCTACTGTTAGTGGAATTTGAATACAACAATAGTTACCATGCAAGCATTGGTATGCTGCCATACGAGGCATTATACGGCAGGAAATGCAGAACTCCACTATGCTGGGATGAAGTCGGTGAACGTCAACTATTAGGACCAGAATTGGTTCAGTAAACTGCTGAGGTTGTTAAAAACATTAGAACAAGATTGGTAGCTGCTCAAGATAGACAAAAGAAGTATGCTGATCAACACAGACAATATCGTGCATTCGATGTAGGAAATTACGTGTTCTTAAAAGTTTCTCCTTAGAAGGGGAAAATTCATTTCGGTAAAAAGGGAAAGCTGAGCCCGAGGTTTATTAGACCCTTCGAAGTATTGTGAAGAGTTAGAGAAGTGGCTTACAAGGTAGCTCTACCTCCAGAAATGCAAAACGTTCACAATGTTTTTCACGTTTCGGTGTTATGACCGTATAAACCCGATTACAAGCACGTGATTGAGTACGAACCATTGCAGGTTGACAAAGACTTGTCCTATGAAGAGATTCCTATCCAGATAGTTGACAGAAAAGAACAGGTGCTCATAAATAATGTTATACCTTCTTTGAAGGTGATATAGAGGAACCACAAAGCTGAAGAAGTTACGTGAGAACTCGAGGATAAAATGATGAAAGATTACACTGAGTTATTTGTTTAATATATGTTTTCGATTCTGGGGACAATCCAGAATTTTAAATTGTAATGTTAAATATTTATTGAGTTATATAAATATTTAATGGATGTGTTTATTGTTGAATAAATATTTAATGTGATTTGACTTGATTGGTTAATTATTTGTTAAATAAATAATTATGTTAGTTGATTAAATAAAGTTATAATTATAAAGGAAATTATAATTATGAGGTATTGACGTATGTGTTAAAGTAATTTAATAAATTGTAATTAGAATTAATTAAATTGATTATTAAAATTTAATTAAATAAAAGGATGACAAATAACCTTACTATAAAGGAGTTATTAAAATAAATTAAAGGAGTTTAATTTAGTTTTGGTCAAACAAGTCTTAATGCATATTAAGTCTTTTAATTTAATGGTGTTTTACCAAACAAGGTATAAGGATTAATTGATTTATTTTAATTAGGTTTACCAAACAAGGTGTAAGAGTTAATGAGTTATTTTTATTATGTTAGCCAAACAAGCCTTAGGGCTTTTGATTTTTAAAAGTTAGATAACTGATGTCAGTTATACATATATTAATATTATATACTTAATACCTATATTATTATTAGTATACGTTATATCTTTTTGTTAGTACGTAAGTTAGAATAGAGTTATGAGAAAGACTCAGAAGAAGAAGAGAGGAGAAGAAGAAGAATACAGAGAAAAATTGAGTGAATCCTAGAGAATTTGTGAGAAGAATTGAGGGAAAAGAAGTCTTGTTATCATCTTCTTAAACAAAGTTATCATCTTCTAGGATACAAGGTATCATCTAAACACTTTTATTTTTTAAAAAAGTTTTAGTTGTCTTCTCTTCTAAAAATTCTCTAAAAAATATTTGTGAAGGATAAATTATGTGTGGTATATGGTTTTGTATGTTAAATTATTTGTTATAAAACTGTTTTTCATAAGTTATATATGGGAATAGTCAACTAATTCATGTATGTATGTAATTTGTGAAGAAACTCTTATTACAGTGAGTTTATATGAATATATATGAATATGGCTTAGTTTAAAAGTGAAATTAAGGTTGTCGTAGTTGCTTAAATTATAAATTAACTATTGAATTGAAAAAAAAGATGAATAAACATGAACAAAGTATTTGGAATTAATTGTTTTGGTTGAAAAACAAAGTTATAATGATGATTTTCACTAAAAATGTCAAAACAATGGAGTTTTATCAAAAACAGTGAAATTGAGTGTTGTAATTTGCATGTTTATGTTGTTTAGATGACTAGAAATGCGTTAGAAAATATTCGATTATGTTTCTGTAAACCTATTACACCTTGGGTAGGTTGGTATGGTTGTTAGAAAGGAGTTTGGAGGCCTAATTTGGCTTTTCGTAGTATTCTAGAGCTAAAATTGCATAATCACAGCAGTGACCGTCGCCTCGGCGGGCCCCCCCAGTGCAAAAACCCCCGCCCCAGCAGGGGGGTGTTCTGTCAAGCCAAAATTTTGAAAAAAAAATTGACCGGACATAGTTTACTAAAATGAGCATAACATTTTCATACGAACTCCGATTGATGCGATTCAAGATGATTCAGAATGAGGACGAATAGGCCTATAACTTTTATTCTTTAAGTTTTTCAATTTGAAATCATTATGAAGGGTCAAAATGGCTATCTTTAGGACTATTATGTATTTAGAGGCCATCGGAGGGCGTCGGGATGCGCGGATGCAAGCACAATCCTTTGTGTATTAGTATAACCTAATGATAACATGTTGGACATATAATAGGATGTTGTATCAAGTTTTTAATGTGTATGTGGTGCAATGATATGATCTCTTAAGTAGTTGTAATAAAGCTAAATAGTGATGTTCATGAAAAGATATGATATTGCTAGTGAGCTATATGAAGCTAATATTAGTGTAACTAATGTGTATTGTCAATACATATGGTATATGTAGGAGTTGTGGTGAATGTGAGTAATGATTGTTTAACCTACGCACGAGGCAAGTTCTCTAACTCTACTTTTGTAATTGTGCAAGTATTTAAACTCTCTTTGAGCCAATTTTTATAACTCCAAGCTTTCTTTGTGCAAGTTTCTTTACCCTAATTATATCGTGAAAGCTCCTAAGCCTTAACTCTTGATATTGAGCCAATCTTTAACTTGTTATTTAGCATGCAAATTTATACATTCTAACACACTAATCTTGAACAAGTTTTATCATTCAACTTACTATTTGTTATGCATGCTTAAGATTTAACCCTAAATAAGGTTTTAACCTTAGCTTAACATTGTTCAAGCAAGGTATGTTACATTATTCAATACTTATGCTTTTAGATTTATTCCTAAAGCATGACCTTAGTATACAATATTGATTCACTTATGAATTATTCCATAGCATAATGTTATTATAGTTTTATTCAACTAATCCTTAGTTGATGTTCGTAAACTCTAAATTACTTTAAAACTTATCCCAAACCAAACTTACTTTGGTGCGGACTCGTATTCTAAATGCTGAGATGAACAACCCTATTATAGGGGATAACTTACGCATAGCGTTAAAATATTTGTGCACAATACATTGTACGAAGGGCTGATCTCTCTAAGTACGTGGAGTCCTTATAATCTTATGATTGTTAAAGTTTAAGTTGAAAGATTACTTATAACTATAGACATAGTTTGTGGTCTTATGACCCTTAGTTAAATATTTCATGATTCTGATTATCATTGATAAAGCATTTTGTTCAACCTATCATTTGGCAATTGTTGTAAGGATTTTATTCATTATTATTTAAAGTGAGCTTTGTTTGCTAACTCTTGCATATATTCACTCATTGCAGCTAAAGTTGAGAAGGTCGATGAACCTATAACTAGCAAAGAAAAGGAAAAAATGTACAAGTGATGAAGACTTGTAATTTAATGACTTTTATGTTAATAAACTTTATATTTAATGATGTGATGTAATTATTTTATCTCCGCACTTGACTGATGTTAAGGTTAGACAACCTGGGATATTTTGGAATTAATGATGTAACCCTTTCATAGGGAGGATTTATGGTTTAAATGTTATTTTATTTGGGTAGATAGTATGAATGTATGGAAAGTGAGGGAATGAAGTACCCAGATTTGGGGGTGTCACAGTAAGTTGTTAAGCTTTATTGAATGAAATAAATTATTATAGAACTAAGTAGTTTGAATATGAACGACGTAGATCACGTATCTATAAACATTAAATTTGTGTCAAACATATAGCGAGTCAAGTGTGTGATATATGTATATGAATGTTGATGTCAAGAACGGATGGTTAAGTATACCTATACATACCTAGCTATTCTAAGAGTATGATGAGAAATTGAAATGAAGGTTTTACAAACCTAATTAGGAAACGATGCAATATTTATTATTATATTAAGAGCATAAGAAATGTATGACTAATGGATATGAATCCATGATTATATAACTGTGTAGGAATGCACGCAGTGCAGATAAGCTTTAAGTAGTTAAGTCGTAGTTGATAAACTACGAATCAGGCAAGTCTTTCAGTTCCTATTTGATATATGAATTCTATAACTGTTAGTTGAGCTATATTATGTTGTGAGAATGTTGATGTATATATATGAAATGCATATGAGATATGTATGAATTTGAAAGTTGATCTTTGATGATATGCTTGTGAAGTAAATGTCTATGCCTGTTATGTGAGAAGTAACATGCATAGTAAATATAAATTGATTATGAATGCATGAAATGAATATGCTATTATATGTTATGTATTGCATGAAAACTATTAGAATTACTGGGCTGTCGAGCTCACCCTTGCAAAAAACCACTTTTGCAGGTTAAGGACACACGATAAAGGTTATGTGCTACTTGATTGATAAAGTTCAATCACATCAAAAGAGATTGATTTGTTTAATTAAATATGTTCTCTTGAACCATGTTTAGGTTCTAGTAGATATACTTGATAGTAGTTTACGATGTGTAATACATATTGAGTTATAAGGTTGTTCTATGTGGTATATAGAGGAATTCGAATCGAGATGTAACAGTTTATACAGTAATTCGAATAGAATGAATCATAACATAATTTGATTCAAAGATATGTAATCAATTCAAGTTAAGAGATAAATAAAGGATTATTTTTCAAAGAATATTATGAAAGACAAGAATGGTAAATGACCAAGATTTAAAACTTATAAAAGTTTGGGGTCATTACATAGATCCTGAAAATGGAAATAATTTATATTCTAAATTGTAATAAGCAAAGTTATATTCATTAAGTTTTTAATAAAATATATAAATAGTTTGACGATAGTAGTATCATGGTGGACTGGATCCGAGGTTCGAAGGGACCCAGATTTGGGGGCGTCATATCTTCCATGGTTAGTTATATCATCAAAGGGTCGCTAGATCCTACAACAACAAAGTCCAACTACAGTAATTCAAAGAACATGACTTGGTCTTAAAGAAGGTTCTTGACAACCGAGATCAGTCCAAAGGAATATTCTCCCCAAACTGGGTAGGTCCGTTTGTTGTCAAGGAGGTATTGACAGGAGGAGCCCTCAGATTGCAAGAAATGGACGGCGATGAATTTCCACAACTCATTAACTCAGACATTGTAAAAAGGTACTATGTCTGAAGCTACCTGCAAACCAACATCTGGGTTATGGATCACTAGATCCCCAGTCAATTCAGGTTTTCAAAACCTTTCACTACCTACAACCTTTCTTTTTCACATTAGTTTACCCCATTTGGGACAAACATACTTTCTAACCAGCAGCCTGGTTACAAATCATCATATCCTTCACTCAACTCAGGTTTTCAAAACCTTTCACACTTTCTATTTTATCCCACTAGGGATAAAACTTTTCACATCCTCAGATTATCCCACAAGGGACTAAACCCTTCACACCTTCAGTTTGTCCCTCTAGGGATAAAAATTTTCATATCTACAGTCTGTCCCACCAGGGGTGAACTACGCAGACATGATCTCCCCAATACACGGGAGTACGTAGGCAACCATTTTCATGGTTTGTTCTAACTACAAAAAAAATACAAAAAAAAATCTATACATCCCATCTGCCACATATAACTTTGAACCTTTTCACATTACGTTAGAACTATACAGACCTGATCTCCCATTCTCAATGGGAGTACATATGCAGCCATTCATGGTTCGGTCTCACCCCCTACCAAACACAAAAACTTTGTCAAATTGTACTGGGATCAATCTTCAAACTACACATCATCGACTTAGACCAAAGTGATGGAACTACCTGGTCTCCTCATGCCAATGGGAGAATCGGCGACCATCTAAACTATGGTTGAGTCCTCAAAGAGAATTACCAATCCATAAGAGATGGAACTACTTGGGCTCCCCAATACAAAAGAGTATCGGCGACCATCTGTGGGGCGGCCAACCTCAAAGAGGAAAGTCACAATCCTCTCTATAACCACATACAGAAACTAGTCCCAAGACACCAAAGGGTAGGGAACACAAATCAACGATCCATTCTAAAGATCCTCAGACATCTCACTGTCCAACTATCAAGGACGAGTTTAGAATACATCAAGATCGCAAGCCCTGGAGAACAGGCAAATATCAGGCAAGTAACAAGGCATAACTAAAAGGGAAGTGAATCAAAATATATTTTCTTGCCATATAATACTGTTTGATATATACAATGTGTCATGTACATGACAAAAATGGCTAAGCTAGTCTGTCTAGGAAAATCCAAACCAATCTACAAATCAATGGATATGCGCACTATCAAATCTAGTATGGCATCCCTCTCAAAAGAAGGGGGTAACTCTATGAGCTCAGCCGAAGGGTATCAACGCGAGCCAAGAGATCCACAACCATCTGTATGGTGATACTATGCTCATCAATGAATGTGCTCATCTCTGCAATGATATCACGTGACAACCCTAGAATTTAGATAATTATTTACATCTTAAATGATGAATTAAAGGTTGAGTAATAAACCTAGACAGAAAATAAGTGAATGGATTTGACATTTTTAAGAAAGAATTTTAAGGATTTCAAAATCTTTTGGTGAATTATTCAGATTAAGTATATAACGTATATGTTTTGTGTATATGGTATTATATGAGTTCAATTTGTGGTTAAGGGTCAAGGTTTGACCAGATAAACTATATTTGTGACAAATCCTATGCATATATTAAGAACGTCAATGCTTAGTTAGAAAACCCTAGCGAATTGTTTAGAAACCCTAATTTCATTTTTGGTAATTCTAAACCCTAACTAGGAATTTTAAAACCCTAATTTGAGAACCCTAATGCTAAGTATAAAATCCTAAGGGCTAAAAGTTATATGAGTAATAAATATGAATATTATGTGATGGTTTATACTTGTTTATTATATAAACAAATAAAAGAAACTAGGGTGATCCTAATTATATATTAGGAATGAAAAATTTATTTAACTTAAGGGTTATGGTATGAGAGAATATTGGTATTTAAAATTTATACTAATTCTAAGAGATTTATTTTACACATCTCAATTAATTAATTTTATGACCTAATTATAGCAAGTCTAATTGGGTTAAGAAATTAAATGTACATGAGTAAGGATTTGGATTATAATTGAGTAAAGGGAAATCCTAATTTAATGATTAGGATAAGATAGAATTTAAGATAATGGACCATATTAATTCTTATGGCCCAAACATTTTAGTTAGGAAGTCCAAATATTTTAATTGGATAGCCCAATAGAATTAAGTGTTAAGCTCAAGTGTTGGCCCAATTATGGAGGAACATTTTGGAGAATTAGTAAAGCATAATATAACATTAAAATCAAACAAAACTAAAGGGAAAAAAAGCCACATGGTCGGCCCCCATAAGAGAGAGAGAAAGGAGATTCATGCATGTAATGATTTTATTTTACCCACTTCTACTAACTCCTTACCAACTCTTCCATGTGTCATTCCTTTATTTAACCAACATTGTTAACCAAAGCAACAAGCAACTTTTTAATTATTGAGGAAGAGAAAGAAATAGGAGTGGGGGGATGTATGTTAGATATACAAAGTATATCTCTTAATTACACCAAAATGCATTTACTTTCTCTTACATCCTTTATTTCCTCTCACTTCTTATGTTAGATTACAAAAAGAACCAACGAGGGAGATAAAGAAGAGAGGCCTTTTCGGCAGCCATAGAGGAAAGGAGAGAGAGAGTTTTTCTTCAAAGTTTCCTAGCTCCATAATCAAAGCTTAGCAAGAACGAAAAAGAAAATCAAGCAAATGTATACCTAAACTAGATATTGTAATTTATTGTTGACTTTTCAAAATCAAAACTTGGATCTATGATTCAAAACTTCAAAACTCTAGATCTACATGATGTCGAGTGTGTTATGTGTGTATCTATCCATTTTGAGGATCTGAAGTATGAAATGGAAACTAGGTTTTTCAAAATGTAAAGAACCTAATTTTTCTTAGCCTTGATTGTGTTTAACCTTGTGTTTGATGATTGTTTGATGAAAAAGATCATGTATTATGATATAATCAAGGGTATATGAAGTATTAGTAGGTATTATGATGAGTTATGTTGGTTATTATGTGAGAACATAGAAGTTTTCTTAGAAACCACAAAGGGTTGAAAATCAGATTTTTGAGAAAACAAAACATGAAATTCAAACGACCATATCTCCTAATATATTTCAAATTTTTGAATGTGGTTAAGTCCTAGAGTTATATCTATGAGTGTTCTAATGTCTCCAAGTGGAATCACTGAAAAAGGAGTTGTAGATTTCCGTATGGACTGTTTTTAGTAAAATAGGCAAAACTGCAAAATACCAAAATACATATTGTCCAAAATTTTGCAAGGGCTGTTTCGGCCAGTTAATTTGTGAACCAAATTTCGACCTTTTTGGACACAAAAATATATGGTATTATATACCTACTGTCCAAAAATGAACTCATTGTGGCTTAAAATGACCAAGTTATGACCATTTCAATATTTGGGTTTTTCGGACGAAAATCACTATAAACGGAGTTCTATAACTCCAATGGCCACGAAATTAAAACTGGAGGCTCACGTTAACAAGTACAAGATTGTGTCAAGAGATGGGAATTTCTAGAGTTGAGCATAGTATGGCTAATTTCTTAAGTTATGCACTAAAAATGATTTTTGAAAATTACTAAACGAAGTTGGAAAATTATGGAAAAAATACTTTTTGTGTATGATTTATATGTGTAACGACCGAGAAATTCGTATCCTTTGTAAAATACTTGAAAGAATTAAATAATGAATAAAATAATATTATTTGTTATTATTATGTGTTAATAAGATGTATGTTGTTCTATAACCTAGAAAGGTCGGAACATCGTAGTATTTTAACCACGTGAATGAATTAAAGTGTTTGAATTTCCAAGACAAAAATAAAAGTTTTTCGAGAAAGTTTTTGAAAAACACTATTCACAGTTTACCGCTCGAGAATTATTTTTGAACTTCCGAGAAATACGTAACGTTATAATATCGAGGCGAGATGGATTATGTAATAATAATCTAAATATGGAAAACGCAAAATTTCGCATACAAACTTAATTCAAGAATGTTTAGTATTAATTTCTAATGAAATCGAGTAGTGAATCTTGTTTGAAGAATAAGTCCAATAAGAATAAGATATAAATCTATGTGGGATTAATATTAAGCCCAAGTGGTTAATAATAGGATTCTGTCTCAAGGGTAAGGCCGTGTGTTACAACTGTGGATAGGAGGGGCACATTGCGCCGAACTGTCCAAGTCCGAAGAAGAACCATGGATGCTTTATGTATGGGTCAACTGACCACATTGCAAAGAACTGCCCAAAGAAGGGGACGGACGGGAATAAAGGCGCCAATAGTGGTAAGTTAACTATTGGGGGTCCAGTGTAGCTGGGTAGGCCGATGGCCCGTACCTTTAATATGACCGTCCAAGACGTGATGACCTCAGGGGACATAGTCGCATGTATTAATCTGATCAACGACCTAAATGCATACGTGTTGTTTGACTCGGGTGCTACTTGTTCGTTTATCGCATGTGATTTTGCTAGACGATTAGGATTACTTCCCGAAAAGTCGACTATACCTTTAAATATTAAGGTAGCAAACGAAGAGATAATTCCTGTTGAAGATATTCATAGGAGTTGTTGCATAGACATACCTGGTTATAAATTATCGGTAGATCTGATACCGATAAAGTTGGGAGAGTTCGATGTAATTCTCGGAATGGATTGGTTGGTTAATCATGGAGTATTTATAGATTGTCAAAAGAAAAACATAAATATTAAAACATTAAAACAACCTTAGGTAATATTTTACTGTAATAAATCGCCTCGACGTTCGTGTTGTCTTACCATGACACAAACAAGAAAATTATTGAGGAAGGGGTGTGTAGGTTATCTATGTCATGTGGTTGATACCCAGAGGGTGGGACCGACCATGGAACAAATACCTATAGTAAGTGAATTCATGGATGTATTTCCAAGTGAATTGTCGGGTCTTCCGCCAGATAGGGAGACCGAGTTCGTGATAGACATTATGCTAGGAGCGACACTAGTTTCTAGGGCACCGTATCGTATGACGCCAGTGAAGATGAAGGAGTTGATGGTGCAGTTACAAGAACTTTTGGATAGAAAGTACATTCAACCGAGTGTTTCACCGTGGGGAGCACCGGTACTGTTTGTCAAGAAGAAGGACGGATCGTTAAGACTTTGTATCGACTACCGAGAGTTGAACAAGTTAACAACAAAGAATAAGTATCCATTGCCCAGGATGGATGATCTTTTTGACTAGTTGAAAGGGGCAAAGTATTTTTCTAAAATAGATTTACAGACGAGGTATCATCAGCTGAAGGTTAGGAGTGAAGACGTGCCAAAGACAGCATTCAGGACTCGTTATGGTCATTACGAGTTTTTGGTAATGTCATCTGGGTTGACTAATGCACCTGTTGCATTTATGGATATGATGAACAGAGTGTTCAAACAAAATTTGGACAAGTTCGCCGTGGTGTTTATCGATGATATTATAGTTTATTCTAAGACGCCAAAATATCATGTTGAACACCTAAGAATAGTGGTGGAAACATTAAGGAAGTAGAAGTTATATGAGAAGTTCACTAAGTGTGAATTTTAGCTAGAGAGGGTACAATTTTTAGGACATGTTATTGACCATGAGGGGATTTCAGTAGACCCAGCGAAGGTGGAAGCTGTGATGAATTGAGAACAACCGAAAATGCCGACTGAGGTGCGGAGTTTCTTAGGGTTAGCGGGTTACTATCGGAGAGTCATCCAGGATTTTTTGAAGATAGCTACTCCGTTGACTAATTTGACAAGAAAGACGGTGAAATATGCGTAGACTGAGAAGTGCGAGGATAGTTTTCAAGAACTGAAGAAAAGGTTGAGTGAAGAACCTGTTTTGTCATTACCCGATGACACAGGAAATTTTGTAGTTTATAGCGATGCTTCGCGTAGAGGACTTGGTTGCGTGCTCATGCAGCATGGCAAGGTCATTGTGTATGTATCTAGGCAGTTGAAGGATTATGAGAAAGTTTACCCTACTCATGGTCTGGAACTGGCCGCGGTGGTGTTTGCCTTAAAGATATGGCGACATTATCTTTAAGGGGAAAAGTGTGAGATATACACGGACCATAAGAGTCTAAAATATATCTTCACACAAAAGGAGTTGAATATGAGACAGAGAAGATGGCTAGAGTTGATAAAGGATTATAATTATGAAATCATGTATCACCCTGAAAAAGCCAATGTAGTGGCCGATGCCTTAAGTAGAAAGGGTCGGGAGAAGTTGTCTATGTTAACGGCTCAAACTGAATTAATAATAGAGATGGCTAGGATGGAATTAGAGGTGAAATTACTGAGTGAAGCAGAGCAGAGACTATTTACGATAGAGATCCAATCTACCATTGTAAAGAGAGTCAAGGAGGTGTAGCTCAAAACTGATGAGTGCGACCAGATGAAGAAGCGGTTGACTAATGAAAAAGATATTAAGTTTAGTATTGATAATGAAGGATTGTTAAGATTTGAGGGAAGAATTTGGTTTCCAAAAGGAGCAAATTTTACAAGAGGCTCACAGTTTAAGGTACTCGATTTATCCTGGTAGCACTAAGATGTATCAAGACCTTCGACAGAGTTTTTGGTGGCTGAACATGAAGAGAGAAATACACGAGTATGTGAGTAGGTGCTTAACTTGTCAGAAAGTTAATGCCGAACATCAAAGACCAAGTGGCTTGTTACAGTCATTAAAAATTCAGAAGTGGAAGTGGGAGCATATCACAATGGACTTTGTGATGGGACTTCCAACCACTCAGAAGGGATATGATGCGATTTGGGTAATAGTGGACCGGTTGACGAAGTCGGCTCACTTTTTGCAAATTCGGGTTAAGTATAATTTAAATCAGTTAGCTAAACTTTATGTTAAGGAAATTATTTCCAGACATGGAGCAACAGTTTTGATTATGTCAGGTCGTGACCCACGATTCACCTCCAACTTTTGGAGAAGTATTCAAGAGCAATTGGGAACGCAGTTGAAGTTAAGCACGACATATCATCAACAAACCGATGGACAGAGAGAGAGGACAATTCAGATGTTAGAAGATATGTTAAGATCTTGCGTCATGGATTTCAAGGGTAGTTGGGATGATCATCTACCATTAATAGAGTTTGCATATAACAACAGTTATCATGCAAGCATAGGTATGCCACCGTATGAAGCTTTGTATGGGATGAAATGCAGAACACCATTGTATTGGGATGAAGTGGGAGAACGCATGATGCTAGGACCAGAGTTGGTGCAGCAGACATTGGATATAGTAAAGCTAATACGGATGCATCTCGTAGTAGCTCAAGACAGACAGAAGAAGTACGCAGACTTACATCGAGAGAATAGGGAGTTTGAGGTAGGTTCGTACGTATTTCTAAAGGTATCTCCCTAGAAAGGAAATATACGTTTTGGAAAGAAGGGGAAATTAAGCCCAAGGTTTATAGGATCTTTTGAGGTATTAAAATGGGTAGGTGAGGTAGCGTACATGGTAGCATTACCTCCAAACTTAGAGCGAATACATAACGTATTTCACGTTTCAGTGCTACGTCCTTACAAACCGGATTATAAAACGTGATAGAATTTGAGCCTATTCAAATCGAGAAGGACTTAACATAAGAGGAGATGCCGGTTCAAATCATCGATAGAAAAGAGCAAGTTCTGCGAAACAAGGTTATAGCATCGGTAAAGGTATTATGGAAGAACCACGATGCCGAGGAAGCAACGTGGGAATTGGAAGAGAAGATAAAGGAGGATTATCCTCATTTGTTTGCATAGTGAAAGGCGAGATTCTAGGGACAAAATCTTTATAAGGGGAAAGAATGTAACGATCGAGAAATTCGGATCCTTTGTAAAATACTTGAAAGAATTAAATAATGAATAAAATAATATTATTTGTTATTATTATGTGTTAATAAGATGTATGTTGTTCTATAACCTAGAAAGGTCGGAACATCATAGTATTTGAACCACGCGAATGAATTAAAGTGTTTGAATTTCTAAGACGAAAATAGAAGTTTTCCAAGAAAGTTTCCGAAAAACACTATTCACCGTTTATCGCTCGAGAATTATTTTTGAACTTCCGATAAATACGTAACGTTATAATATCTAGGCGAGATGGATTATGTAATAATAATGGCGAGATGGATTATGTAATAACAATCTAAGTATGAAAAACGCAAAATTTTGTATGTGAACTTAATTCAAGAATGTTTAGTATTAATTTCTAATGAAATGGAATAGTGAATCTTGTTTGAAGAATAAGTCCAATAAGAATACGATATAAATCTATGTGGGATTAATATTAAGCCCAAGTGGTTAATAATAGGAGGCCCAAGCTAATTCAAAGCAAGCCCACGAGAAATAATCTAATTAATTAGTCTTAAGCCCAAAGGATGATCCATCGGATAAATAGGATCCATGGGGCAACCCATGGGTGAAGTAGTGGGCAAGACTTTGTTGTGGTGACCAAGTAGTAAGTGTAATGGCCAAGTAATTTGGGTGGAGAGCAAGTTTACTTAGGCTTAAAGTTAAGAATAGTAAGGAGGTGGAAGGTATTAATGACCATTATACCCTAGCTTAGAGACTTCTATAAATAGCTAGCTCATTTGTTTCATTTGTTGCTTGTTCAAATTTCATCCAACAAACTCTCTCACAAACAACTTAATTGTTAGAGCAAATAAGCACTTTGAGCTTAACCTTTCATTAGTAGATTTCCAAAGCAAGAGAAGTAATCTTTAAAGGTAATTGATCTTGTCTCTTCTATCTCTATCATGGTAGGTTGATAAGAAAAGTAAAATCTAACGAACTTATATGCTAAGAACATATGAGAAGTGGATAAGCAATGAACTTAAGCCGAATAAGTTATGAATAAGTAACTTGAACTTAAACAAGTCATAAGCTTATGAAGAATATTGAAGAATTTGTTAAGTTATAAACTTATAAGAAATAAGCCATAACCTAATGTGAATATAAATTGTTGTATCATGTAAGTTGAGATATCTAGATAATGAAGTAAATGTATTTGGGTTGATGAACAAATCACTAGTAATTGAGTTTTGCCGAAATTCGCATGATTGGACAATAATCGTCGAATTCGTGAAAATCTCGGAATAGAAGTCATATTTTATGTTTGAACTTGAAGACATTAGTTTTTGATGGAGACAAGTCATATTTGTCATTATAGAGTTACGGACTCAAAAATGGCCGAATTTCGACTTAGAACGAAGAAACGAGCATTGAACGTTCACGAACATTCATCGTTTCGTTAAAAATGGACTAATAGGTGAACTTTTAGCAAATAAAGTCAAATAGAGAAAATTCTTGCATGAACACGTAGAGTATGTAATTTGTGAATTGTAGGCTCTTGAACGAGCCAATTCGGACTTTTAACGAAGAAGTTACGAGTCCGGGAGTTTCACAAAAATTATAGTCTGTCAAAAAATTTTGTGGCACAGTGTCCGCGCCGCAGCGCGACTCTAAGTTTAAATGACAAGCGCTGCAGTGCAAAAATGAACCTCATCCTCTGTTAGTTGGCGCTGCAGCACGGCCATATCAAAGGAGACTCGCGCCGCAGCGCCGAGTCCGATTTCTAGGCAATAACAGGTGACGCCGCAGCGCGGAACAGAGTGTATTAGCCGGCGCCGCATCGCCAGCCTTATGAACTATATAGTGAAAAATGTTTACATGTTGTGCATGAAGAGTAAATGATTAACACTTAACTAAGATCTTAATGAGAAATTGTTAAGACATAATTAAGCCTTAAGTATGATCATTTAAGGTTAAAAAGTTAGTTACATATGAACGTAAAAATGACAGAATAGAAAGCCGGAACCAATAAATAACAAATCTAATACGTAATTAGATTGAGAAGAAGGGTAAGATTCTTTAGGAACCATGTATGGTTATTCATGATCTAATATGCTATGTGATGTGATCATCTACTGTAGAGACCTTAAAGACCTAAAGTGCATGTGTTATATCTGTAAGCAGACGCTAAAGGCAAGTACTCTAACCCTTGTTCTAATTCGATCTGGACAAGCTTCGTGATTCATGTATTCTTACGCATGAGTTAATGTCTGATAAAGTCAAAGCCAATAATTTTGGCTAGACTTATGCTATGTTGGATTTCTTATAATCTATCAAGTATTGACAACGATTTACCAAACTAATATTATTGTGGTTTTTAAAAAGGAGACTGAGTATGCTAAATTGTTTTGTCGTCAAACGACAGGCACGTGAGGTTGCCACAACTTAAACGTATACACGTTTAATAAATGTAGTGTTGATCAACATAGAGTACTATAGGTTGATCATCTAGACGTGCTCGTAAGCTATGTCGGACTTCCGGACTTAGTGCCGGGACATCCTTTTCAAAGTACTTATGAAATGCTCGTGGTCATGAACCAGAATTGATGTTTTACTGAATATTGTTATTGTAAAATATTTTGAATGAAAAGGAGTGCTATTTTGAATTATCGATAGTACTTCATAACTATTGTTTAATTATTGAACATATATGATTCTTATGTTTCAAGCATGCTAGCTTTATTTGATGTACTTGCTGAGCTAGTTAGGCTCACTCTTGCTTGAACCATATGAATGCAGCTAAGGTCGAACGAAGCGATGGATCCAGCAAGGATAAAGGGAAGGCGAAGGCAATCCCATAGATTATTTATGTAATAGTATAGTTTTGAAAGAATAATATTTGATATTATGACAAAGACACATGTAATGGTTGTAAAGAACCTGGGGAATGTTAATATTCTTTTTAAAATATAAGACATATTCTTTCTGTTGAAGCATTTCAATTGAATGTTTGTGTAAACTGTAGCACTGTGACGCCCCGAAATCCGGTCTATCTTCACACCCGAATTCCGTACATCACGAGTACATCCTTCATCCACCATACATCATTATATACCAAAATATAACAACATACACTCTCAACTCTCAGGTTCTGGAAACCTTATATCCTATTTCCTTACAAATAATGGTAAATTACATTATCCATTTTATCTTACACGAGTGACTTTCATCCGCCACAAAGGATTCATAACTATTCATTAAACTAGTCTATAGTTTAATTCTATCATTCTATATTACAAGTCTTCATTTGCTCTGCACGTACATTCACATACTGAATGGCACTTCGTCTGGATACCTTCAGCTTGATCTTTACGGGATCCTTAAGTTCTTCTAACCTTGATCGCTGAAAATTGTTTTTCATTTAAAGCAAGTGTGAGTATTCAATTGCCCAGCAAGTCATAACAGTTGAACAAACAACTTCAGAATTTAGAACATTTCCTTAGAACTTCTATAACCGAACAAAGGTTATGAAACTGCTTGAATAATAGGAATAATCTCGATTCCTATCATTTTAAAACATTAATCACTTTTACTTTGAAATACTTTCATTCCTCTACCTTTTTCATACACATCATGTCTGGCTAGAATCATTAGCACAGACTTAACAATAACGGTTCATGTATAAACAGAACATACTTGTATTGAACAGCTCAATCACAGAACATTTCATATCATGGAAACACTGAAGTGTTCAAATTGTGGCTCAAGGCCTCATATATTCTACCACCTTGTACATACATCACACATATGCACATAGACAATACTTCTCAAGTACAACATCTGAGAAGTTTAAGAAACTAACATTCATGCAATATGAATGAAGTTAGGAAACTTGCCTTACGCCCAGCTACAGCTTACGCCGAACTGTTCATTCCAATTCTTATGTAACACATAAGGGAAAACATAAACACCAATTAGTCATATTTTGAACTTACACATTGGTTTACTTAACTTTACTTCTTAGGGTTCGCGTTCTTGCAATATAAGTTTACGCGACTAACTTCCTTTACCAGTTAACGACTTTATGACATACGGAGATGTCTTACTCAAAACGTTCATCATCTTGGATGATTTATATTCTTATCTTCTTCTTATAACTTCTCTAGGACTCAGCACACATCGTTTCTCTGCTAGTAGTCCATATGGTACTCTGAGTGGTTTCCCACAAACAACCAACAAACAAGTTCCCGTCTCATCTACACTGCCATCACAGTGAGTTAGATCGGTTGCCAGTTTCGTATATACCTTCGCTCTCTGAAGGAATTGTTTAGCCCAGCTCCCATATGTCAACCATCAGAGTTACGATTGTACCACAACCTAACTTCTCTTAACTTATACGAACTATTAAATTATAATTTTCGTTAAGTCAATTTCTTATTCCTTACGGCTTTTTGGCAACTAAATACCATACCTTAAAATTCATTCCTTATTCGACTCACATTCGGCTTTCATTAATCTTATTACCGTTAATTCATTATGGCTTTCTTGATAGTTCATATACTATTTAATACTTTCATTATCCATTACATGAACCCCATGTTCATTACTCGTTCTTAGTGTCGAAGCCATACTAATCGTTGTATGCTAAGACCGCACATCCATCGCAACAACGTTGCGTCCACAGCGTCTATACGCTTCACACTTATCTCTCATTATCATGATATAACATCGAAATGTTATTCATTACCCTCGACACTCAACGTCTAAGGAATCACAACCATAGCGATTCCTCACGTTCATTCATCCCGACTACGGTCCCCGGATATCGGTTATGTAACCCGCAATTATATTCTTTATAAATTAATCTTGCTTAATCTACATGTTCAACCTTTAATAAAGGTTTACATCACTTGATTAAGTGTTACATTAATTGAATATTATATTCTTTATCATCCCTTACATTTCCCCCAAGACCTAAGCAGTTAAAAACTCCTCTCTGGATTTTTTTTCAACACCGGCGCTGCGGCGCCACTCCCTTCTTTATTTCTCGCGCCGTGGCGCGAGTTTGCAGTACCCGACCCCCCAGTCTAGTGCTGCAGCGCCACATTACAAGGCATGACTGGCGCTGCGGCGCCAAGCCCTCACCCTAGAAATTTTCTAAGTGTTAAATAAATTCTTCGAGACGCTCACTTCCCGATCTCATAACTCCTTTGTTATAACTCGGAACGAGGTCGTTCCAAAGCCATTCTCTTCCTTATCTTACGTACTTTAATACCCCTTGGATAGAACTTCATTATAAATCTGATAACATGCCATTCAATTGCCTTGATCTTCACCCTTTATTCATTTTTACGCTTTTAACTTTCTTTGTTCGTTCGTCCGTAATTCGGTCATCCGAACTCGGAACTCGTTCGTTCTTAAGTCCATGACTCACGTTTTCTATGTTCCCTTACTTCCTTATAAAACCCTACACATTCGGGTTCATTTACTAACTTTCTAATTCTCGTTCGTGTTTTACGAAATTTCACCATAACTTCGTTATAGCAACGTTTTAATCCGTTCTTCATGAACGTTTCTACCGATCCTAACCAAGCAGTATGCAACTAACTTATACGCGATGGTTTTAAACTTATCCATCAACAACAATTATCCTACAATGGTTTTAAATTTGTCCATCAACAACGTTCTTCGTGTTCTTCGCGTGTTCTTCGTGTTCTTCGTTTTAATAGATATTTTGGATTACGATTCCACTTTTTATTGGAATTTGATGTTATAGAATATTATTCCTTACTTATTTCACCTACTTATTCATATAATCCACTCGGATCGCTCTAATTCATTACGAATCTTATACTTCCTTAAGAAATTTATAAACTACATTTCTAAGTTCTTATTCCTTCTTTTCTCATGATTTCAACCATATGAACTCATCTCCAACCTTATCTACTTCTTATCTTCATTAATTTATGTTTTCAAGCTTAGAAACTTAATGAAATTTAAAAAGAAAATAAGTTCTGAATTACCGTTCTTCTTTAATCCTCTTCCGTTATACAAAGCCGGCGATTTGCAAGCTTTGCTATTACACGATCACTTTCGATCCGATCATTCATGCTCACGCTCTTCCTTCTCCCTTCCACCTGACTTCTCTCTCTCTCTCTCTCTCTCTCAAGTGTGGGATTTTCAAAATCCACCAATAATGAAATAAGCTTACTATTTATAGATTTTCAAAGCTAAGGGCATTTTAGTCATTTCGCCCCCCTTAACCTCCTTACTATTCATTACTTAAGGCCCAAGTTTACTTAGCCACCAAGTTTACTTAGCCATTAAGTCTTCTTAACCATCAAGTTTACTTACTCATTAAGTTTGCTTAGCCTTTAAGTTTGCTTAACTCTTAAGTTTACTTAACCTTTAAGCATAAGCACTCTACTTAGCTATTAAGTTTACTTAATCATTACTTAACTTATCCTTTACTTAGCCATTAAAACTAATCGTATTCTACGCATCTCATTCTCGTATTCTCGTAATCTCTTCGTAAATTATTCATATGATATTCGTATTATATGTCGTAATAATCTTCGTACTATCCTCGTATAATACTTCATATCATACTCACATCTCTCAAGCATAATAACCCTAATTATTATACGTGATCTTAAAATTCTCGGAACTCACTTTTCCTAACCCTAGGTTTTGAGTCCGCAGGTGAAAACTTCGTTTTTGCCATAACTGAAATATTATTGAATATTCCATCACGTCTCAGAATTAAACGTAATCTATAACTTCTCGGAATTTCAAAATAAATCTCCGAGCAGAAATGGATGAATAGTGCCTATTTCGTCTTTTTCCCCAAAAATATTTTGTTCCCGGAAAACTTTCGTTTTCGTCTTGAAAATTCTTATTCGCTCAATCTAGCTCATAGCCAGAATACTCCCGACTTATAATCATCCTAGGTTATAGAACGATTAATAAACACATAACACAGAATATTATTAATAAAATTTAGTTTTATTAATAACTAATTCTTTAAACCTAAATTCTGGACAACCCGAATTTCCGGGTCGTCAGACTCTTCCCTCCTTATAAAAATTCCGTCCTCGGAATTTCTTAAAACTACACTCTTACCCGGGTCATCACATTCACCCATTCTTCACAGAATTTCGTCCTCGAAATTTTAGCCTACAATTCTTCTCAACTTCACTTCAACGGAGTTCTTATCTTTCCCTCTTTCCTAACCCCCATAACCTATCAAGAATCGTGAAGCAGAAGGAATAACGAGGAATATAAAATTTCCTCTTAAAACGTTTCATACTTTTGCTGAGGGGTCAAATCGACCATGAACTCTTACTGGGTTAACCAGCATTTCGCCATAAGCCCTTCTTTAACGGTCTGTTTCCAATCACAAAGAAAGTAAACTACCTCTTCCATGTTCTCCTCAGACTTAATAAAATAATTTTGTTTGGCACCACTTCTTCAAAGAAAGCTCGATTTTCTTTTAAGCATGGCATACCATTTGTCTAGCCAAATCAAATAGCTTAGACCATAACAATAAATTGGATATCAACTGGAAACATTCGTCTAGTCAATTCAATTGACATCGACTACTTCTTGAAATTATTTTCGCAATACATCAAAACGGTTTATGACGTCATGATACCGTACTTTTTACAGTACGTTGAGGACTTCGTCAGTTTGTGACTTCGTCATTATACATCATACCATAGTAGGTTATTGATCCTAAGATCACATCCAACACAAGGTGAAATTGCATTAACAACTCCATCGTTTTACCATCCTTGCATCAAATGCACTGATGATATAAAATTCATTTTGATATTTTAAATCAATTCTTATCTAGCCGAAGCAATTAGCATAGACATACCAAGAATAGCTCTTTTAAAAATTCTATTGATTCCAAAAGTTGAATCAATTTTTTCTTTTTTTCAAAATGTACTTATCAGCACGAGTTCAATAAAGTTCGAAATCTAGCATAGCTAGATAACTTGGAATATCCGATTCTCCATCTTCCTTCATTGTGGTACTGCGACAATACTTAATACTCTCTAGCACCTTCATTGCTAAGCCTACTGAAAATAACTCATTTCCAGTCTAAACATTCCTATATCATAGTATAGTCCATCAACTTACCATACATTATGAGTTCAGGAACTTTCCACAATAATATGAGTTTAAGAATATCCAGACAGACCATAGGCGTCCATTCGCTGAGACGTTCAAAAACATTCCATATTCTTATGAGTCACGAACTTACCATAAGTATGAGTTTCTGGAACTCGTACCTACCTTATCGTTCTCTACGTACCAAGTATATACATGAGAAAAGATTCACCTTCTCGCCATATACATCTTGATAGCGCGACCAATTCCAATGATTATCACTGTAATAAGCTAAGCAGTTGTTATACCAAGCACAAACCTCTGCCCATAACAAAGGTTCATACAACTCAGCTATCACATGAGTCCTCAATTGAAATTTTACAACTTCTAAATCTCTCTCTACTTAATACGAATTTTCTTTGATTCATATACTATCCTGCTCAACTCAATCTGAGTTCTTCTTCCTGTACTACTTCATAGTACCTTTCATTCATAGCACTAGCTATAATTCATTCATTATTTAACAGCTCATCTGTTACTACGATTCACTATGATCACATGGTGATCTTCTTATCCTTTTCTCTACGATTATAGTCTTAGGTACTCCTACCTAAGATTTATAACCTATCCGCTCTGATACCAACCTGTGACGCCCCAAAATCCGGTCTATCTTCACACCCAGATTCCGTACGTCACGAGTACATCCTTCATCCACCATACATCATTATATAGCAAAATATAACAACATACACTCTCAACTCCCAGGTTCTGGAAACCTTATAACCTATTTCCTTACAAATAATGGTAAATTACATTATCCATTTTATATTACACGAGTGACTTTCATCCGCCACAAAGGATTCATAACTGTTCATTAAACTAGTCTATAGTTTAATTTTATCATTCTATATTATAAGTCTTCATTTGCTCTGCACGTACATTCACATACTGAATGGCACTTCGTCTGGATACCTTCAGCTTGATTTTTACGGGATCCTTAAGTTCTTCTAACCTTAATCGCTGAAAATTATTTTTCATTTAAAGCAAGTGTGACCATTTAATTGCCCAGCAAGTCATAACAGTTGAACAAACAGCTTTAGAATTTAGAACATTTCCTTAGAACTTCTATAACCGAACAAAGGTTATGAAGCAGCTTGAATAATAGGAATAATCTCGATTCCTATCATTTTAAAACATCAATCATTTTTACTTTGAAATACTTTCATTCCTCTATCTTTTTCATACACATCCTGTCTGGCTAGAATCATTAGCACAGACTTAACAATAACGGTTCATGTATAAACAGAACATACTTGTATTGAACAGCTCAATCACAGAACATTTCATATCATGGAAACACCGAAGTGTTCAAATTGTGGCTCAAGGCCTCATATATTCTACCACTTTGTACATACATCGCACATATGCACATAGACAAGACTTCTCAAGTACAACATCTGAGAAGTTTAAGAAACTAACATTCATGTAATATGAATGAAGTTAGGAAACTTGCCTTACGCCCAGCTACAGCTTACGCCGAACTGTTCATTCCAATTCCTATGTAACACATAAGGAGAAAACATAAACACCAATTAGTCATATTTTGAAATTACACATTGGTTTACTTAACTTTACTTCTTAGGGTTCGCGTTCTTGCAATATAAGTTTACGCGACTAACTTCCTTTACCAGTTAACGGCTTTATGACATACGGAGATGTCTTACTCAAAACGTTCATCATCTTGGATGATTTATATTCTTATCTTCTTCTTATAACTTCTCTAGGACTCAGCACACATCGTTTCTCTGCTAGTAGTCCATACGGTACTCTGAGTGGTTTCCCACAAATAACCAACAAACAAGTTCCCGTCTCATCTACACTGCCATCACAGTGAGTTAGATCGGTTGCCAGTTTCGTATATACCTTCGCTCTCTGAAGGAATTGTTTAGCCCAGCTCCCATATGTCAACCATCAGAGTTATGATTGTACCACAACCTAACTTCTCTTAACTTATACGAACTATTAAATTATAATGTTCTTTAAGTCAATTTCTTATTCCTTACGGCTTTTTGGCAACTAAATACCATACCTTAAAATTCATTCCTTATTCGACTCACATTCGGCTTTCATTAATCTTATTACCGTTAATTCATTACGGCTTTCTTGATAGTTCATATACTATTTAATACTTTTATTATCCATTACATGAACCTCATGTTCATTACTCGTTCTTAGTGTCGAAGCCATACTAATCGTTGTATGCTAAGACCGCTCATCCATCGCAACAACGTTGCGTTCACAGCGTCTATACGCTTCAAACTTATCTCTCATTATCATGATATAACATCGAAATGTTATTCATTACCCTCGACACTCAACGTCTAAGGAATCACAACCATAGCAATTCCTCACGTTCATTCATCCCGACTACGGTCCCCGGATATCGGTTACGTAACCCGCGATTATATTCTTTGTCAATTAATCTTGCTTAATCTACACGTTCAACCTTTAATAAAGGTTTACATCACTTGATAAAGTATTACATTAATTGAATATTATATTCTTTATCATCCCTTACATTTCCCCCAAGAGCTGAGCAGTTAAAAGCTCCTCTCTGGATTTTTTTTCAACACCGGCGCGGCGGCGCCACTCCCTTCTTTATTTCTCGCGCCGTGGCGCGAGTTTGCAGTACCCGACCCCCCAGTCTGGTGCTGCAGTGCCACATTACAAGGCATGACTGGCGCTGCGGCGCCAAGCCCTCACCCTAGAAATTTTCTAAGTGTTAAATAAATTCTTTGAGACGTTCACTTCCCGATCTCATAACTCCTTTGTTATAACTCAGAACGAGGTCGTTCTAAAGCCATTCTCTTCCTTATCTTACGTACTTTAATTCCCCTTGGATTGAACTTCATTCTAAATCTGATAGCGTGCCATTCAATTGGCTTGATCTTCACCCTTTATTCATTTTTACGCTTTTAACGCTCTTTGTTCGTTCGTCCGTAATTCGGTTATCCGAACTCGGAACTCGTTCGTTCTTGAGTCCACGACTCACATTTTCTATGTTCCCTTACTTCCTAATGAAACCCTACACATTCGGGTTCATTTACTAACTTTCTAATTCTCGTCCGTCTTTTACGAAATTTCGCCATAACTTCGTTATAGCTAAGTTTTAATCCATTCTTCATGAACGTTTCTACCGATCCTAACCAAGCAGTATGCAACTAACTTATACGCGATGGTGTTAAACTTGTCCATCAACAACAATTATCCTATTATGGTTTTAAATTTGTCCATCAACAATGTTCTTCGTGTTCTTCGTTTTAATCGATATTTTGGATTACGATTCCACTTTTTATTGGAATTTGATGTTATAGAACATTATTACTTACTTATTTCACCTACTTATTCATATAATCCACTCGGATCGCTCTAATTCATTACGAATCTTATACTTCCTTAAGAAATTTATAAACTACATTTCTAAGTTCTTATTCCTTCTTTTCTCATTATTTCAACCATATGAACTCATCTCCAACCTTATCTACTTCTTATCTTTATTAATTTATGTTTTCAAGCTTAAATACTTAAAGAAATTTAAAAAGAAACTAAGTTCCGAATTACCGTTCTTCTTTAATCCTCTTCCGTTATACAAAGCCGACGATTTGCAAGCTTTGCTATTACACAATCACTTTTGATCCGATCATTCATGCTCATGCTCTTCCTTCTCCCTTCCATCCGACTTCTCTCTCTCTCTCTCTCTCAAGTGTGGGATTTTCAAAATCCACCAATAATGAAATAAGCTTACTATTTATATATTTTCAAAGCTAAGGGCATTTTAGTCATTTCGCCCCCCTTAACCTCCTTACTATTCATTACTTAAGGCCCAAGTTTAGTTAGCCACCAAGTTTACTTAGCCATTAAGTCTTCTTAACCATCAAGTTTACTTACTCATTAAGTTTGCTTAGCCTTTAAGTTTGCTTAACTCTTAAGTTTACTTAACCTTTCAGTATAAGCACTTTACTTAGCTATTAAGTTTACTTAATCATTACTTAACTTATCCTTTACTTAGCCATTAAAACTAATCGTATTCTACGCATCTCATTCTCGTATTCTCGTAATCTCTTCGTATATTATTCGTATGATATTCGTATTATATGTCGTAATAATCTTCGTACTATCCTCATATAATACCTCATATCATACTTATATCTCTCAAGCATAATAACCCTAATTATTATACGTGATCATAAAATTCTCGGAACTCACTTTTTCTAACCCTAGGTTTTGAGTCCGCAGGTGAAAACTTCGTTTTTGTCATAACTGAAATATTATTGAATATTCCATCACGTCTCAGAATTAAACGTAATCTATAACTTCTCGAAATTTCAAAATAAATCTCCGAGCAGAAATGGATGAATAGTGACAATTTCGTCTTTTTCCCCGAAAATATTTTGTTCTCGGAAAACTTTCTTTTTCGTCTTGAAAATCCTTATTCGCTTAATCTAGCTCATAGCCAGAATACTCCCGACTTATAATCATCCTAGGTTATAGAATGATTAATAAACACATAGTATAGAATAGTATTAATAAAATTTAGTTTTATTAATAACTAATTCTTTAAACCTAAATTCTGGACAACCCAAATTTTTGGGTCGTCACAAGCACCGTGTAGCACCATCTGTCGGGTTGTAAGATACCCGGATTTGGGGGCGTCACAATATGTTTATGTATTTGGACAAAGGATAGAAAAAATATTAAGTTGATTTGGTATTTTTGTGAAAATGATATGGAATCCAACTTGCTGGATTGAGTAATTTGTGAATGCAGTTTGCTGGATTGGAAAATCTGATGAATCCAGCTTGCTGAATTGAATAGCAGTTTATTGTTTTGAAAATGTGTTGAATCCAGCTTGCTGGATTGTAATCTAGTTGCTGGATTTGAAATCCAGTTTGCTTGATTGCAGTTTAGTTTGCTGGATTGGCCATCTAGATATTGGATTTAGAATCTAGCTTGCTGGATTCCAAATCTAGATTGCTGGATTGATATTTGACTTATATGTTCAAGAAAAACTTTTAATATATAAGATTAAAGTATTTAAATCATATAACTATGATAGTAATGATTGAAAAATCATGATAAATGATAATAATTATTATGTAAAAAAATTATTATGAGACTTGAAAAATATTTTGACTGATAATATAATTAACAAAGGTAATGGTTAAGTGTTTAGGCAGAGTTTAATTGAACTTAAACTCGATATTTATCCGATTAGGCCGTCGGAATGCCAGAATTGTACCGAACTCGACTCAGACTGTTAAAATTTTACTTGAGGTTAGGTTTTATGTATTTTATAGACTGATAGGGTTATGTGTTATGTGTTTAAGTTATGTTAAATACTATGATTATATTATTCTAATACTTGCAAATCAATATTATTAATATTAGGTCTTCAGACATAGCTTATTAAATTGCATAACAATAATCAACGGAACATGCAAGTTTCTTATACTCACTTATTGTGCAAGTATTTTTGAACTCTAACTCGAGTTGTATTATTCAATTATATTTGTGGTTAATCATTTCTGATTGCCATGTCTAAGAATTATTAAATCATACTATGTGCATACTGCATGTATTTATCAGGTATGAAAGGCTGATCATCTTCATTACCATTCGATCCAGATATATATATATATATATATATATATATATATATATATATGTTCATGTTCAATGTTCGTTCTGCTATGTAAAATTTGTTCATGCTACTTCACAACTATATTGTTGAATTATAGCCAGCTTATTATTCAAATTCTTTCAATCATGATATATCCTTAAAGAAACTTATACTTGCTGGGCAAACTTATGCTCACCCTTGCTATATCATGATAAATATTGCAGATTAAGACGAATACGTCGGATACAAGGAAAGGTCAACGACAGTTCCAACTTTAGTATATGTGTGCAATTAGATTTGTAACAGTATTGTATATTAATGTTATTGTAAGTCAAATAAGTTATAAATTGTGTATAAGTTAAGGTTACTCGACCTTGGGGAATAGTGTGTAAAGTTTACTATATAAACAATTTATGTTTATATATTCAACAATAGTTATAGAATGATTGTACCAGATCCTTGGTGATTTGGGACCCGAATTTGGGGCTCTCACTGTTGGTATCAAAGCTGTAGGTTATAAACTTAGGGTAGTGATAACTTAAACTAATAATCGTAGTGATTAGGATAAGTACTAACTCAAATAGAGTTAGTGAGTCGGTAAGATTCAAAGATGAATCTCGGCGAGTTATAAATATATAGAGTTCCCTAACTCTAATAATAAAAGTGAATAGTAATGATGAATAAATAGAGTCTAAAAGACTAAAAGTACATAGATATATGATTATAAAACAAAACGATCATGGTATAGAAATTAATCGTAATATATACGATGAGATCACCCCGTGATCTGATAAGGTTATTGTATAAAGAAGGATCAAGCGAATGATTGAAAAATTTTCAGCAAATATTACTGTGTATCAGTGGTACTACAAATTGGTACAGATTCAGGAAAGGAATATGAATATGGATTAAATGAAATTCGTATTAAAAATGGAGTTAAGAATTAGGTGGGGATTTCAATTGAGGACTCATGTCAGCAACTGAGTTGTATGATTCTTCGTATGGGAGGGGAATTGTACTTGGTGTAAATACCACTTAGTTTCTAGTACTGATAATCATTGAAATGTCTGTGTCGCGTTATTTGCTATATGCATGTTAAGAGAGTGATTCCTTTCTCATGTGTATATCAGGTAGATAAGGTATAGGTAGATAATATAAGGTTAAGTACGAGTTCTTAAAACTCATACTTATGATACGTTCATGACTCATGATTATATGAAATATTTATGAACCCCTCAGCGAATGGACGCCAAAGGTCTGACTAGACAAGTTCTTAAACTCATATGATTGCGAAAAGTTCCTGAACTCATGAGTGTGGGTTGACGAACTGAGAATAGTTATGTGTATTAAGGATAATATGAATAGATAGATTACTAAGCAATTAATTATTAGTGGAGATATAAGTTTTCCAAATTTTCTAGCTATGTCAGACTCGAAATTTTTGACATCAAGTTAAATACGCACTATGTGCTTTTAAAAATGAATTTTTATTCTCAACTCTTGGTGACCATTGTGTATGAGTGGACTTCGGGCCACCAACACCTCGTTACTTGTTGAAATGATAAAACAAATTTGAAATGATTTTTTGATCGGTTTAAAGAATAGTCTATGCTATTTGTTTCGGCTAGATGATAATGATTTGAAATATCAAAATATATTTTTATTTATCACTTATGTACCATGTAAACTGGTACAGAGATGATAAAAAATTGAAGGAGTTGTAAATACAGGAATACTTAGTGTTGAATTTGATCTAAAATCGTTGTTCCACTATTGTATGATGTGTTATGACAAAGTCACTCGATGACGGCATCCTCAAACGGGCTGTTAATACAGTACGACATCATGACATCATTTTCAAAATATTTACAAAATTTTAATTTGCCAACGGCGTTTGGCTACACACATTCGTATTTCGATTGAAGTTGATTATTGATATGAGGCTAAGCTATTTGATTCGGCTAGACCAACGTTTATGAAAATTCTAAGCGTCTTTGAAAATTTTCCCGAACCAAATTATTTTTGGTGCTGATTCCGATAAGACTGAGATAAAAAAAATTTGTGCCTATGGCAGTGATGAGAAACAGATCAGACCAGCAGTACTTAATAAGTACAGGGCATACCGTGCTAATTACCCACTATGTCCGTAAGTTATGACGGTTTGCGGATGAATTTTCATAAAATCTTTGCGAAAATGACAGACAATAGTCTATATAACTCCTCAGCAATATTTGGAATTTTTTTACTCTTGTGAGGAATATATTGGATAACATGTGATGATGAGAATGAATGGTGAATGGTTTAAGGTGTAAGGTGTAAGGTAAATTTTGGGGATGAAATTTTTAGAAGAAAGGGTGAATGTGACAACCCGAGAATTTAAATAATTATTTAAATCTTAAATGATGAATTAAAGGTTGAGTAATAAACCTAGACAGAAAATAAGTGAATGGATTTGACATTTTTGAGAAGGAATTTTAAGGATTTCAAAATCTTTTGGTGAATTATTTAGGATTAAGTATGTAAACGTATATGTTTTGTGTATATGGTATTATATAAGTTCAGTTTGTGGTTAAGGGTCAAAGTTTGACTAGATAAACTATATCTGTGACAAACCCTAGGTATATATTAAGAACGTCAGCGTTCAGTTAGAAAGCCCTAGCGAATTGTTTAGAAACCATAATTTTATTTTCGAGAATTTTAAACCCTAACTGGGAATTTTAAAACCCTAATTTGAGAACCCTAATTTTAAGTATAAAATCCTAAGGGTTAAAAGTTATGTGAGTAATAAATATTAATATTATTTGATGGTTTATACTTGTTTATTATATAAACAAATAAATGAAATTAGGGTGATCCTAATTATATATTAGGAATGAAAAATTTATTTAACTTAAGGGTTATGGTATGAGAGAATATTGGTATTTAAAATTTATACTAATTCTAAGAGATTTATTTTACACATCTCAATTAATTAATTTTATAACCTAATTATAGCAAGTCTAATTGGGTTAAGAAATTAAATGTACATGAGTAAGGATTTGGATTATAATTCAGTAAAGGGAAATCCTAATTTAATGATTAGGGTAAGATAGAATTTAAGATAATGGACCATATTAATTCTTATGACCCAAACATTTTAGTTAGGAAGTCCAAATATTTTAATTGGATAGCCCAAAAGAATTAAGTGTTAAGCCCAAGTGTTGGCCCAATTATGAAGGAACATTTTGAAGAATTAGTAACGCATAATATAACATTAAAATTAAACCAAAATGAAGGGAAAAAAAGCCACATGGCCGGCCCCCATAAGACAGAGAGAAAGGAGATTCATGCATGTAATGATTTTATTTTACCCACTTCTACTAACTCCTTACCAACTCTTCCATGTGTCACTCCTTTATTTAAGCAACATTCTTAACCAAAGCAATAAGCAACCTTTTAGTTATTGAGGAAGAGAAAGAAACAGGAGTGGGGGGATGTATGTTAGATATACAAAGTATATCTCTTAATTACACCAAAATGCATTTACTTTCTCTTACATCATTTATTTCCTCTCACTTCTTATGTTAGATAACAAAAAGAACCAACGAGGGAGAGAAAGAAGAGAGGCCTTTTCGGCAGCCATAGAGGAAAGGAGAGAGAGAGTTTTTCTTCAAAGTTTCCTAGCTCCATAATCAAAGCTCAGCAAGAAGGAAAAAGAAAATAAAGCAAATGTATACCTAAACTAGATTATGTAATTTATTGTTGTCTTTTCAAAATCAAAACTTGGATCTATAATTCAAAACTTCAAAACTCTAGATCTACATGATCTAGAGTGTGTTATGTGTGTATCTATCCATTTTGAGGATAAAAAATTAGATCTAAAGTATGAAATGGAAACTACGTTTTTCAAAATGTAGAGAACCTAATTTTTCTTAGTCTTGATTGTGTTTAACCTTGTGTTTGATGATTGTTTGATGAAATAGATCATGCATTATGATATAATCATGGGTATATGAAGTATTAGTAAGTATTATTACGAGTTATGTTGGTTATTATGTGAGAACATAGAAGTTTTCTTAGAAACCACAAATGGATGAAAATCAGATTTTTGTGAAAACGAAACATGAAATTCAAACGACCATATCTCCTAATATAATTTGAATTTTTGAATGTGGTTAAGTCATGGAGTTATAACTATGGGTGTTTTAATGTCTCCAAGTGGAATCACTGAAAAAGGAGTTATAGATTTCCGTATGGACTATTTTTAGCAAAATAGTTAAAACTGCAAAATATCGAAATTCATACTGTCAAAAATTTTGCAAGGGCTATTTCGGCCACTTAATTTGTAAGAAAAATTCCGTCATTTTGGGACATGAAAATATATGGTATTATGTACCTCCTGTCCAAAAATAACCTCATTTCGACTTAAAATGACCAAGTTATGACAATTTCAATATTTGGTTTTTTCGGACGAAAATTGTTATAACCGAAGTTCTATAACTCCGATGATCACAAAATTTAAACTGGAGGCTGACATTAACACGTACAAGATTGTGTCAAGAGATGGGAAATTCTAGATTTAAGCATGATAGGGCTAATTTCTTAAGCTACGCCTAAAAATGATTTTTAAAAAATTATGGGAAAAACCTTTGTGTATGATTTATATGTATATGTATTTGGACAAATGATAGAAAAATAATAAGTTGATTTGGTATTTTCGTGAAAAGGATATGAAATCCAGCTTACTGGATTGAGTAATTTGTGAATCCAGTTTGCTGGATTGGAAAATCTGATGAATCCAGCTTGTTGAATTGAATAACAGTTTACTGTTTTGAAAATGTGTTGAATCCAGCTTGCTAGATTGTAATCTAGTTGCTGGATTTGAAATCCAGTTTGCTGGATTGCAGTTTAGTTTGCTGATTTAGAATCCAGCTTGCTGGATTCCAAATCTGGATTGCTGGATTGGTATTTGGCTTATATGTTCAAGAAAAACTTTTAATATATAAGATTAAAGTATTTAAATCATATAACTATGATAGTAATGATTGAAAAATCATGATAAAAGATAATAATTATTATGTAAAAAAATTATTATGAGAGTTGAAAAATATTTTGACTGATAATATAATTAACAAAGGTAATGGTTAAGTGTTTAGGCAGAGTTTAATTGAACTTAAACTCGATATTTATCCGACTAGGCCATCGGAAAGCCAGAATTGTACTGAACTCGACTAAGATTGTTAAAATTTTACTTGAGGTTAGGTTTTATGTGTTTTATAGACTGATAGTGTTATGTGTTATGTGTTTAGGTTATGTTAAATATTGTGATTATGTTATTCTAATACTTGCAAATCAATATTATTAATATTAGGTCTTCAGACAAAACTTATTAAATTGCATAACGATAATCAACGGAACATGCAAGTTTCTTATACTCACTTATTGTGCAAGTATTTTTGAACTCTAACTCGAGTTGTATTATTCAATTATATTTGTGGTTAATCATTTCTGATTGCCATGTCAAAGTTTATTTAAGGATATATCATGATTGAAAGAATTTGAATAATAAGCTGGCTATAATTCAACAATATAGTTGTGAAGTAGCATGAACAAATTTTACATAGCTGAACGAACATTGAACATGAACATATATTTCAATGTTCGTTCAGCTATGTAAAATTTTACTTCAATGTTCGTTCAGCTATGTAAAATTTGTTCATACTACTTCACAGCTATATTGTTGAATTATTGCCAGCTTATTATTCAAATTCTTTCAATCATGATATATCCTTAAATAAACTTATACTTGCTGGGCAAACTTATATTCACCTTTGCTATATCATGATAAACATCGCAGATTAAGACGAATACGTCGGATACAAGGAATGGTCAAAGACAGTTCTAGCTTTAGTATACGTGTGCAGTTAGATTTGTAACAGTATTGTATATTAATGTTATTGTAAGTCAAATAAGTTATAAATTGTGTATAAGTTAAGGTTACTCGACCTTGGGGAATAGTGTGTAAAGTTTACTGTATAAACAATTTATGTTTATATCTTCCGCAATAGTTATAGAATGATTGTACCAGATTCTTGGTGATTTGGGACTCGGATTTGGGGCTCTCACATATCAGCAGTATGGGACCTCAATGCAGTACTATCTGTAATAGCAGCATCTCGAGAACACATTGCGTTATCCCGCATAGTAACAATTGTAACTCTAGATGATCTAGCCTTTTCCCACTCAGCAACAACGGTATCTCTATGAGCTAAAGCATCATTTCTCTTAACTAGAGCGACATCTCTCCCAAAAAGAGATGTCAACATCAAGGCCTTAGCCTTATCCCTCTCATATGTCATCAGATGTAGACTCTGCTCTAAATACTCTGCAGAATGTGGAGTCACAGTAGCAGAAATATTGGGAGAATTAATTAGAGTTGTTGTCAACCTAGCGAATAGCTCATCCTCAATGGGAGAATCAGGCTCCTCCATAGGCTTCCCACTGTCAGAATCAACACCCAACTCTGTGGATACAACTCCAACTGATGTAATCTCTACCTCTAGCAATGCAGAATACTATGAAGAACTGCTCGGATGGCTAGTAGTAAAATCAGCCCTCTCACGCTGAACCCAACAGGCATAAACCCTCAACATATCCTCCGTTCACAAAAGTCGAGATGACATACGCTGAACCAATGCCCCATCAAAGGGATGAACATCCTGAAACTGGTTAAAATGTGCCATCACAGCCAGTGGATGATAAGTGGTCACACCCCTCAAACCAGCTAGACGAAGATAATCCATGCCAGATGTATGAGTAATAAAGCTATAGGGAGAACTATGCCCTGAACATGGCAAAATGTCAAATGGATCCTCGATCCCTGCCAAGAAGACTGACCAGGAAGAAGCATCTGAACACTCTGTCAACTGAAAGGAGTAAGACATAGCTATCTCATTGGAAAAATAATACCCATGGCAGTGGAATGTGCCAATCGGTCTCAGGTGTGACATGAACCACACATGCAGCAAGATCGAAATGCCTATAAATACCCCAGCAGAATGGGTGTGGCAATACATGGCCGACCTCAAGGTCTCTGCCACAATCATCGGTATAATGGTATGTCCCTCCCGGAGAGCCGGCACTGCCATAATCACACCGATGTCTAAATGATCCATGAACAGTGGCATTTATAGATAAGCCACTATACACATCAATAGTACGTCTACTCTTGCAACACACCCCTCATCCTCTGACGTGGTGAATTCCCTAGAGTGCTGCACATAACTTTCTAAGGAGCCAAATCTGTCTATCAAAAAATGCATGGACACTACATGCCCGGAGGAGATCTCATCCTGGGCTACTCTACGCCTCAAACAAGTGGGGTCATAAACTGTCGGCTCATATCTCCTACAGCCATCCGAGCATAAGGCATGTCTAGTAGCAAATATGTCAGACGCTCATACTCCGCTAAGGTAGGGGTCAACTCCTGGGTCTCAAACCGGAACACCTGCCTATCCGGTACCCAATGCTCCAGCATGCCCTCAACAAAATTGAATGGAACCTGGAACATCAGGAGGGTTATAGAGTGGTGCAACAGCTGATCTACGGTCACTCGATCTGGGGGTGATAAACTATCATACCACGATCTCAAATATGAGGCTACCAATATTGGTGGAGTATGATCAATGCGGCTAACTGTCGATGAAGACATCTGTGAGGACCCCAAACTCGGATACTTGAAACCCGAACTCAGTTCTTCACGATACCATTTCTATGAGCGGAATAATTCTAATAATAATAACAATAATATGAAAGATCAAATTAATTTACATAATTATCAGAGTCTAACTCCCAAGTACAAAACCTTTAAACATTCATTACAACCCATGATAGATAATATATATATCATAATTGTCTTAATAACATTAAACTATTACATAACATAGTAATTCGTTCATTCAGCAACCTTCCCTTTTCCTTTGTTCTTAGCAGAGTTCTCTGGTCGTTCGCACTTAGCTGAAAACATTTAAATCTAAGCAAGGATGAGCATTTGAGTGCCCAGCAAGCAATAGCAATTATATATATATATATATATATATATATATATATATATATATAAGCTGAAAGGATTTAAATGTTCTCTTTGTACTATTCTTCTACAACAAGTCAATAGTTGTGAAGTATTCTGAACCGATAATAATAACATAACAACTCTCTTTCAAATTTTTGAAACTACATAATGACTATATCTGGGGTTATGGTGACATGCCATGAACATTGTTTTCATTTTCGAAAAGGTTAAACAAAAATTCATCTGTAAACCGTCATAACTTACGGGCACGGGGGTGATCAGCCCGTTATGCCCTGCATTGATCAATACTACATTGCTAGAACGATATTATCGTTCATCCTTTGTCCGCCGGAGCGCATAAAAATTTTCCCGTGTAGGGATGTTCATACCTGTCTGGGTTCTAAATCAAAGGTTTTATCTTGTTCAATAATAATCTATAATTCAATATATCTGTATACGGGTAATTGACAAAGGTATATCAACATGTGATTAAATACAATAATTATCCAAGTTGGGACACTTGTTTAACCACTTCTAGAAATTAACGAACAGAATATATATATCCGAATTATCATATACTAACATGTTGATATTCAATGAGCTTATATAATATAAAGTTCATAATCTGTACAATAATAATATAGTTTAGAAACATTCTTACTCACATCCATTGCATAAAGAAAATGCAAAGGTTAGATACTTGCCTGAAGCGCTGCTTACAACTTGTAATTAAGATCTATCGCTTATCTCACGACCTATCATTAATAAGATAGTTCGTTCGATTAGAACAACATACTATAACACATAACACTGCTTATTGCAGTCAACACATAACCTAATCACATTAGCACCTATGTTTAATAACCATTAAATCACAAATAATCACTTATACAATCAAAATATCTAAGTCCAGGTCAATTTCTGAAACATGTCGGTCTACCGACAACTTTATTGGGTAATTATCGAGTCTAAGACTCTATTTTATAACTTAACATCGGTACGTATCAGTCATATTATTTTTAAATGACTCAGTATAATTTTAAAACATTTATTATAATTTATCACAAATTTTCAAACACTGGAATCATATTTAAATGATTTAAATACCAATCAATTCTATTGTAATAAATATTTAATTAGTATTAAACTATTAATGAAATCATTTCCAAAATATTAAAGTTATGTATAATAACCCAAAATACTTTTAAAGTATTAATATTAACCTTAAATGATTTTTAAAACATTTAAAATTATTTTTAAATAATTATCATTAATATTAAAGTATTAATGTTCTATTTATCAAAATATTAAAAGTCATTATTCATAACTTAAAATATTTTTAATTCATTTATATCCTTTTTAAATAATTTTTAAATTAATAAAACCATTTTTAAACTATTTATTTAATATAATTATTAAATAAATTTAATAATAATAACTTAATAATCATTAATATTAAATTATTAATGAAATTATCCTTAAAATATTTTTAAACACTTTATTTTCATTTAATATGATTTTTAATATAATAAAATTATTTTTAATTAATTTACTTAATTCATTTAGTAAATAAATTATTTACCATTAATATTAATTTATTAATGAAATTTATCATAAAATATTAAAAGTCATTAAAAATAACTTAGAATATTTTCTTATATCATAATATAATTTTTAATGATTTTTCAAATATTAAAATCATTTTTAAATAATTTATTTAATATTATAATTAAATAAATTAAATACTTTTAATATTTCAAAAATATTAAATATTTATGAAATATATTAAAAATAATTAAAAACTAATTTTCGGAATTTTTAATAATTTTTAATAATTTATTTTGTATTTTTAATAATTAAAAACTAATTTTTTCTATTTTTTATTAATTTCTGAAAAATATTAAATAATATGTCGCTAAAGACCACCTATAGCGACAGAACCGTCGCTATAGGTGTTCTTCATGTTCTTGATACAAACCCAGAAAACCAAGTCAGTGATCATGTGGCCTAGTTTGACCGCGATTTATGATCATACCAAGCTGTTTCTGGACTATCTATTGCACACAGATTATAGAACTAATATAGTACTACACGATACAGCAACAATCATAATCATATAATACCCAGCAAAGCAGATCTGACCCGTCCAAAGTGGCTGTCAAAGCTGTTCTTCATTTTTGGGTTACCCAGAAATGAAGAACAGTTCGTGAGGCCTACTTTGGGCTCCCACAACTTGCAATACATGTAAGTTATTAGTGATTTAAAGATTTCAGGTTGTAGAACACATGTAAGTCTAGAGATCCATTACATAAAATCATCGCAACAACATCAAAATCGCGAGATATAATCTGGTCAAACTATGTCAGTCGTCATGTTCTTAAGTTTTCTGGGTTACCCAGAAAACAGAGAACATGATCGGCTTCACTAGTTTGACCGGCTAGAAATTTCAACCTGTTTACTATATATGTGATCTTAAGGCCTGAGGATGTAGTACAAGCAACATAGTATAATATAGATACATCCATAAACACGGATCAACAATAACATGACAGATCTAAACGCTTGAAAAAAATTGTCAGAGGCGGTTCCTGGCTTTCTGGGCTGCCTAGAAAATGCCCGGTCAATGCCGGTCAACGGCCTTTGACCGTTAATAACAACAAATCTAGACATCAAATGACTATTCTACCACTTGCATCTTAAAGACCATATACCAGGCTACATATTTAAAACATAAAACAACCAAAAACATAAACCAATAAGGATCTACAGGCTCTGACATTCGCTGTCAGACGCCTCTTTAAAAAATTTCCAGACTTTGAAGATCTTCAAATCCGAGCCTCTAGATGTTATGGATCTAACATCTAGTAACCCAGATCATCACTAGACACTACTAACAACATATTCTAACATTCAAACATAACATCTAACATAGAAAATTTGGACAGATTTTCGGGCTAGGGTTTATACCTTTGCTTTGATCTTCTTGTAATCTGGCTACTGATGTTTGTTATGGATTTTCGTGGGGCTTGATTTGTAACTAATATATGATGATATTTTCGGAGGTTTTGATAGAGAGAGAATTGGTTGAGAGCTTGGACAAAATGTAAGTAACAAAATACATTTTCTCTCTCCTTAAATCCTTAAATAGACAAATTGATTCATGTATATGGCTGATCTAGGATGGTTTGCTCTCAATTTTGAGTCATAAGGAGTAGTTGGAGTTGGTTAACAACTCAAAATATGGAAGGATTTGCAAGCAAGCTTCTAAAAATTAAAAAGTAATATATTCTTTTTTTTTAATAAAGTAATTAAGGGTATTTTTGTCCATGACACTTGAATCTAGATTCTAATCACTAGATTTTAAACATTAAGATTTCCTAAATAATTTCTAGGGTTTGAGCAATTATATATAGAGTTCAATAAAAATTAAATTATAACTAAATAATTATAATTAGGGTTTTTAAATAGAAAATTAGGGTTTCTAGATTATACTTAGGGTTTAACCTAATTAATCATTTAATACACAACATAAAACATATAACATAGTTATATAACAGTCTTAAGCTCACAATTGATTTTCAATTTAGAGTTTCCCTAAGTAAAATTAGGGTTTAACCAATTAATACTAGGGTTTTGAAATTAAACACCATAATTGACCAATTATTATCAATACAAATATACTGTACATATTTATAGCACTGAAAAATCAAAATATACTTAATATTATATTATTATTCTCATACCTTGACAATAATCTAAAATTAGGGTTTGGATTCCATATCTGATTTATCTGCCATATTTAACCTTAATAATTAAGGTAAAATAATTAACTTAATAACCTGTACTAAAATTCATATAATAAAATAATTATTATATTTATTCTAAAAATCACTCCATATATTATTTAAATAATATATGATTATATATTTTCATGGAAAATAATTATTAAAATATTTCTACCATAAATTAATTATTATAATTATATACTTTTTAATAATCAATAATTTTAAAATAAATTCATTTGTAAATAATTATGTAATAATTATATTTTTACTTACCACATAAATACATATACACATAATCTTGTACCAATCCTCATCCTTAATATATAAATAAATAAAAAAAATTTATACTCAAAATTTCTTATTTATTTATGTAGAAAATATCGGGTTGTTACATTCACCCTCCCTTATAAAGATTCCGTCCCCGAAATCACCATTTTAAAACCTATACATACACGGCACATAGTATACACAATCATTACAAGCAGATCTCGATCATTTTGATTGTACTAATATTTAACTATTTACTTAAAGCTTGTCTTTCTGATTAATCGGAAAAATTTGTTTTTTTTTAAAAAAAAAACTCAAATTCCTCCTCAAAATTTATTTATAAAATAATTTACTATATATAGGAAAATCAATTATAAGAAAATAAAAGTTATTCTAATAATACCTGGAGTTCCATTGCTAGCTGCCACCGTGTCTTGAACTGTCATGTTGAAGATCCTTGCAGTAGATTTTGTCGGCTTGCCAGATGAAGTTGGTCCGGTAATTGCCAAGGCTCTGCCGCTTTTTTCCACGTTTATGCTTTCTGCCTCCGTTCTTCTTTTCGGACAGTCTTTCACCTTATGGTCCTTTGATCCACAGAGAAAACACCCACCAATTGTCTTAAAATTGGGGCAGTTGGGAGAGATATGGCCCTCCCGCCCGCACTTGAAACATGCGAATTTTCCCTTTAGACATTCTCCTAAATGATTTTTCCCACAGCTCCCACATTGTACCACCTGCTTCTTCTTTATACCTTCTTGTTTTACCTGCACACCACTAAAGTTGTTCCCCTTCCTCTTATCCCTCCTACTTCCACTGTTTGTTTCCACCTTCCCAGCTCCCTCAACCTTACCCTTATTTCTTCTTTCTTTGTTGTATAGGCTTATGGCCTCACTCCCCTCTTCAGCAATAATAGCTTTCTCCATGAGTGATGCAAATGTAGGGATTTGTAACACTGCCACTTTATTGTAGAGCCAGGGTTTTAATCCCAGTTCAAACCTTCTTGCTTTCCTAGCCTCCGTATCAACTTGATGCGGAGCAAAACTAGCCAACTCATTAAACTTAGCTGCGTATTCTGACACCGTCATATTTTCCTGTTTTAATTCCAGAAATTTTACCTCCATCCTAGCCTGCATACTAGATGAAAAATAGTTTTCGAAAAATAGAGTTTTAAATCTATCCCATGTGACTACACCTTCTCCTGCCCTAGCCTGATTCGCTTCCCACCAAAAATTTGCTTCCCCCTTCATCATGTAAGTGGCAAAAGCAGTTTTCTGCCCCTCATCTACCCTAGCTACCATAAACGCTTTTTCAATTTCCTTAACCCAAGTTTGAGCTTCTACAGGGTCGGTTGTACCTCTAAATTCTGGTGGTCCTATAGCCTTAAAGTCTTTGAAGTTCGCTAAGCGATTGCCCGGCTGGTTTCCAGCGACCGGTATTCCCTGTTGCATAGCCTGAGCTAACATGTTCGCAAATTGCTACATTGGATCTGGTTGTTGTTGTCCCTCAATGTTGTTGACAGATTCCTCTGCCCTTTGATTGCGAGTTCGACGTCTTGGCGGCATTATCTGATTGAAAAAAAAATCATAATTTAACTTATATTCTAAACCTTATCGCATAAGTTTAATATTTTAAACTTATTTCATCATTTCTCAAACATAGATTCATATTCATTTAACGAATATTTTACATAGCACAAAATGCTTTGAACTTCAGCTATCCCTTTATGACCACAAAGATCGGGATTTACAGTCTTGACTTAGTACAAAGTTGGAAATATTACATTACACAAACATACTTATCATATGTATTATATTAAACACTTCTACACAACAGAACCTATACTACCTAGTTATTACACCTTTTCCTTGGACATTCTCTCGCTTGATGACCTTCTATACCACAGACATAACATGCTCCTTTTTGTAGTCAGGACAGTACGGGGTGGTTTGTCCTTCATAGCCACAAAGATAACAAATTACTTTCCATTTCCTCTTATTGGATTTTCCTAAATCATGGTCTTCTATCTTTCTTTTCCCCTTCTTATCCGGAGCTGCACACGATGTGTTGCTTGTGGCTCCCATCTGACCAATTTGGATTTTAAGCTTATCTTGTCCTTCCAATGTTTCTATTAACGCTTGACGTAACTGACTATTCAACAGCCTTTCTATCTCCCACAGCCTTTCCAGAGAAGAAACCTTGTTCTTCAGATTCTGCACTTCCGTTGATACTTGATCAGCTTCAACTTTAGTGTCCGAATCACTATCTGACAACTCCACCATCTCCGGATCTTGTACTACGTTTTCTACGATAACCACATCGTCTGAATTGTGTTCATCAAGAGCCTCTATTTCAGCTACCGGCTTCGATATTGGCTCCTTCTTTACTATCCGAGGGTAATCAAATCCCTTTTCACCTGACATCTACACACACAAATTATTCTAATTAGCATATAGTATATACACACAATAAATAAGAGTTTTATACAAGTTATCTTTTATTTAGTTTGACGATGAATTTAGTCAATTCATCTCTTTTTAAACTCTATATGAGTTATTTATATTTTCAACGTTTCCCTCTGTTCTAAGGTTATAGCCTAAGGTCTAGCCCACCTAAAGTTTCTAAACCTATAGCTCTGATACCAACCTGTGAGGACCCCAAACTCGAATACTTGAAACCCGAACTCGGTTCTTCACGATACCATTTCTATGAGCGGAATAATACTAATAATAATAACAATAATATGAAAGATCAAATTAATTTACATAATTATCAGAGTCTAACTCCCAAGTACGAAACCTTTAAACATTCATTACAACCCATGATAGATAATATATATATCATAATTGTCTTAATAACATTAAACTATTACATAACATAGTAATTCGTTCATTCAGCAACCTTCCCTTTTCCTTTGTTCTTAGCAGAGTTCTCTGGTCGTTCGCACTTAGCTGAAAACATTTAAATTTAAGCAAGGATGAGCATTTGAGTGCCCAGCAAGCAATAGCAATTATATATATATATATATATATATATATATATATATATATATATATATATATATAAGCTGAAAGGATTTAAATGTTTTATTTGTACTATTCTTCTACAACAAGTCAATAGTTGTGAAGTATTCTGAACCGATAATAATAACATAACAACACTCTTTCAAATTTTTGAAACTACATAATGACTATATCTGGGGTTATGGTGACATGTCATGAACATTGTTTTCATTTTCGAAAAGGTTAAACAAAAATTCATCTATAAACCGTCATAACTTACGGACACGGGGGTGATCAGCCCGTTATGCCCTGCATTGATCAATACTACATTGCTAGAACGATATTATCGTTCATCCTTTGTCCATCGGAGCGCATAAAAATTTTCCCGTGTAGGGATGTTCATACCTGTCTGGGTTCTAAATCAAAGGTTTTATCTTGTTCAACAATAATCTATAATTCAATATATCTGTATACGGGTAATTGACAAAGGTATATCAACATGTGATTAAATACAATAATTATCCAAGTGGGGACACTTGTTTAACCACTTCTAGAAATTAACGAACAGAATATATATATCCGAATTATCATATACTAACATGTTGATATTCAATGAGCTTATATAATATAAAGTTCATAATCTGTACAATAATAATATAGTTTAGAAACATTCTTACTCACATCCATTGCATAAAGAAAATGCAAAGGTTAGATACTTGCCTGAAGCGCTGCTTACAACTTGTAATTAAGATCTATCGCTTATCTCACGACCTATCATTAATAAGATAGTTCGTTCGATTAGAACAACATACTATAACACATAACACTGCTTATTGCAGTCAACACATAACCTAATCACATTAGCACCTATGTTTAATAACCATTGAATCACAAATAATCACTTATACAATCAAAATATCTAAGTCCAGATCAATTTCTGAAACATGTCGGTCTACCGACAACTTTATTGGGTAATTATCGAGTCTAAGACTCTATTTTATAACTTAACATCAGTACGTATCAGTCATATTATTTTTAAGTGACTCAGTATAATTTTAAAACATTTATTATAATTTATCATGAATTTTCAAACACTGGAATCATATTTAAATGATTTAAATACCAATCAATTCTATTATAATAAATATTTAATTAGTATTAAACTATTAATGAAATCATTTCCAAAATATTAAAGTTATGTATAATAACCCAAAATACTTTTAAAGTATTAATATTAACCTTAAATGATTTTTAAAACATTTAAAATCATTTTTAAATAATTATCATTAATATTAAAGTATTAATGTTCTATTTATCAAAATATTAAAAGTCATTATTCATAACTTAAAATATTTTTAATTCATTTATATCCTTTTTAAATAATTTTTAAATTAATAAAACCATTTTTAAACTATTTATTTAATATAATTATTAAATAAATTTAATAATAATAACTTAATAATCATTAATATTAAATTATTAATGAAATTATCCTTAAAATATTTTTAAACACTTTATTTTCATTTAATATTATTTTTAATATAATAAAATCATTTTTAATTAATTTACTTAATTCATTTAGTAAATAAATTAATTACCATTAATATTAATTTATTAATGAAATTTATCATAAAATATTAAAAGTCATTAAAAATAACTTAGAATATTTTCTTATATCATAATATAATTTTTAATGATTTTTCTAATATTAAAATCATTTTTAAATAATTTATTTAATATTATAATTAAATAAATTAAATACTTTTAATATTTCAAAAATATTAAATATTTATGAAATATATTAAAAATAATTAAAAACTAATTTTCAGAATTTTTAATAAATTTTAATAATTTATTTTGTATTTTTAATAAGTAAAAACTAATTTTTTCTATTTTTTATTAATTTCCGAAAAATATTAAATAATCTGTCGCTAAAGACCACCTATAGCGACAGAATTGTCACTATAGGTGTTCTTCATGTTCTTGATACAAACCTAGAAAACCAAGTCAGTGATCATGTGGCCTAGTTTGATCGCGATTTATGATCATACCAAGTTGTTTCTGGACTATCTATTGCACACAGATTATAGAACTAATATAGTACTACGCGATACAGCAACAATCATAATCATATAATACCCAGCAAAGCAGATCTGACTCGTCCAAAGTGGCTGTCAAAGCTGTTCTTCATTTCTGGGTTACCTAGAAATGAAGAACAGTTCGTGAGGCCTACTTTGGGCTCCCACAACTTGCAATACATGTAAGTTATTAGTGATTTAAAGATTTCAGGTTATAGAACACATGTAAGTCTAGAGATCCATTACATAAAATCATAGCAACAACATCAAAATCGCGAGATATAATCTGGTCAAACTATGTCAGTCGTCATGTTCTTAAGTTTTATGGGTTACCCAGAAAACAGAGAACATGATCGGCTTCACTAGTTTGACCGGCTAGAAATTTCAACCTGTTTACTATATATGTGATCTTAAGGCCTGAGGATGTAGTACAAGCAACATAGAATAATATAGATACATCCATAAACACGGATCAACAATAACATGACAGATCTAAACGCTTGAAAAAAATTGTCAGAGGCGGTTCCTGGCTTTCTGGGCTGCCCAGAAAATGCCCGGTCAATGCCGGTCAACGGCCTTTGACCGTTAATAACAACAAATCTAGACATCAAATGACTATTCTACCACTTGCATCTTAAAGACCATATACCAGGCTACATATTTAAAGCATAAAACAACCAAAAACATAAACCAATAAGGATCTACAGGCTCTGACATTCGCTGTCAGACGCCTCTTTAAAAAATTTCCAGACTTTGAAGATCTTCAAATCCGAGCCTCTAGATGTTATGGATCTAACATCTAGTAACCCAGATCATCACTAGACACTACTAACAACATATTCTAACATTCAAACATAACATCTAACATAGAAAATTTGGACAGATTTTCGGGCTAGGGTTTATACCTTTGCTTTGATCTTCTTGTAATCTGGCTACTGATGTTTGTTATGGATTTTCGTGGGGCTTGATTTGTAACTAATATATGATGATAATTTCGGAGGTTTTGATAGAGAGAGAATTGGTTGAGAGCTTGGACAAAATGTAAGTAACAAAATACATTTTCTCTCTCCTTAAATCCTTAAATAGACAAATTGATTCATGTATATGGCTGATCTAGCATGGTTTGCTGTCAATTTTGAGTCACAAGGAGTAGTTGGAGTTGGTTAACAACTCAAAATATGGAAGGATTTGCAAGCAAGCTTCTAAAAATTAAAAAGTAATATATTCTTTTTTTTTAATAAAGTAATTAAGGGTATTTTTGTCCATGACACTTGAATCTAGATTCTAATCACTAGATTTTAAACATTAAGTTTTGCTAAATAATTTCTAGGGTTTGAGCAATTATATATAGAGTTCAATAAAAATTAAATTATAACTAAATAATTATAATTAGGGTTTCTAGATTATAATTAGGGTTTAACCTAATTAATCATTTAATACACAACATAAAACATATAACATAATTATATAACAGTCTTAAGCTCACAATTGATTTTCAATTTAGAGTTTCCCTAAGTAAAATTAGGGTTTAACCAATTAATACTAGGGTTTTGAAATTAAACACCATAATTGACCAATTATTATCAATACAAATATACTGTACATATTTATAGCACTAAAAAATCAAAATATACTTAATATTATATTATTATTCTCATACCTTGACAATAATCCAAAATTAGGGTTTGGATTCCATATCTGATTTATCTGCCATATTTAACCTTAATAATTAAGGTAAAATAATTAACTTAATAACATGTACTAAAATTCATATAATAAAATAATTATTATATTTATTCTAAAAATCACTCCATATATTATTTAAATAATATATGATTATATATTTTCATGGAAAATAATTATTAAAATATTTCTACCATAAATTAATTATTATAATTATATACTTTTTAATAATCAATAATTTTAAAATAAATTCATTTGTAAATAATTATGTAATAATTATATTTTTACTTACCACATAAATACATATACACACAATCTTGTACCAATCCTCATCCTTAATATATAAATAAATAAATAAAAATTTATACTCAAAATTTCTTATTTATTTATGTAGAAAATATCGTGTTGTTACAACATCTGTATGGGTCGTGTCATAAGACCATCCAGGGGTCAATGTAACAATCTGGGTCAAATCCCGAGTTCGGAACAAATCTCGGGTCAAATCCCAAGTCCCAATCGAATCGAATCCGTCAAAATAAGGCCTCAAACAACTGACCCAATAGTATCTTATTGGGTCATCGTAGCCCACCACAGGCTCACCCAAAAGGTCATGACTTGAAGGTACTATTGGTAGTAATTTATTTCCTTATATGAAGATAAATTTTTCCCCTATCTTTCGATGTGGGACTGGGGTGTTACAGTCAATGTTGAACATCTCTGGACATATATATGCATAACATAATACATGCATGATAAACAATAGATGGTAATACAATGTAGGGAATGGAAAATAGTACATATAAATTCCTAAATACATCATCTCTGTACACAGCCGGAAAATACAAGGAAATGGGGTACAACCACCCAATAACTAACAGAGGCTGATGAAAAGATATAATGAGAATGGGGCACAACCACCCAGTATCTAACAGAGGCCTATAAAAATATATAATGAGAAATACATCAGAAGAAGTCAATAGTGTTGATGTCTACATCATCCAACCTATCCATCTGATGTAACTCCTCCTGAGTCACGGTATCTCCACTAAGAGGGATATCAAACCGATACAACGGAGGATCTGTACTGACAAAACCATCTGAATATGGGCCACCTAAAGGGCCAGCCCCTGAGCTGGTAGGATCAAAAGTATCTGCCTCGGAAGGATCTCAGCCCAAATACCGGATGAAAAAATGCGCCCGGTCCAACTGTTGGGTCAAGCTATCAATCTGTTTTAAATGAGTAGGCTCTTGGATGCAGGCAATCTAATCCACCATCATGACGGAGCCATGAACAATATCCCCCATTAACTGTGTAGTGCGGATCTGAGCTCTGATGGTACGAGGAGACCACCAGTAGTAGAATGCCTCTTGAGTGAATGGTCCCTCTGACAAAGCAAACCCATTAACTCCCACCATCGGCGGTTGCGACACAGGCCAATAACGCCTGACAGGAGGATAGATCGGTATACAGATCTCTCATGTGATTCTCTTGATTGCACGCTCTCCTAAATAGAGCTCCCATCCTCCATCTATGAAGAGAGGAATCCAACGGGTGGACATAAAATGCTCGACACCAGTTGGGAAACCACCCTCAAAGCCAACTGTGAAGTGCTCCTCAAAGTAAGGAGCCCACGTAATGACAACAGTTGTCAACAACTCCAACTGTAAGCAAGAATGGGTGAAACCCTCAAATACAGGAACCTCCAATAGCGTGGAGTGATTCCATCGCCATCCCCGTGGATAGGTGTCTAAACTTAACAGTTTAATGGAACGCAGACATGGAAGCCTCTCATAGACCCAAAACTGTCAATACAAGATCAAACGTCTGCGGTCAGTCAACATTCTTCACCTGTACAAGGGGAATCAAAAGAGAAATACTCACTAGTAGGAATGGGTAAAATCCTAGCCAAGCCTCTGTCAAGCCCTGCGAGCGTATGCGCATTCCCCTAAGGAAATAGGTAAAGGTATAGGAGCCCTAATCATACTCTCCAATATGGTCCACCTCACATGTGGCATTAACTAAAGTGAACGACATCGTGGAAAAGTTATCCGCTAGGAAACAACCCCGAATGATGATTAGGAACAGTCGCCAAAGAATGCAATCCCTGACTCTCCTATCATCAGGCAATGACTCACTCAAAGCCCCACTCATGGGGTCTATACTCAAAGGACCAGCACATACTATCCTACCTTTGAGCACCTCAGCCTGGACTCCTAGCAAGGATCTGATGGTAGTTGGGGAAATGTCAGCCACAGAAGGCACAGGTGCCCCTGAAAGCACTATACCGGTGATAAACCGCTAATCCATCGGCATCATCATCACCTCGTAATCTAGCAAATAGAGAGATTGAGTCTGGTAAAACCATCGCTCAGATAATACCCTAAGGTAACCCCAGGGACAATGACGGGGGTGGATGGAAAAGAACTCCTCAAAACCCCAAGCATGCAGAATCTCTCGATACTCTGGACGAAGAGTCTTATATAGAGAGTGTATACTGAACCAGTTCCCTTGAGGCTGCGTAAAGCAAGGAACCTGCATCACAAAGGCAAATCAACATTAGAACCCTTGTTCCTCATCAATAGGAAAAATGAAGATCAACAGTTTTTACATCGTTCGCATACAAATAGATCGAGGGGTGGCGACTCAAATCATCTAGAAGCCTTGGATTCATCACATTTATGGTTGGTAACTCCCTACGGGTAATAAAGGCAGCAGGAGCGGGAGCCGCAACCGGTACATCCTCCTCCTCATCCTCAACATTCGGTACCTCAACCCAGATATGACGAATCACTGACTTCATGAACTTACGAGGCTGTCGGGCTAGGCGAGGCTGAGGCACATCATAAGCTCTCCTCCTCACACCTGAAGAGGTCTTATGGGAGCTACTCGGCGGTTTTGTTTCCATATATCCAGACAAAAGTCTCCAAATCACCTCAGAAATGGTGTGGTAAATTCTAACTTGGAGCTTTTTTAAATGCATTTTATTTCTATATGCGTGCATGCATTACTTTAATGTACGCCTACAGTAAAGTTAAAAATGCATGTATATTTAATGCCAAGACTCATAGAAAATTTTGCCAGAGTCTCCTTTGTAAAAAGGACTATCCACATTCATGTAGGCATGACTAGGTGGTCATTCAGTAGCACACTAATCCACAGTCATAAAGATCATATATGCATAAAAATATCAATGTCATAATCCATAAGGGTAGCCTAATTGTCAGGATTACTTTGCTTCACAACCTTCACTCATTTGTCCTCAAATAGGATAAGAAATAGCAGGAAAAAAGGTGCCAATTTGACTGTTTCAAAAATCAAAATTTTTTCACATCAATATGTTTAGCATGGTTAAATACTAACATTTACTATGTTGAATATTTTTTATCAAGTCATATGACCATGCATATTCACTACTATTTGTTTAGAAGCATTTCATGCGATAACTCATTTTCTAATGAACAAAACTGGAAAAGAAGACATGCATACGTTACCAGGATAGTGCAGAACACTTGTATGGTGACGAATTTTGCAGAAAATAGCCTAAACTCAGTAGATCTAAAGAAGAACTGTCGGATTCTCTGTGCGGCTTCAAACTGAAAATGACTTTTGAAAGGGAAAGAAGCATCAAATAGACCCACGGATGGGCCCGGGTCTACCTACGGCTTATGTAGGTCCACCTGCGCCTATCCCAAGTGGATCCCAACCCCTCCGGATCGATCTAATCTAAGTTACAAATGAGGTCCCACAAGCTAAAAAGTCAAATCAGGAAAAAAGACACTATGCAATTAAGCGAAAAAGCCTGTAATCCAGTTTTTCAGAGACCAAACTATAGGTCTACATATCACTCATTGGTATTCTCCCAAACATAGGGTTCACAAAGCTGATGATCACAGCTGTTGAAAATGACATTTGGCAATACCTCACAAAAGGTCTTATTCCATTAACTTGGGGTTGTGATTCCAATAGAAACCATACCTTTCAAACCTCTCCCTAGCAGAGACTTCATACAAACTTTAGCCATTGAAGCACATTTCAATGAAGGTCAAGCAACCTTGACGTTATTCAACCCTTGGAAATTAAACCTAGCGAAGCATCGGAGATGGTCCGATGATGTTAACCGTTGAAGCACATTTCAATGAAGGTCAAGCAACCTTGACGTTATTTAGTCGTTGAAGCATATTTTGATGAAGGTCAAGCAACCTTGACATTATTCAGCCATTAGCAATTAAACCTAGCAAGGCATCGAAGATGATCCGATGATGTTAGCCGTTGAAGTACATTTCAACGAAGGTCAAGCAACCTTGACGTTATTCAACTGTTGGCAATTAAACCCAGTGAAGCATCGAGGATGGTCTGATGATGTTCACCGTTGAAGCACATTTCAACAAAGGTTTGGAAATTAAACCCAATGAAGCATCAGAGGCAGTTCGATAATAGTAGCCGTTAAAGTTCATTTCAATGAAGGTCAGGCAGCCCTGACAATGCCAACTGTTGGCAGTAACTCTAACAGAACACTGGAAAGACATGGCGATACAAATCGGGAAAAACCATCCTTTTCGGAGAAAATCGATGATGGAATCTGTTATACAAATCTTCATCAGAAAAAGCACAACTCCTCAGAGTCTCTCGCACATGAGAAGAACATCTGCAGTGGAAAGTCTTGCACTGAGGGTTAAGGACTTTTGTGATAACCCCAATGTCAACATCCTCTGGTCTCATTCATGAAGTAACCTCTTTTCATGCATTCAGCATACATTTGCATCATGCTACAATACATTACATCATAATTATCTTGTCACATTTCAAGTGTCTAGTGATCTTTATCCTATCCATGCCTTTGCATTGCATGAATATGATAAAGAGGGGCATCTATAGACGCTCTAAATTTTTTCATTCCTGTTATTAACCTTGTAGGATGGCAAAATCGTCTTTCAAAGATAACCCTCGAAGTTAAATCAGCTCAGCCACGGAGACAACCTTGAGATATTCAATTTCAATCTTGGAGACAACCCCATGATACTCAGTTCCAAATCTCGGAGATAACCCCGAGAGATGCAGTTTCAGTTCCGTAGATAACCCCAGAATAGTCAGTTCTAACCTCGGAGACAACCCCGAGGCACTCAGTTCCAACCCCAGAGATAACCCTAGGAGGTTAGACACACCTCAAAGATAACCTGAGGACATTCAGTGCTCACAGTGGCCTAATCTCAAAGATAACCCTAAGCAACAACTGCTACATCTGCACAGAACTGGAGATAACCTCAGTGAGGGGAAAAATCATCATTTTGCCACCTTGATACTACATTCACGTCGTCTTAACATCATTTCAACCCACATTTCACACAAAAGTGTCCCACAAGAACCATAGCTCAAAATCCCGAGTGACTACTACACAAGATAGCACACCACATAAAATTTGAAGACTTGAAGATCTGGTCATGGACCCGTCTTCCCGGCTTCATCCAATCTCTTATCACATGTCATTGTGTAGCTCTCGACAACAGCATTCTGGAAAAGTATAGCACGCCTAAATCGGATACCCGGATTGAAGTTATGAAGGTTCAAGTGGACAACGTGTTGCAAGAGTGCCCGTTCTTCGAGACGGTGGGACCCGTAGAGCCTGGGGCAATCCAGGCAGTCGTAGGTAAACACGCGGCTCACCCCTCTATAAATAGAGGGCTTGGGGTGGCCATTTTTAAGAGAGAAAGAGCGAGGAAACCCTGTCCATTTCACTCTGTACACACTTATATAGTGCTCTAAATTGAGTGCTTCTTTTTTCTAAACACTTGTGAGCTCGTGTTTTATAACATACTGAAATTTAACCGGTGGAAACCGAGTTTTCAGGTATCAAAAGCTATTTGAAGTCTTCTTGGCAGCCCACTGTAAGACATTTTAGATTTTTAAGCTATTTCTCACTTCTATATATATATATATATCTATATATATATATATCTATTCACGTTGAGAGTCGCGTTGTGTGGGTATGCCCGGATCGTCGATCAGTGGCTTTTATTGCTTATATATATATATATATATATATATATATATATATATATATATATATATATTGAACTCTGTTCGATTGAGCCTGGGTGTGATATCCGGTGCGTTTACGGCTTTTAAATATATATTTATATTCCAGTCAGGCTTGGAGATCACTTTGTGTCCATCCACTGTTTATATATATATATATATATATATATATATATATATATATATATATATCAAACTCTGTTCGATTAAGCATGGGTGTGATATCTGGTGCGTTTACGGCTTTTAAATATATATTTATATTCCAGTCAAGGATGGAGATCACTTTTTGTCCATTCACTGTTTATATATATATATATATATATATATATATATATATATATATATATATATATATATATATATATATAAAACTGTTTTATCAGCCTACATGTTAGATTTACCTAAATATGACTATTACTCACTTTAATCGGTTCATGGTGACTAAACTGGAACCGATGAAGCTGAAATAGTTTAGATTTATTCAAATCTAGTTCTTGTTTTAGTTTTCGTACGTATTGCCTTGCCATGTGAGCCTAGGAATCATGTAATCACAGATTCAGTTCCTGAATCTAGATTCGGTTCCCGTGATGGACATTTTCAGCTGTAGCCGGCTTGTAAATTATTCATGGTGTCTGAATTTCCTTATATGGATCTCATGCCCATAAGGAGTTCGACGCTGCTATATATGTTATTTTCTCGAAGATGCTTCGTATCTCAAAAATGATAAAAGCAATCCAGCCAAACACATAATAAAATGGAAGTATTAAATGCCTCAATTACTATTGAGCACAAGAGTTTGAAAACCTGTTTTACAAAACATCATTGCCATATCTCGATAAAATTAAAATTTTATACAAAATTCAAACCCTTTGTATATAGGTGCAAACGAGGCATAGCACTACTTTCAGACAATTGCACATAGACCTACACACACACACACATTCAGATAAAAGATTAAATTGAAAAGTGGTGGTAATTGTGTTATCACGGAAGTCGGGGGGTGCCTAACACTTTCCCACCGCTTAATCAAGCCCCCGGACCCTAACGAATTTTAGTTTTGCAGACCAGTTAGACAGTTTCACATCACTAGGTCTTTATACAAAACTCTTATCGGTTGAGTTCGTGCATCCATTTAAAAATACCAACTGGTAACTCTTACAGTCAAATCGACATATACATGTCCGACCTTTTCAAACTTGTTTTTTCAAAAAAAATCTCACCTAACATGGGAACACCAAAAGACAAGAACAGAAAGGGACAAATAAAAATACTGACGTCGACAATTAGTATGTACGCTAAGTTGATAGAACATGTTTTCATAACATCTAGATGCATCAAAATGATGTTTTAAGCAAACTGGAAATTCTGGAAAAAACAAGTCTGACAGTCGAATGTCAGAGCCTGTAGATCTTTGTATGCTAATATTTAGGTCTATTAATTGTATGCTAGTTGTAGTATTACATTAGGTATTTACTCTGGAAAAGATACTAGGTCAATTAGAATCATATATTGCAAGATATAAGTGGTCAAAAGTGGTTAACCGACCACGAAGTTCTAATTTCTAGGTTACCTAGAAATCTCAAGAACAAGTAAAGCCGGTTACTTTGACCAACCATTAAATTGATTTCTGTTTGTTGTTAGGATGTCTAAGTTATGTTATGAATTAATACCCTGATATACATACTACATATCTATAAACACTCAAATGCTTAATCAACTCATAGGATTACTAAATTTAATGGTCAAATGTCGCTGACCGAGCATGACTGCGTTTTCTGGGTTACCCATAAAACTGAAGAACACCAAGAACAGCCTTTGGTTGCACTTTGACCAACATAAATCTAGACCTTAGGTTCTTACTCTGTCCAAACAAGTGTAACATATATGTACCTTGATATATAAACTAGATATTACAAAAATAAAAATACAAATCTATCACACGGATTGAAAGTTATTACGACCACAAATTCATTGACCGACCATGACCACTGTTCTGGTTACCCAGAAACCCAAGAACAGCTCTGACAGTGACTTTGAGCCTCTATAACTTCTTGTTGTATGTAGGTTAAAGCCTAAAATTGGTATGATGTTGTACCATTACATGAGTACTATAACACATATACACTTACAAACCCAGAATCATTAACAGTAAACAATTAGGCTAAGGTCAAAGTAACCTCTAAACCATACTCAAACTGATTCCCATAATTCAAGAACACCTATAGCAACACTTTTTGTCGCTATAGGGCTTTAGCGACAAACAGTAAATAAATAATCAATAAATTAATTATTAAAATTAGAAATAATTAATAAATAAAAACAAAGAATTATAAAAACAGTTTTTAAAAATATTTTAAGTTATAATAATTAACTTTTAATATTTTTTACATGAATTCAATAAATATTTTATTTATTTAAATATTATTAATAATTAAGTTATTAATAAATTAATTAGAATAATCGTTTAAAAATAATAAATAATTATTTAAAAATGATATTAATGTTTTAAAAATCGTATTAAATGATTATAAATTATTTAAAAATAATAAACAAGATTATAATATTATTCTAAGTAAATATTAATAATTTAGAAATAGAAATAAATGATTTAAAAATTATTTAATGGATGAATAAATATTTAAAAATTATTATAAGCTTCCAAAAATTATTATAAAAGGTATACAAAGTATATAAAAATATAATAAAGCTTATAAAATAAGTTTAACCGATATATTAACTTATTAACTATCCGGTAAAGTCTTAAGACACCGAAATCATATCGAATTTAACCCGAACATGGATAGTTTATGTATTTGAGTATTGTTTTCAATAGTAATCTATTATACCTATATGAATGAACATCTTAGGTATTTATAAAATGAATCGAGTAGCGTTGCTTAATCAATCTTTGCTTAGGCAAGTTCCCTAACCTAAATTACTTTCCCAAGTTCCCTAAATTACTTTTGCAAGTTCCCTAACCTAAATTACTTACGCAAGTTCTAGAACCCTGATTATTCGTTAAACAAGATTCCTATCTTGATTTGCTTTTGATATGTTATACAAAACCTAAACTTGATTTTTATTTTTTGTAAAGTTATCGCAACAGATTCAACATAACTAAGAAATGAAATATTTATTCATCTGTTATTATTTATTGAGCATAAACTGTTGTATATCCCAAAAGGGATAAATGTGTGTCAATAAAATTTGACACTTAGTGCAAGTTGGGCACGATTAGGATGAGATACATACTCCTAGAATGTTGAATAGGTTGATCACATGTCTCACATCTCAACAAGATTTCTAAGTCTTTGTGACTGACATAAATAATAAAAATTCCAGAAATGGTTGAAATAAAAAAATTCCAGACATGGTAAACAACACTCGGTTGAGAAAAGTTTTGAACTGTTATACTTCTTCAAATCCTATATTGTTATAATTATAAAACCTGCTGAGCATGTCATAGATTATTCTTGCAACCCTTTGCAATATTGGATGATAACCCTGGCACATCTGTAGTGAACAATGGGAAGCGGCCATGCTTAGATTAATTTAAATTACTGTCTAACTGAATTTAATACTTTTGTAATAAGAAATTCTTTACGAAGAATCATGTAACTGAAGCATAATATATATGATATAATATCATCCTTTATTTTTGCAACCGTGTTTCCTTTACATAAATAGATGTAATTATAACTTTTGATTTATTTTGAGATCCTTGGGAACTATACATCTGAGTGAGGGTATTGACAATATGGATTGTTCATGTTTTTGCTAATACTTTGGATTTCAGATAGATAGGTACTATCGATACGATAGTGTAATCCGCATGATCTATATTATACATTTGAGTGAGGGTATTGGTAATATGGACTGTTCATGTTATTACGAATACTCTGGATTTCAGATAGATAGATATTATTTGTAGATACAATATATACATCCAAGTGAGGGTATCCAAACAGAACAATAGTCTTCAGGGAATTGTTATCTGTTATGGGAAACTGTGAACCTTAGATCTATGGAAATTTATCTGGTAAAATTTGTATAGTAGTTCGATTAGATATGAGCATCAAATTGGATATAGATCTAAGGAAGAGCAATTTAGGCTATGAACACCAGATCGGATACTGTGGGAGTATAGATTTGGGGGCGTCACAAGTTTTGTATCAGAGCAATTTAGGCTATAGATCTAAGGAAGAGGTATTTTAGTATATAGTCTTCGAGTCCGTAAAAATATTAAACTACACATAAAATAACATTAATAACTTTATGTTATGTGTAAAATTTAGTAAATATAAGTAATAAAAATGTTCTTCTTTTATAGGATGGCCAACTACGATGCTGAGGAAATGCTGATAGTGAATAATCCCCCAAGAATTGAGTCATTTATAGATAGTGATGAAGAGGAAGAAGAATTGCTTTATGATCAACAATTGTTAGATGTTGAGGAAGAGGATGATCCAGTAGAAGGACAATTAATGAGGATTGAAGACCATGATCAAGCAATGGCATCACTGGTACATAAATTTGAGCATGATAATGATAGAATGAAGTTTAGGGCACATTTGGCCGAGGGTATGTTGGAGCATAAAAGGGAAACCACAAATCAACTAAAGGTATTTCTGCATCATGCACAGAGTGGCAGGAGGGAAATACAACTGAGGTTAACTAAGTCAGCTCTAGGAACTCGGGATGTATTCCATGATTTACAGCGTCGAGTAGTTCGATATCCAGTGGAAGGGAAGAAAATTACTTATCTGATAGATCGATCTGTGGTATGCAATATGATCCAGGATTCGTTTGATGAAGTTAATGATTTCAAGTTTGTAGTATAGAAATCTAAGTGCATTGTATTAGTATAAATAAAAGAGCATTTGTTGTTTGTATTATAGCTAGTAGTGTTTATGTAAAACTACTAGTTGGTTATGTTTGTATTATTTTCATATTTTAATAAAAAGTATGTTTGTTTAACACATATTCTTATTGTGGATGTTTATATTTGTTTTATATAGAATTATGCCACCAACCAGAAGACCTCGGTGAGAGATAGATAACAATGTTAATTCTACCTAACAGTTAGTATAATTCTTGTTTGGTGCTATGAATAGACCCACAACTTAAACCACACCATTTAAGGACTTTAAACTAGTAGGTCCACCTAAGTTTAAAGGTACATCTGAACTTGTAGATGCAGAAATCTGGATTACTGAGATAGAAAAAAATTTCTTAGTAGCAAATGTTAATAATAATCAAAAGACCGTTTTTACAACATTTTTCTTAAAAGGAGAGGCAAGTTACTAGTGGGAATCTACTAGGGGTGGTGTGGAAACAGAAGTTGTGACATGGGATAAATTCAAGGAATTGTTCTTTGAAAATTATTTTTCCCAATCTCTGAAGGATCATATAGATGTGCGATTATTAGAATTGAAATAAGGAGAACTTACTGTATCTCAGTATACAACCAAGTTTAACGAACTGTCTAGGTTTGCTCCACATCAAGTTAATACTGAACCTAGGAAGCCTCATAAATATCAGGAAGGTTTGAAACCTCATATATGTAGTAAATTGTCTATATTTCAAATAAAGACTTTTTACGAAATACTCGAGAAAGTTTTCGTAGCTGAGAGTGAAAATGAGGACCTCATCAAATTTCACAAAGATAAAAAAATCAAAATGAGGGACGAAAACCTAAGATCGAACCTAGTTCAGGTCAGTTTAATAAAAGGAAATGGGATACTACTTTTTCTAACAACTTTGGGAAAAAAGTAAGTAATAATAACAACAATTTTAACAGTAACAAAAATAATAAAATTGAACCATGTCCTAAATGTGGGAGAAGACATAAATGTTTATGTCCTAAAAATAAATGTTTTAATTGTGGTCAGGAGGGACACTATTCTCCACAGTGTCCTATCCCTAATAAAAATTAATGTTTCAACTGTGGTTCATCGAAATATTTAGCAAAGAACTGTACTAAACCTAAGAACTAAGGAGTAGGGGGAAATAAAGTCCCGAAGAATAGATCAATAGTAGCTACAGTTAGAGCTCAGAGTCGACCAACTGCCAAAACATTTAATACGTCGGTAAGGGATGTTGTTCCTTCACACGACGTAGTGATAGGTATCATCCCTATCAACACTTTAAATGCATATGTGTTATTCGACTCCGGTGCTACTTGTTCTTTTGTATCTAATAGTTTTTGTAAAAAATTGAATATACCATATGAAAACTTAAACATACCATTCTGTGTAGAAATTGCAAATAACGAGAAGATTCATATAAAACTATGTATAGGAACTGTAGTGTGGATATAAAGGGACACAAATTTCTGGTGAATCTTATTCCAATACAGTTAGGAGAATTCTATATAATCTTAGGGATGGTTTGGTTAGTTAATCATAACGCGATGATTGATTGTCATCAAAAATGTATAAACATGTTGACTGCATCGAAGTCAAAGGCAGTGTTCAACGGAGGTTGTTCACCTAAGCAGTCTCGATGTCTGACCATAACTCAGGCAGAAAGATTACTTAGAAAAGGTTGTTCAGGTTATTTGGCCTACATAGTTTATACTCAAAAGGAAGGAGTAAAACTAGATCAAATACTTATAGTTAAGGAATTTCCCGATGTATTTCCATGTTCTTAAAATCCAAGGAAACTAGCCATTTGTGGAAACCTATATCAGCTATATACAATGAATCAAAAGGATAAGATTTTAAAGGAGGTTTAAAGACCAAAAAGCCATTACTTTAGTTTCTACAATTAGCCAAGCCTCTCATTCTCTAAACCTACGAATTTTAGAGTAAAACTATGCCTTAAGTCAAGCCAATTTCACCCCATAGCCATACAAGATCAGATTCAAAAAGGAGAAATCAAAAGTTGATTCAAAAATGTATAAACCCTAACTCTAAGCTAGATCTTTCACGCTTAGGTAGATTTCCTATTTTTGTGTTTATATATATTATATGTTATATTATTTAGTGATCTTTGTTGATCAATCATTTATCCATAACCTTTAAATGCATGTAAATGGAGATTTAAGCAAGTTGGAAAAACCCTAAAAATATGGCCTGACAGTCAAATGTCAAGGCCTGCAGATCTTAATTGGTTAATTGTTAGATATGTTAAGTGTATCATTGTTATAGTATGCCATGAGGAGAGTAAACTGTAAGTGGAATCATGACCATATCATGTATAGATTGAAAGTTATTCATGGTCAAACATGGTTGACCAGTCATGAAAATTTTCTAGAAAACCCAGATTCTATCCAGAAAAGGTCTGACAAACTTTTGCAAGGCTTAGATCTTCTTTATGTTATATTGTTAGCTTGTCTAAGTGTATCACCTTTTTACATTGACATATGGACTAGAAAACCCAAACAATGGATTACCCATTACATCAACAGATTTCAAGTTATTAATGGTCAAATATGGGTTGACCAAGCTGAAAATCAAATTTTCTTGAAATTCCAAAAAATTGAAGAACAAGCTCTGACAGGTAGTTTGACTAGCTAGATCTCTCTCATGTGATGTTGTTAGGCTAAGCCAGTGTATCACTTTTTTAGCCTGACATGTCTTCTACAATAGTGAGACACTAGATCACTTAGTTAACACATAGAATCAAATATTTTAAAGCTCAAAGTAGGCTACTCAACACTGACTGCCAATTCTGGAAATTCCAGAACTCAAGAACAGCCTTAGTTGGCTAGTTTGACTATCAATATCTTCATGATATGATGTAGTTAGACCCCAACTTTGATATGTACTTGTAGTATTACATCAATACTGCATCAATAATACACTATCATGCCCACAAAAAACATCATGAACGGAAAGTTTAAGATAGTCAAAGTAGACTCTAAAGAGTTGACTTGACTGTTTTTCAAGGGTGAATAACACCTATAGCGACAGTTTTTAATAAAAATTAATTATATTAATTAAAATAAATAGAAAAATTAGAAAATAATTATTAATGATTCAAAGTTTAGTTTTAAAAATTATTGTAAGTTATAAAACATAACTTTTAATATTTTGACATACATTTCATTAATATTTTAATTTATTTAAATATTAATGATAATAAATTTATTTAATAATTGTATTAAATAAATTGTTTAAAAATTATTTTGATGTTTTAAATATCATTTAAAAATGATATAAAGGTTTTGAAAATATTTTAAGTTATAATATATGACTTTTAATATTTTAACATAAATTTTATTAACATTTTAATATTAATGATAATTATTTAAAAATGTTTTTGAAATTTTAAAAAATCATTTAAAGGTAATATTAAGGTTTAAAAAATATTTGAAGTTATAATATATGAATTTTAATACTTTGACATGAATTTTATTAATACCTTAATATTAATGATAATTATTTAAAAATGATTTTAAATATTTTAAAAATCATTTAAATATGATATTAAGGTTTTAAAAATATTTTGAGTTATAATAAATAACCTTTAATATTTTGACATGGATTTTATTAATATTTTAAATTATTTAAATATTAATGATAATGAAATTATTTAGCAATTAAATCATTCAAAAAAGATATTAATAATTGAAAAATTATTATAAATGATAATAATTATTTGAAAGTGATTATAAATGATAATAATTATTTAACAATTATTATGAGTTTTCGAAAAAAAAATTATAAATGATAATTAAATTATCTAAAATACTATTGAAGCTTTTAAATAGAGTTTTATTGAAAATAAACTCGATAATTATTCGACAACGCAATCGGGACATCGAAATAATATCAAAATCAAACCAAACTGAAATAGTTTGACTTGATACCTGTTCTTATATGTTCTAACGACTGTTATGAATACGTGGTAATGTATTTAAGTTGTATGATGATTGTAAATAGCAGTAGTATACTTTATGATCTATTATTCTAATTGAGAAATCAATATTATTAATGATATGTGAGGACCCTGAATTATAAACAATTCTATTTTTACGAATAATTTTTTTTATTTAATATTGATATTGATTATCAATATTATGTTGAGTATCTGTGTTATGAGCAAAGCAAGATAGTCAATGTAACGTCCACGAATTTGAAACTCCTTATTAATTAAATATGTAATTTAATTTTAATGAGTTAGCTTTGTGAGCCTATTTTAAACCTTAAGTGGTTATGTGAATTTACGAAATGATTAAAGAGAGTCACTAATAGTTGATTAGTGGACTAACCCTAAGATTCTAATATCAAAGACTTGATAAGAGTATTAATTAAATATTTAATTTATTTGAATATAGTATCAAGAGTTGAACATATTGATGATTTCAATTATGGGTAATTATTGATAATGTGTTGAATTATAATTATTATGAATAAATAATAATTAATGTGTAAAAGATTAATAAATATAATATGATTATATATTTTCTTGATTTATTTGTGCAAACATGTAATATATTAAGCCTTGTTACATGTTTGTTAATTATATATTTTATATTGTACAAGGTGACACGTTAATATGTCTGTATACTATAAATATAGACTATATAGTAAGAATTAATTCATTCATGTGAGTACATAAATAATCCTCAACTTTCCTTTGTGTAGTAGCATTAACACATTTATATTACATTTTGGGAATTATAGTAACCAACCCAAGCTTGATTGTTGAGATTTAATCCTTGTCCCAAATTAGAAGTCTCACCTATTAGTTACGTATTAGGCCAGTGGCCTATTCCCTGCCATTGCGTGAAGTCCAGCAAGAACCAAAAGGCTATTATAGCCATGATCATGAGCTGAGAGATGGGAAGAGGGAGTTGGTGATCTCTTTCCACCAAACTCTCTCAATCCAATGAGTTCTTCTTCCATCCCTTGGTTTGATTTCTTGGTGAATGGCTTAGCATGGACAATAAACTTTCTATAAATTGAACACTTCTCTTTGTCATTCCTTGTTGCTGAGATTTTCTAAATAGTGTATTAGTGAGTGTTACTTGCTAAGCTATTAATCAGAGGAGAGAGGAAAATTAATTCAGACTTTAAAGAGGTATAAAATCTAAGTTTTGTTCTTAATTCAAGTTTTGGCAAATTCTTGCAATTCTCTAGAATTCTCTGATAATTAATATAGATTAGCATGCTTCTGTGTTGTTTGACTTGGTTTGTATGCTATAAAGTACTGCAGCTGGTCTGGGTATAAAATTAGCAATACATGTGCTAAGGCTCTGCAGAAGCAGGGCCATTTATTTTTTCCTCTGGACGAAGTGGCGCGGCTTCGCCACTTCTATAGTTTGTTACCGCGCGGGGGTGTTTTCTTTGATACTGCTTTAATGACTCAATGTGAGGACGAGCATGCTTCTTTGATTATTATGTACTTATAAACAACCTTAACACATGTGATGAGGATGTTATATATATAGGAGTCATGCTAGCTTGTTTTGGTTAGTATATTAAAAGAAAACATGAAGAGTTGGAAAATAGTTTTGTTAAACTTTTTGTAAAACATATTCTAACCTTGGATGCGAGTGTGTTACGTTCTGATATGTCTTGACTTATGTCAATATGTTTGTTGTATGGTTAAAGGTAATATAAGATATTCAAACATGATTAAAAAGAAAAATTTTAAGAAAAATGACTATATTGGCTATGTATAAGCGAATCATGTATACACTAAGTTTTGAACTTAAAAATATGTTCATGTGGTCTATTATGTGATTATGAAAGCATGATTTAGACTATGCAAACCCATTTTTGTATGCTTTAAGAAGTTTTACTAATAGAGACTTAAAGTTTCGAGAATGAACTTGATAAACTATAAGTTGAGAACTTGTAAGTATGCTTTTGATATCTAGCATATGAATGTATAGTTGGGGCCAAAGGACCATGTAGCATGTGCATAATGACTAGACATGATCGACCTTGTTAGCTTAACATATGAAGTCTTGAGTAAATGAAAACGAATAATGACCTCTGATATGTTTGATGAAGGGTTAAAATTAGTTATTCATATATGTAACATGTGTGTTGTGAATGATTATTCATATTTGTGCAAAACGGGAGAACACTGACTTTTCTGCAGAGCAGCCATGTTCTGGTTTGTACTAGAGAGTGGCGCGGCCGCACTTCTCCTGGTCCAAACTGGTTCAAACTATACTTAATCTTAATTGGTAAAAAGTGAGCTGACTTAGTAAGACGATTTATAATCACCCATATGGCGTCGTGCCCTTTCTGCGTTGCTGGAAGTCCCACCACAAAGTCCATTATGATGTGCTCTCATTTTCATTCTGGAATTTCTAATGGTTGTAATAACCCGCTTGGTTGTTGGTGCTCTGCCTTGACTATCTGACAAGTTAGGCATCTACTTACGCATTCCACAACCTCTCTCTTCATGTTTGGCCACCAGAAGTGGTGACGCAAATCTTGGTACATCTTCGTGCTTCCTGGGTGTATCGAATATTTCGTACTGTGCGCTTTTTGCAAAATCTCCTCTCTCAGTTCTGGTACTAACAGTACCCAAATTCTTCCTTTAAATCTTAACAGTCCAGTGCTATCAACCTTAAATTTCAATTCATCACCTTTAGTCAATCGCTTCTTGATGTTATTACAATCTTCGTCCTTTTCTTGTGCCTCTTTGACCTTATCCAATAAAGTCGGGCTTGTTGTTACCATAAATAATTGTTCGTCGGTCTCCATCAGATATCTAATTTTCAAGTCTAGTCGTTCAAAATCTCTCACCAATTCATCTTGAATGGTCAATTTCAATAACTTCTCTCTGCCTTTTCTGCTCAAGGCATCTGTCACTACATTTGCTTTGCCTGGATGGTACATAATTTTACAATCATAATCTTTGATCAATTATAACCATCGGCGTTGCCTCATATTTAACTCTCTCTAGGTGAAGATATACTTTAGACTCTTGTGGTCCGTATATATCTCACACTTCTCGCCATACAAATAATGCCTCCAAATCTTCAAGGCAAAAACTATTGCTGCTAACTCCAGATCATGAGTGGGATATCCCTTCTCATAATCTTTCAGCTGACGAGATGCATACACAATGACCCTGCCGTGTTGTATCAGTACACATCTAAGTCCCTTGTGTGACGCATCACTATACACTATAAGCCCTCCCATATTGTCCGGTAAAGCCAACACAAGTGCTTAACTAAGCCTCTTCTTCAATTCTAGGAAACTTTCTTCACACTTCTCCGTCCAAACGAACTTAACTATTTTTCTGGTAAGATTGGTCAACGGTGATGCTAATTTCGAAAAATCCCGAATAAATCTTCGATAGTATCCTGCTAATCCTAAGAAACTCTAGATTTCTGTCGGCGTCTTCGGCTGCTCCCAATTGATAACCGCTTTTACCTTCACTGGATCCACCGAAACACTATTCTTGTCGATAACGTTCCCTAAAAACTGCACTCTCTACAACCAAAACTCACACTTGTAGAATTTTGCATACAGCTTCTCCCTCTTTAATGTCTCCAACACTATCCGAAGATGCTCGGCGTGTTCTTCCTTCGTCCCTAAATATACTAGGATGTCATCTATGAATACAACAACAAACTTATCTAAATACTATTTGAACACTCGGTTCATTTGAACACTTAGTTCATCAAGTCCATAAATGCAGTTGGCGCGTTCGTCAATCCAAATGACATTACTAGAAAGTCAAAGTGTCCATACCGAGTTCTGAATGTCATCTTTGGAATGTCATCCGGCCTAACTTTCAGTTGGTGATAACCGGTCCTCATGTCAATCTTTGAAAAGTACTTTGCTTCCTTTAACTGATAAAATAAATCATCTATCCTGGACAACGGGTACTTTTTCTTAATGGTGACCTTGTTCAACTCTCGGTAGTCAATACAAAGTCTTAGCGACCCATCTTTCTTCTTTACGAATAAGACTGGTGTTCCCCACGATGATACGCTCGGTTGAATGTATCCCTTATCTAACAACTCTTGTAATTGAGCAATCAGTTCTTTTATCTCTACCGGTGCCATACAATACGGCGCTTTGTATACCGGTGTTGTCCCTGGTACCAAATCAATGAAAAACTCAATCTCTCTATCCAGTGGCAATCCCGAAATCTCGTTTGGGAAGACATCAACTAAATCCCTTACAATAGGTATTTGACTCAGTTCACCCTCGACTAGTCGAGTATCAACCACGTGAGCCAAATAACCTATACAACCCTTCCTAAGCAATCTCTGTGCTTGCACCATCGGTAGACAATGAGATTGTCTCTGCGATTTACTACCATAAAATACCACCTTCGGCTTATTAGGAGTCTTAAGGTGTACACACTTCTTTTTACAGTCTATCACTGTTTCGTGAATCGATAACCAATCCATCTCAAGGATTACATTGAACTCCCCAAAATGAATCGGTATCAAATCCACTTTGAGCTTAAATCCTCGTAATTCGACATAACAGTTCCTATGAATGTATTTTACAGGAATAATTTCCTTGTTCACGACTTCTACGTTCATAAGGTGTTCTAAACTATCACGGGGTAAGTCTAACCGTTTAGCAAATTCTTTGGAAGCAAAAGAGCAGGTAGCACCCGAATCAAATAACACGTATGCATCTATATCATTGATCAGAATGATACTTGACACCACGTCCGTAGACTCCACCGCATCCTGTACGGTCATGTTGAACGTCCGTGCCGTTGGTCTGTTGGCATGACTGACTGACCCTCCAATGTTCAGTCCATTGTTGTTGTTGTTGCGGTTGCCACTAGCTGTATCGCCCTTTTTCTTTGGGCAGTCCTTGATTTGATGGTCTGTGGCTCCACACGAGAAACATCCTCTCTTTTGCTTATTCGGACACTGAGGAGCCATGTGCCCCGGTTATCCTCAACGATAACAAACACTCTTTCCCTTCACGCACTCCCCTGAGTGATTCCTCCCACAGTTGTTGAATTTCATACTTTTCTTGGCCTCCCCTCCGAACTTATTAACTTTAGAGGATTGGCTCTCCATCCATTTATATTTATTGGGGTTATTGCCTCCGCTACTTCCCCCTTTCTGTCCATCTTAGTCGGTCTTCTTTTCTTATTTGAATCGAGCGATGGCTTCATTGCCTCCTTCAGTGATGATAGCCCTTTCCAAAAGATCAGAGTAAGTCTTAATCTTTAACACAGCCATTATTTTCTACACCCATGGTTTTAGTCCTAATTCGAACCTCATTGCCTTCCTGGCCTCCGTGTCAACCTGATGTGACGCAAATCGGGCTAACTCGTTAAATTTTGCCACGTACTCTACAACAGACATACTATCTTACTTCAGTTCTAGAAACTTAACTTCCATATCATGTTGCATATTCTCTGAGAAGTGATTCTCAAGGAATAGGGCCTTAAATATGTCCCAAGGAATAACTCCTTCGTCTGCTCATCCCTTATTAGCCTTCCACCAATAGTTAGCTTCGCCCTTCATCATGAAAGTAGCAAAACTCGTCTTCTGTGCTTCGGCCACTCATGTGACCTCAAACACCTTCTCTATTTTTTCTATCCATGTCTAGGATTCAATTGGGTCTAAGGTTCCTCGGAACTCCGATGGTCCTACCAATTTAAAGTCCTTAAAACTAGCCAAGTGTTGTCCTGGCTGCCCTGCTGCTGGCGAGGGTCTATTTTGCATTGCCTCAGTTAACAGGTTAACAAAGTTCTGCATTGGATCAACATTTTCACCTCCACCATTGTTCACGGATCCTTCATCCCTCTGATTTCGCTGTAGTCTCCTAGGCGGCATGATCCGAGGAAAAGGAAGAAATAATTAAGCTTTATGTGATATGCTCTCCATGTTAGCATTAAGAAGTTTAAGACGTCTATCAGTCATTTTTGATTTAAATAAACCACTTCAATATCAAAATAAAACTCGATGGATTTCCTTCATCCCATCACTTACATACTCTACTTGAGTTTTCTACTAAGGTTATAACCTAAGTTTCGCATTCCTAACGTTTATAGACTACAGCTCTGATACCAACCTGTAACGCCCCCGAATCTGGGTCCTCTGACCCTGGTTCGGTCATCATGATAAAATACAAACATCCACCTCTAAACAACATACGATAACTAAAATGCGGAATATAATAAACGTACGTTGTTCATTCAAAAGGTGTTACTACTCCAAAGATTCGATAACCTTAATAAAGTCTTACAAACATACCCTAAAATAATAATTAGGGTTCTTATTTCATAATAGAAATTTAAACTAGGCATATAGTAAAGTCTGCTCCTGGCGACTAATCTACATCTTTCCTTTACCCTAGTCCTTTCATGAGGTCTCGGGCTTAGCTGCAATATAATTCATGATATAGCAAGGATGAGCAACAAGTTTGCTCAACAAAGGTTAAATACATCAACAAAGATATATCACGATGAAAGGAAAATATCTGACAAAGAATTCAACAATATGAATATCTGAAGGATTCAACAATATGAATATTAGAAGCAAAGATAATGATTGCTTTTAGAACAACTGTTAGTCAAGTAGACTTTGAACTATAACACTCCAATGGAATCATTAGCTGATTGACCCTTTGGTTACTGGCTACAGAATAAGTACTTGAGGGGATCAGCCTCACGTACACTATGTATATGCATAACATTTAAATCTGTTCATTGTATCTTATATTAGATACCTGGGGTACTCCCCTAACATAGAAGGGGTGTTCTTTCAGTCTAAGAATCCTTACCATCAATTGGTTTGGATAGCTTTTATAAAACTTCATATACTTGTCTGACCGAACAAAGGTTCAGACTCTATCTGACACAGTTCAAGAATTATATAACTTTAAATGAAGTACAAGTCTAAGACTGTACGAACTCAAGTGCACTAAGTGCGAATATCAATAATATCAATGTGGAATAATTGTAAGGTAATTAAACCACTTAATAGCATCCTTGGAAATAAAGTTCAAGCTTAAACAAATAACTTTCAATTCAACAATAACATGTTCAATTCAATATGAGAAGGATAGGAAACTTTCACAGTCAAATATTGAAGTTCAAGGAAACTTGCTCAATAATAATTTGAGTAAAGTTACGGAACTTGCTTACGATATGCGTCGAATAAAGTAATGCAAGGGTTTAGGATACATGCACAATGTAAGGTAGGGTTCAGATACTTACCTATTTGCTCAGTTACAATAATTCTAGCTTTAATTAACTTGCGTTGAAATGACCTAACATTAATAAGTCGGTCTTTTCAATTAGTATGTGTAAACTAATATGAGTCCACACTTACAAGAATTAAATCATTACATAGCATGCTTCTATACATGTATCATTACATTACCCGATTAGTTTCTAAAACACTATGCGTGACAACCCGAGAATTTAGAAAATTTTTAAAAATCTTAAATGATGGATTTAAGGTCAAATGATAGACCCCGATTGTCTCCTCAATGTCCACTCCTTTCAGTTCATTTAGTGGTATGCACACTTCTGGCTCTCCATTAGTTTCATCGTCCATGTCATAGCACCAATTGTTCGGAGGGCGATTGTTCAAGGCTTCGAACATTTGATCCATCTGAGTTTGAAGATTTCGAATTGACCTCTCTTGCTCAATCATATTCTCCTCAGTTGATGCTACAAATTTGAACCACAATTCCTCCAACCTTGAATTTTCTTGTTCAGTTTCGAAATTCCTGTGTTGAGGGCCACTCATTAAAGAGTTAATGAGTTGTTCCATCTGTCGATTAAGATTCTGGGGTGATAACTCCTGACTCATTATCATCTCTTCCTTTTCTGCTATAATCCTTGACATGAATTCCTTCAACTCTGAATTTTCTTCTTGTTGCATTGGAGGTGGATATGAGGAATCCGATGGATATGTTGGACTTGGAATGCAGTCTTGGTCTTGATAGTTATAACTCCATTCATAATCTGGGTGATACCCCCAACCTTGATGATAGTTGGGATGAGCATTGTTGTTGGAGTAATCACCCCCATACTGTACTTGTCCAAAACTAATGTTGCACTGATAACTTGGATGCTCGCCAGCACAATATTCAAATATAACTACTATCTCTTGAGTATGTTGGGCTGCAAGAACATCCAACCTCTTCGAAAGTGTTGTAATTTGTTCTGACAATGTAGAAAGTACATTGAGTTCCTCAGCGCTTTTGTCCCTTGGTTGAGGCATATTCGCATAAGGCAATTGATAAACAAAGTCATCCATGGTACCTGAAAAGAGAGAAATATATGAAGAGAATTAAAATAAAATAAAATAAAATAAAATGTTTAAATTAAGACTAATTTGATTGAAATTAATGTTGGCAAAAATTATTAAAATAATTCCCCGGCAACGGCGTCAAAAACTTGTTGGTCATTTTACCGATAAATATATGCGTGCAAGTATACACGGTCAACAAGTAATAAAGAGTAAGTAAAGCATCGTTCCCACAGAGAATTATCTAATAAAGTTTACAAAGCACTAGCCCATAACCATTTCAGTCTTATTTAAACGAATGATAGAATATTTTATATTTATACTATGAAATTAAATAAACCTAACTATTTCTAGAGTGAGACTAGATAATGAATACCTGAGATTACAATTTCATCTATTGACTCATTCAAATCCATACACTTCATGCTAAACCAAACTAATTGTATCGGTTTGTTAGTCGAGAACACTAAAGTAAAGTATAGCCATCTTTCAATGTACCATACCCATATCATATATAATCCACAATTGATAGAATACACATGAACACCCACATTACCTAAACCACTATATGTCTATGTGATTTACAAATAATTAGGGTTTAATTCCAAGTTCTCAATTGACTACGAATGGTGCTTCGGTATATGTCTATCCTAAGCACGAATCATACATTCCATCACCGTGTAGAATATACAAACACAAGCTATCAAGATCAAATCTAAACACATACGTCGTCTTTCAATTTCATATGAGTTATCACAGTAATTGATGGCCAATCAAGTAAACAAATAAGCATAAATCTTAATAGACAATCCCATAGCAATCAATAAGGTTAACAACGAAGTATATAAGATTAAACTAATCAATAAAATCCATTGTAATCTCAAAATAGAGTTTAGCTCATCATAGAATCAAAATCCACAATCCACAATTGATTATACATTGAGAAATAAAGATAGAAGTAAAGAGAAGTTAGAGATTTGGGAATGCAAATCTGATATCTCTTGCTCCAATTCTGAATTTTCTATGCTCTCCAATTGCTTCAATCTTCAACTCTAATATAATGTAGGGTTCTAATCTAATCTAAAAAGAAAAAGAAGAAAAGAGCATATGTAATCTCCATTCATCCCCCAAGGGGTGGTATGTCCCTTACATAATGAAAATACGTCTAATATATAAGCCCTAATTGAACCCCTCTCTCCGTTACGCTTCTATTGCACTGTTTAATGAAAAGTCAGCTTTGGTTAACTTCCGAAGTCGCGCGGCCGCGCAAGAATTGGCCTAAAGTTGGGCGCGGCCTCGATCAAGTGTTAAATCGCGTCTTTTTGCTACTGTAATTCGGGCAGCCTCGCAGTAAATCGCGTGCCCGCGAGGTTGATTTTCTACTGCAGTGTGCTCTGGTAAAATGATCATAACTTTTGATCCGTGAAGAGTTACGAGACCTGCCACCTATCAAATCGAAGCTCTCGACGAGCTATACAACTTTCATTCTTTGAGTTTTGAGAAATAATGCACGGATGAAGGCTGAAATTAGATTGTAAGTTACAGCTACGCAAATGGCCATCCAAAACAGTGACGTTCAACGTTCGTTGGTACAAAGGTCATAACTCTTGCATCCGAACTCCAATTGGAATGATTCAAGATGTTCCAGAAAGCTTAGAAGAAGCTCTACAATATAGTCCAAGTTCCAAGCCAAGAACATAACATGAGCATGAAAGCCCAAATGATATCCGGATTACTTTTCCTTGCATTTTCATACCAATAGTCGCTCACCTCGTTCCCAAACCTAAGATCTACAAAATGAACACAAAATGCATGAAAAGTAACTAAGAAACATGAGTTTAAGCAACTAATTCAAGTAATAGATACCGGATAAGTAGGTATAAAACTAACTTATCAAATACCCCCAAACTTAAACCTTTGCTTATCCCCAAGCAACACAACATAATGCATTCTACATGCTATGAAAGCTACGCTACTATGACAATGAATCGCCATATTTCCATCCATGTTAAGAATTTCAATAAGATATGCATCAGAGAAATAACAAGATCCAAGAACAAAGCATCAAACTAAGCTAAAGGCATAATGACATACAATCATATAATCCTAACCTGCTATAAAGATGTTGTTTGTGTGTGATGTGTTCACATATAAACTTGAAAAAGGTAAGGATTTCACATGCTATACTGCTTAAGGAAGAAAGTTGAAGTTCGAACCAAGAACTTTGCATACAAATGAAACAACAACTACTCCAGCACATCAGTACAAGCTAAGTTTCAGCAAAGGGTTTATTCTGCTTTATTTTTACTCACGGGGCGATTTTTGCACTTTTCCACGGTGTTTATTGATATTTATTATATATATATATATATATATATATATATATATATATATATAAACATTTCCCATGACTGTACAATGTCTCATTCTATTAGGCTAACAGTGCTATCCCTTAGCGAGCTTTCAACCAACGACTCCAAGACCATTAAGACCTTAGGGCACTAGGTGTAGAGACAATTCCCTCGGGCGTACTTACTCAACTAACAAAGGCCCCGAAACAAGACTAGCCACAGTAATTATTCAAAAAAAAAATTCCCTTTTTTTTATAAAGCAAGCATACCCATGCTTTCCCAAAACTTGAGTTTAAGTGTCTTCATAGTAATTACTCACTTCCTACACAATTCTATCATTAAAAATAGCATTTTCCTCTCAACAGACAAGCATGCTAATCTTAACCAACAAGCAAATAGGAACATTGTCGTGCTACCTGGTAACATCTAAACAGCAAGCATGAATTATATCCTGTATAAAATTATAACTAAGCTCAAGATATCCACTGAATTCAAAAATCTATCAAATTTCTATGTCATCATTGGCCAAATTAGAATTCAACTAACTAAAAGCCTGGGATTATGCAATGTTATGCAACTAAACACATACTAAGTAAACAAGACAAAAGAAAACTAAAAAAATCATATTAAAATACCCCTACTATGCAACTTAAACATGCAATCAAACTATATGCAACTAACTATATGCAACAACTACTCACTACAATCCAATACCCCAAAACATAAAATAAACAATGCCCTCATTGTAATTAAAAGTGAAAGAATACTCCCCTAAGTGGCAATGTCATCTCCGTTCGTTTCCTCATGATCCGATGGTATATCAGGTGATGGCTAAGTTTGAGATATTCTATAGTTGGAGACTGAGTGTGGGCTTCTAATTGTCCGAATGCTTGAGTCAAAAATTCTAAAACTTTAGCATTTTTTTCTATGACTGAGCTATGGCGCGGCCGCGCGATGTTTGGCTTGTAGTTGGGCGCGGCCGGGCGACCCTGTACTCTGGCAGCTTCAGTTTTTGTTTGACTTCTGTTTGATCCTGAATGCTTATAGTAATTGGATTTAACCTGAGAGGGGAAATAATAAAACTATTATTAAGACTTACCACTATTTAACATCTACTAAATATGAAAATGTAAATAAGAATTAAACAAGGAGGGAGAAAGATTGGATGGGGGTGCCTCCCATTTAGCGCTCGGTTTATAGTCCGTTAGTTGGACTCTTTTCTTTACACCACTATCCAATTCCTCTACGATAAGCTAGGAATCCTCTATCCATTAGAACCGATATGTTCTTTGGTAGATTCCCCATCATGAGAGTCTTCAAATTGAAGCCACCTAGCATATTTCCTATACATGTTGTCCCCAGTTCTATTACATAGCCAGGTGCTCCTTCCATTGTATCTGTGAATAGATTTTTGCATTGATGCATGAAAGATACAACAAAATTTTCTTCTTCTATTATCTCTTCCTCAGCCCACCATTGTTTGTAAGAGGCCTCATAATTGCAGACATTCTTGATTTGGATGTGACTAACAAGGGGACATGGGTGTGCAAAGTTCACTGAATTTTTCAACTCTAACTGAGAAGGCACTTGGGGTATTATACAAGTCAGCTCATGTTCTTCATTTTCCATACCCCAATTGTCTCCTCAATGTCCACTCCTTTCAGTTCATTCGGTGGTATGTACACTTCTGGCTCTCCATTAGTTTCATCGTCCATGTCATTTCACCAATTGTTTGGAGGGCGATTGTTCAAGGCTTCGAACAATTGATCCATCTGAGTTTGAAGATTTCAAATTGACCTCTCTTACTCAATCATATTCTCCTCAGTTGATGCTACAAATTTGAACCACAATTCCTCCAACCTTGAATTTTCTTGTTCAGTTTTGAAATTCCTGTGTTGAGGGCCATTCATTGAAGAGTTAATGAGTTGTTCCATCTGTCGATTAAGATTCTGGGTTGATAACTCCTGACTCATTATCATCTCTTCCTTTTCTGCTATAATCCTTGACATGAATTCCTTCAACTCTGAATTTTCTTCTTGTTACATTGGAGGTGGATATGAGAAATCCGATGGATATGTTGGACTTGGAATGCAGTCTTGGTCTTGATAGTTATAACTTCATTCATAATCTGGGTGATACCCCCAACCTTGATGATAGTTGGGATGAGCATAGTTGTTGGAGTAATCACCCCCATACTATACTTGTCTAAAACTAATGTTGAACTGATAACTTGGATGCTCGCCAACACAATATTCACATGTAACTACTATCTCTCGAGTATGTTGGGCTGTAAGAACATCCAACCTCTCCAAAAGTGTTGTAATTTGTTTTGACAATGTAGAAAATACATTGAGTTCCTCAGTGCTTTTGTCCCTTGGTTGAGGTATATTCGCATAAGGCAATTGATAAGCAAAGTCATCCATGGTACCTGAAAAGAGAGAAATATAGGAAGAGAATTAAAATAAAATAAAATAAAGTAAAATGTTTAAATTAAGACTAATTTGATTGAAATTAATGTTGACAAAAATTATTAAAATAATTCCCCGGCAACGGCGCCAAAAACTTGTTGGTCGTTTTACCGATCAATATATGTGTGCAAGTATACACGGTCAATAAGTAATAAAGAGTAAGTAAAGTATCGTTCCCACGGAGAATTATCTAATAAAGTTTACCAAGCACTAGCCCATAACCATTTCAGTCTTACTTAAACGAATGATATGATATTTTATATTTATACTATAAAATCAAATAAACCTAACTATTTCTAGAGTGAGACTAGATAATGAAGACCTGATATTACAATTTCATCTATTGACTCATTCAAATCCATACACTTCATGCTAAACCAAACTAATTGTACCGGTTTGTTAGTCGAGAGCACTAAAGTAAAGTATAGCCATCTTTCAATGTACCATACCCATATCACATATAATCCACAATTGATAGAATACACATGAACACCCACATTACCTAAACCACTATATGTCTATATGATTTACAAATAATTAGGGTTTAATTCCAAGTTCTCAATTGACTACGAATGGTGCTTCGGTATATGTCTATCATAAGCACGGATCATACATTCCATCACCATGTAGAACATACAAACACATGCTATCAAGATCAAATCTAAACCCATACGTCGTCTTTCAATTTCATATGAGTTATCACAGTAATTGATGACCAATCAACTAAACAAATAAGCATAAATCTTAATAGACAATTCCATAGTAATCAATAAGGTTAACAACGAAGTATATCAGATTAAACTAATCAATAGAATCCATTGTAATATCAAAATAGAGTTTAGATCATCATAGAATCAAAATCCACAATCCACAATTGATTATACATTGAGAAATAAAGATAGAAGTAATGATAAGTTAGGGATTTGGGAATGCAAATCTGATATCTCTTGCTCCAATTCTAAATTTTCTATGCTCTCTAATTGCTTCAATCTTTAACTCTAATCTAATCTAGGGTTCTAATCTAATCTAAAAAGAAAAAGAAGAAAAGAGCATATGTAATCTCCATTCATCCCCTAAGGGGTGGTATGTCCCTTAAATAATGAAAATACATCTAATATATAAGCCCTAATTGAACTTTTCTCTCCGTTACGCTTCAATTGCACTGTTTAATGAAAAGTCAGCTTTGGTCAACTTCCGAAGTCGCGCAGCCGCACAAGAATTGGCATAAAGTTGGGCGCGGCCGCGCTCAAGTGTTAAATCGCGTCTTTTTGCTACTGTAATTGGCGCGGCCGCGCAAGAAATCGCGCGCTCGCGAGGTTGATTTTCTGCTGCAGTGTGCTCTCGTAAAATGGCTATAACTTTAGATTCGGGAAGAGTTACGAGACCTGCCACCTATCAAATCGAAGCTATCGACGAGCTCTACAACTTTCATTCTTTGAGTATTGAGAAATAATGCACGGATGAAGGCTGAAATTATATTGTAAGTGACAGCTATGCAAATGGCCATCCAAAACAGTGACGTTCAACGTTCGTTGGTACAAAGGTCATAACTCTTGCATCCGAACTCCGATTGGAATGATTCAAGATGTTTCGAAAAGCTTAGAAGAAGCTCTACAACATAGTCCAAGTTCAAAGCTAAGAACATAACATGAACATGAATGCCCAAATGATATCCGAATTGTTTTTCCTTGCATTTTCATACTAATAGTCGCTCACCTCGTTCCCAAACCTAAGATCTACAAAATGAACACAAAATGCATGAAAAGTAACTAAGAAACATGAGTTTAAGCAACTAATTCAAGTAATAGATACCGGATAAGTAGGTATAAAACCAACTTATCAGCATATCATCTGCAAACTGATGGACAAAGAGAACAAACGATCAAGACGTTAAAAGATATGCCAAGAGCGTGCATCATGGATTTCAAAGGAAATTGGGATGATCATCTATCGTTGGTGGAATTTGCATACAACAACAGTTACCATTAAAGCATTGGTATGCCGCCATGCGAGGCATTATATGGCAGGAAATACAGAACTCCACTATGTTGGGATGAAGTTGGTGAACGTCAACTGCTAGGCCCAAAACTGGTATAACAGACCGCTGAAGTTATCAAACTCATCAGAGCAAGATTGGTAGCTACTTAAGATCGATAGAAGAAGTATACTGGTTAGCACAGGCAGAATCGCGAATTTGAAGTAGGAAATTTTGTTTTCCCAAAAGTTTCTCCTTGGAAGGAGAAAATTCATTTTGGCAAGAAAGCAAAGCTCAGCCCAAGATTTATTGGACCTTTCGAAATGTTACGAAGAGTGGGAGAAGTAGCTTATGAGGTAGCTTTACCTCCAGAATTAGAACATGTGCACAACATTTTTCATGTGTCAGTATTACGACCGTATAAACCTGATTACAAGCATGTAATCGAGTATGAACCATTGCAGTTCAGTAAAGATTTATGAATGGGTTAAAGAATATAAAATATTTGATATATGACTGTGTTTAATTGAAGGTTATGTAATAAAACCTAAAAGTTATTGAATAATCGAATGAAGTATGTAAAACTATCGAGTAAGGGAGGTTTCGTTGATTTCGAGGGAAGGCTGTGACATCCCAGATTTTTAAGAATTAATAAATGAGAATTTAATAAATAAAATTCTTATTTTAAGATGTTTAAATACTAGTATGTGTATATGTGTTATATATTGTGAAATATGTGAATTGGTGTGAAGAGAATTTAAATGTTAATTTAATATTTATTGAAGTAAATAAATATTTTATTTGAATTATTTATTGAGATTATGTAATTAATATGGAGTAATGTAATTAAGTGTATTATATTAATTAAATTATTATTTAATATTTAATTAATATGTAATAATTTTATGTTATAGTTCTAATTTAATTAAGATAATGTAGTGATGTGGTAATTGTTACATGAAGTTATAATTAGCGAGTAATTATAATGTGACAATTATATGTGATTAATTGATGTTAAACTTTTAATTAATTAAATTAATGTTAAGATTTAATTAATTAAATGATAACATTAAGAATATGTGTTAAAGGATCTATTAAAAGAGTTAAAAGAGTTTTTAAAACATGTTTTACCCAAACAAGACATTAACTATTAAAACCTGATTTTAAAATTATATGATTTTGCCAAACAAGCCTTAGGGCTTTTAAAATTCTAATTTTGCAACTTATATATTAATTTGATAATTAGTATATACAATTATATTGGGAGTTACATTTTCTATAATTATATGTGTTATATGTATAATTGTATATACACTAAGTTATGTTAAATTTCTAAACCTAAGTCTAAACTAAGAACAAAGAGAAGAAGAGAGAATAAGAGGAAGAAGGCTGTCATTGATGGTGAAAAAGAAGAAAGAAGAAAAAAAGAAAAATATCAAGAAGGCTTGCAAGAAGAAAAAGTTATGAAATTGAAAATTTACAATTTTTGTGCTCTTTTTGTTAGATCTTTTTGAACCAAGCAACTTTTGTTTTGGATCTTTAAAAAAAACTCATGATTTACATGAGTATTAGTATTTTATATGTGTATCAAAGTATTTTTGATATCAAAAATTGGATTCAAAGTGAGAAAATCAAGTTTTGTACCAAAAGGTTTAAGAAAAAGCTTTCCTTTGTATGCTCTATATATTTTTATGTTAGATTCGCTGGCTTCATGTGGTAAATGGTTTAAAACATGTTAGCATGCTAGATACATGAGTTAAGGGCTAAACCCCTTTGGAATCACTCAAATATGTTAAGAAATGAGTAAGTTATGAATTAAATCCCAAACTACCTCAATTGTTGAACACAAGCTACTGATTAGTCACTTCTGTCCATTTTTCCAGACCAAAACATAATCAAAATAGATGTTTGATACATGGAAACTATAGTTCGGGAAAGTACGAATCCAACAATACCTATTGGACCTAAATCCGATTTGTAGATTTCATTTTATAAACGTTTCCGTTAAGGACCCCAAATCTAAAAATTGAACAACTGTTGAAGAAAACATTGCTGACCAGTCACTTTGGGCCTAATTTCTTGGACCTAGACAGATTAGAATTTGGTGTTTGATAACTAAAAACTGTAGTTCAAGAAGATACGGATCCAACGAGTCTGATTGGGCCTCAATCGGAGTTGTGGATACAAGCGTTTCTGTAAAAGACTCCAAAACTGAAAATGTTTACAAGGCATGTAATGGTCAGTCGGTAGTGGCCTGTTTTCAGGGTGCTATACTGGGCAAAATGGACCGTTTCTTGAGCCTAAAACGTAGCTCGGGAAGTCACGGTTCTAACGATATCAAGTGGTCCCAAATTGAACTTGTACATTACCGTCTACAAGTGTTTTTGTGGAGGACCCCAACTTTAAACGAAAATTATAGAATAAATAGAAAATAAATATTATAAATTCATAATAAATTTGTAAAAAATTATTTTAAAGCCTAAAAATGGGTTTTTAATAATTTAGAATATATTTCATTAATAGTTTAATATTTTTAAATATTAATGATAGTTAATTTATTTAATTATTATATTAAATAAATTACTTAAAAATGATTTTAATACTTTAAAAATCATTTGAAATTATATTAAAGTGTAAGGAAATATTTTAATTTATTTTTAATGATTTTTAATATTTTGTGATGAATTTTATTAATAAATTAATATTAATGATAATGGATTTATTTAATAAATATATTAAATAAATTGTGGAAAATTAGAATTAATGTTTTAAAAATCATATAAAAATGATTTAAGGGTTAGAAAAATATTTGAAGTTAAAAAATATAACTTTTGATATTTTGTCATGAAAACACTAGTATTTTAATATTAATGGCAATTATCGGAAAATAGATTTAACTGTTTAAAAATTATATAAATATGATTTTATAGTATTAAAAATACTTTGAAATATTATAATATTATGACATGTATTTTATTAATATTTGATATGAAATAAATATTAATGATAATGGAATTAAGTAGTATTTAATTCATATTAATATGATATTAATGATTGAAAAATCATAATAAATGATAATAATTATCTAAAAATTATTATAAGTCATTGAAAAATATTTTGACTGAAAATGAAATTATCTAAGGTAAATGTAAAGCATTTAGGCAACGTCTTATGGAAATTAGACTCATGAATTATCCGACTAGACCGTCGGGATGTCAGAAATTGTACCGAATTCAACTCAGACTGAAATAGTTTGACTGAAATAGTTTGATTTGATACCGAATTTTAGGTATTTTATATACTGATGGGATTATGTGGTAATTTGTTAGGTTATATTATAAATGTATTTAACAGTACTATACTGTGATGATATTATTCTAATGTTTGGATATCGGTATTATCTATATTAGGTCTTCAGACAAAGCGATATAGGTTGCGTAACGGTAATCAATGCTACATGCAAGTTCTCTAACTCGATCTCGAGTTGATATTTTTGAAATATGCTTGGGGTTAATCATTACTAATTATACCATGTCTATGAATTATTGATTCGCACTCTGTTCACATTGCATGTATTCATCAAGTATGAAAGGTTGATCACCTTCATTACCATTTGGTCAAGTTGATTTAATCATGTTCATTATTCGTTCAGCTATGAAAATTTATTCATGCTCTTTCACAATGTATATATTGTAGAAAGTTAGCCAACTTATTGTTCAATTCTTTCAATCATGATATATCCTTAATTGAACTTATACTTGCTGGGCAAAATTGTTGCTCACCCTTGCTATATCATGATAAACATTGCAGATTATGACGAATACGTCAGATACAGGAAAAGTCAAAGACAAGTCAGCTTTGGATTATATGTGCAGCTAAAATTGTAACAATAATGTATAATAATAACTTTGTATGTCTGATAGGATATTGATTTAGGTATTATGTGAAGGTTCTCGGCCATGGGGATAGTGTGTAATGTTTATTGTATAAATAGTTTATATTTATATCTTTCGTAATAGACATAGAATTAGTACACCAAATTTGTGGTGATTTGGGACCCGCATCTGGGGGTTATTACAAGCATACTCAATCTTCATTTGAAAACCACACCAGCATAGTTTGGTAAACATTGACAGTAATTTGATAGATTATAAGAAATCCAACATAACGTAAGTCTAGCTGAAATAATTGGCTTCGACTTCATCATACATCAATTCATACGTACGAATACATGAATCACAAGCTTGTCCAGATTGAACTGATACAAGGGTTAGAACACTTGCCTTCAGCGTCTGCTACTATTATTACACGTTCACTTTAAGTCGTTAAGGTCTCTACAGTAGATGGTCACATAACATAACACATTAGGTCATGAATAAACATACATGGTTCCTAATGAATTTTACCCTTCTTCTCAATCTAATCATGTATTAAATTTGTTACTATTGGTTTCGGCTTTTCGTTATAGTTAACCTTGTCATTACGTTCAGGTTCGATTGATTATCTTCAACCTTTAGTTATCATATATAAGGTTTAACAATGTCTTAAACAATGTTACTTCAAGCTTTAGTTCATTACTAATTAGTTTACTTTCTTTCTTTACTTACAAACTCTCCTTACTACGAAATCCTTAAGGCTGGCGCTGAGGCGCCAGCTTCCCTTATTGGACTCGCGCTGCGGCGAGGGTTTGCAGTACACAAGCCCCGGCCTCGGCACTGCGGTGCCATTTTTTCTTCATTATGTCGTGCTATGGCGCCAAATAACAGTGTACTATGGTTCCAGCCTCACGCAGCAGCGTCTACCTTTCTTCTTTGAGTCATGCTACGGCGCGGACTCTGTGCCTCAGAAAAATGTAACAGATTTTCTACTTAGTGAATTTCCCGGACTCCAAATTTGACCATTTTAAGTCCGAATTGGCTCATTCTAAAGTCATTAGCTCATAAATCACATACTCTACGTGTTTATGCAAGAATTTTACATTTTTGACTTTGTTAACTAGAAATTCACCTTTGAGTTCATTTTTTAACGAAAACGATAAACGTTCGTGAACATTCAACGCTCGTTTCTTCGTTCTAAGTCGAAATCCGGTCAATTTCGAGTCAGCAACTCTATAATGCCAAATAAGACTTAACTCCATCGAAAACCAACGTTTTCGAGCTTAATATCAAAATTCAACTTCTATTCCGAGAATTTCACGAATTCGACGATTATCGTCTAATCGTGTGAATTCCGGCATAACTTCGTTATTTATGATTTGTTCATTGTTTCAAATGGATTCAATCCATTAAATTGACATCTTAACCTACTCATTACATTAACTTATTTTCATGATAAGTTATTACTTGTTCCTAATGAGCTTATTACTTATCAAAGTATAGACTACATATAATTTCATTTTTCATTACTTATAATGGTTCAAGTCTTCTAACCATCATCCTTGCTTCTTTTATCATACTAACTTCATTAATGTAAACATATTACAAGTCTTACAAGTTCTTCCTTAATTCATAGCTTATCTATGAATAAAGTGCTTATTCACGGCTTATTAAGACTTAAGTCCTTAGATTATTCATTCTTATCATTTCTTAGCATATATGTCCATTAATCCACACTTCTCTTATCAACCTACAATGGTAGAGATGGAAGACTAATAACATAGGAGGCTTACCCTTGATAATCACTTGAATCTTTCTTGCTCTTACTTCTTGCTTCAAAGTCTAAGTTTTCTAACTTATTCTCTCTAACCAATAAGCACTTTATAAGTTGTTGGTGGAAATATTGAACAAGGTAAATGAAATCCAAGCTTTCTATTTATAGGAATTGCTAGGTTAGGGTAGTTTAGTCTTTTAGGCCATCCCACCTCCTTAATTAAACCTCCTTACTATTCCTAGCTTAGCCATCAAGTTTACTTGCCCATCACACTCTTTGCTTGGTCATCACAACACTTATCCATTGCTTGGGCACCAAGATCACCTATGGGTTGCCCCACGGATTATGCTTACCCATTGGATCTTAACTTTGGGCTTTAGGTTTAATTAACATAACATATGCTTTGGGCTTGTATTTAACAAACCTTTAGCATGTTCATTAACAAACATGTGGGCTTTAACCATCACTTATACATGGGCTTGCACATAAATCCCTATTGGACTTTACACTTCCTACACAATCCAATTAAATCAAACACATTTGGCTTAAAGCCTTTGTACGTATTCTCTACCTATTAATCTCATATTTTACCTCGTATACTTATTCAACATATACGTCATTCCATCATTTATACATACTCGTACAATACTTCGTATCATACTCGTATTCATTACCTCGTACAATACCTACGTATTATAGGATCATTACTTAAGTTTCTTAAAGCTTTATTTTCCCTAACGTTCTCAATTTAAGTCCGCAGGCGAAAATTACATTTTTCATACTTGAATTATTATTACACAATTCATCTCACCACCATATTCTATCATTACGTATTTCTCGGAAGTTCAAAAATAACTCCCGAACAGAAATGCGTGAATAGTATTTTGCGAAAAATTTATCGGAAAGCTTTTATTTTCGTCTTAGAAATTCAAACACTTTAATTCCTTCACGTAGTCAAAATACTACGACCTTCAGACGCTTCTAGGTTATAGAACGACATTCATCTTACTAACACATAATAATAACAAATAATATAATTTTATTCATTATTTAATTAAATAAAATTATTTTACAATAGATCCGAATTTCTCGGTCATTACAAACTATATGTATGTTTATAAAACTATCCAAACCAATTGAACGATGCGGAAATCTTGGAAACTGAGATGAACATCCCTTATGGAAATGGGAGTGTATGTTGTTGGAAACCCCAACACATGAGTAAATTATTACTGTGACAATGTGAGAGTTTAGAAAATTTTTAAAATCACAATTGAATGATTTAAGGTTCAATATTAGAACCTAGACAGAAAATAAGTGTATGCGTTTGATATTTTTGGGAAGTAATTTTTAGGATTTCAAAATTCTGTGAAGGATTTTAGTGAATTATTCAGGATTAAGTGTATACATGAATATGTTCTGTGTATATGGTCATTTATGTGTTCAGTATATGGTTTAAGGTCAAGGGTTGATCAGATAATTTATATCCGTGGCAAACCCTAATATTATATTAATAACGTCAGCGTTCAGTTAGAAAATTCTTGCGAATTATAAGAACCCGAAAACCAATTCTGGAAACCCTAATTTCAGTTCTGAGAATTTGAAACCCTAATTCGGAAGTTGAAAACCCTAGTTTGGGAATGCAGGTGCTAGTATAAGGTTTAAATGTTATCAATAATAACTTAATTAGGGATAACCCTAACTGCTTTAGAAAACCCTAATTTCTGGATTAGAAACCCTAATTTATAATTAGGAAAAAATCTAATTGTTAATTTAATAATTTAATGTTAATTAGGAAACATTAATCCTGATTTTCAAGTTATAAGTAATTAGAAAACCCTAATCTAATTAGGAAATCTAATTTCTAAACTAAAAAGATTATTTTACTATTTAAAACCCTAATTCTTGGGTTATAAACCCTAATATACAATTTTGACCCAATTTGCTAAATTAGCAATTTAAATTAGAAAATAATAATCCTAATTAGCAAGCTTGAATTTATGACTATGGAACTTAATATAAGTATATAATCCTAATTATAATTTAGAAATATTAATTTTCTATTTTGGAAACCTAATTTGAAAATTCTAGAATTTATTTTTAAAACCTAAAGGGTTAAAACCTAAACCCTAAGGGTTGTAGCAAAAGACAAGTATACCATTAATTAGAAATCAAAATGACCATAGTACCCTTTGTGCATTATTTAGTATATTGCTTGTAGATCTAGACCTAAGGTGAGTTGCTCACCAACTCTAAGCCTAGCATGTGACTTAATACAACACCGATCAACAAATATTTGACAGCTAGCTCAGCCATATTCATTACATCAAAGTTTATATTTTATAAAGTAAGAAACATTTATTACTTTACTTAGAAAAGTAACCTAGACCTTCTCTCTCTTCAAACTTCGAAATTTAGAGTGAGAGAGTGAGAGAGTGAGATAAGATAAGCCAATATTAGTCCCTAACTTGACAAGATCAGATCATCAAAGTCAGATTCAAGATTAAAGCTAGAAACGTATAAAAACCCTAAATTTTGAAATCCTTAGATCTGATGTTTGATGTTGTGATTTGTTGTTTAGAAATGTGTTATAAGGTGTCTTTTAGTGATCTGGGTTGTTAGATCCCAGATCCATAACATTAAAGTGCTCGAAATTAAAGATTTTAAAATTCTCGAAAAAATTTTAAATGTCGTCTGAAAAGCAAATGTCAGACTTCATATGTGACGCCCCCAAAATAGGTATACATCACCTATTCTGAGTCGCCAAATACATGGTACAAAATACAAATACAATCTTAAATATACAACATGAGCTGTGAGTTTTAATACAAATATTGTCTTCTAGACAGTATTCAAACTCAAAATAAGTCCTCAATACATTTATTATCACACTATTTCATAGAATAGTGAGGACTACTAATGTTATCATCTGGACTGTCACTCCGTTCCCCGACTAGTCCCTGCAACGTTCTCATTTCCTGAAGAGAACAATGAAAGTAAAAGGATGAGCTCAACTAGCACAGTAAGAAATATTATGACTACGATAATGCAGAATAAATTATCGTTAGCCTTTAACAGTGTTAAACTGATACAATATAACAACATCAAGTTTAACTGCAATGGAACAAGCAATCCATTAAAAAAGTCAAGTAGAGAATAAAATCTACTATCTTTTATGATTTAAAAGGTTTTTCATCACTTTTATCGCTGGGACTCAGCTTAATAAATAATTCACATCATCCCTGCACTACGGCCAAGGATATTCATTAGTATCACGACCATAAATTATCCATGCACTACGGGCCAAGGATATTCGTGTATTCATCAATGATGATGATCATGCCAACAACTGTCCATCAATGCACTACGGGCCAATAAGGACTTTTACCACATCATTTGTAACAACACGGTCATGATTATACCGAATAATCTCTGGTCATAATCATACCAAGTCCATCTATGCACTACAGGCCACAGATGACTTTCAATAAAATATAAACATGAGGATGATGACAATGATATAAGAATTCAATAAAACAAGTTCAAGAATTAATTTATCCAGCAACGAATAACGTCCAAATTGTCAACATGATACTGCTTTGTAGAGTAAAATTCAAGAATGCTTAGAAGAATATTTCTATGAAAAGATACTGGATGAAGTGCAAATATCAAGGATATTCTACTAATTTCATGGAGTATAGAAGCCAAAGCTTTAACCAACTGAGATAATAGAATATATGAAACTACAAATAGATTTTCGCCCGCCATGCGGTAATCCACGTAGACAGATCATTTCCACAATTTAATAAGGAATGAATACAAATGATCATTCACCATGCATGTGGTAATCCACATGGATAGTTATTCCAACAGAATAATAAAAAATGGAATAACAGAAGAATTCACCAGACGTGCATAATCCGCACAGACAGGTTATTCCAACAGAATAATAAATAATGGAATAACATAATAATTCACCATACATGCGATAGACCGCACAGACAGGTTATTCCAACAGAATAATAAATAATGGAACCAGGTCATGCGTAAATGCACAGACAGGATATTCCGACAGAATAATAAAGAATGGAATAACAACAAAATTCATCATGCATGCGATAGACCGCACAGACAGGTTATTCCAACAGAATAATAAAGAATGGAATAATAGAAGAATTTCACCATGTATGCGGTACTTCGCATAGATAGGTTATTCCAACATAATAATAAAGAATGGAATAACAGAAGAATTTTGCCATGTATAGGGTAGTCCACGTATACAGGTTATTCCAACATAATAATAAAGAGTGGAATAACAGAAGTTTTCTTCATGAATACGAAAGAAATAATATCCATTACCTTAGAAGAAACTGGATATAGGAGTAGTGAAGTAGCAGAATACTTTTCTTCTTTCTCTCTATAGTTTCTCTCTCTAGAGTTTTAGTGAATTCGTAAAAAATAATGAAGGTATGAGCTTCTATTTATAAGAGAATTGACTGAATAGTAACTAATTCATGAACAGTCCAGATTGATTTACTTGTAAACGGACGGTCCATATTGATTTACTATGCAGTATTAATAAAATATTTTAATAAAACAAAATCTTTTAAATAAAATATAATATATTCTATTTATAATCTAATAAAACGAATAATTTTATAAAAGTATTTTGTTTTATATAAAAAGATTATACTATGCAAATACTATGCAGGCACTATGCAAATACTATGCATAATAGAATTACATATATTCTATTTATAGTCTAATAAAATAAATAACTTTATAAAAGTATTCTGTTTTATATAAAAAGATTTTACTATGCAAATACTATGCAGACACTATACAAACACTATGCATAATAGAATATCATATATTCTATTTATAGTCTAATAAAGCAAATAACTTTATAAAAGTATTCTGTTTTATATAAAAAGTTTTCTGTTTTATTGCATTTATAATAATAATAAAATAAAACTTATCACCTTTATTATAATTCACAATATTAATCGACCAGGCCGTTTCTAGGAAAGATGGGGCTTTTCAATAAAGATTTCTCCCTATTGGCGTGTAATTCGGTGACCAAACCTCTCCTTAGCAGAACTTGTAGACATCGTTAATATTGAAAATAATAATATGAATAACTTTGCCGTCTCAATTATTGATTTAATAACATAACATATTATACAGATGCTACTGTGACAATAATTAAATTAATAATATGAGAGATATGATGCAGCAATTACTGTAGCAATAATTGAGTATAACTGAGTGTCTTCTCACGTAAACATCAATAATCAATACTGTGTGCTACTATGCAACAACGCGTATTCCTGTACTTTTAACACCGGGTGTTTCAACAGTTAACGGTAAAACTTTTGCAGTTATTTTCATAAAATATTTTTGTCATTTTTTTAGTACGACAATACTTCTGTTGTGGGGTTCACCAATGATTATGTCGTCGTACGGATATTTTCCGACAAATAGAATATTCCCCGACCAACCGAATATTATATAACAACTTGCATACTTTGCAAAATTTATAAATACTACCCACTACTATAACACTATCTCAAATCCACGCCATAATATTAAAAAAATATTTTGAGAAAATTAAATATTTATTCATAAAATTTGGGGCCTCACAATCTCCCCTCCTTATGAAATTTCGCCCTCGAAATTTACGTACATACCTGGTATGCCGAATAGGTGAGGATACCTTGACTTCACTTCAAATTCTAACTCTTGAGGAATAACCTTTGAGTGTCGAATATAAACCTTCTTATCCAAGATTTTAACATGTATCTCCTCATACGTTAAATCTTCTGTTATCTCGTCCAATTCCAATTCAATAATGTGGTTCGGGTCATCCACATATTTACATAACATCGATACGTGAAAAAGAACGTTATGAACACGCAACAAACTTGGCAATAAAATGAGTCTATAGGCCACAGTTCCTACTCGACCAAGGATTTCAAATGGGCCAATTAAATCGAGGGTTGAGATTTCCTCTCTTTATCAATTATTGCTTCTAGAATAACGCCCTCTTGAACCTTCTTCTTCACATTCATCATATTCGGGTGTGTAGCTTGAGCGGCTTTAACTTTATCGATTAAAGTCGATTCTACTCGTATATTAGCCATCATCACATGGGTCCCTGGAGTCTTTAAATCTATCTCCATCCTTTGAAAGTCATACAAAATGGATTTTTGTGTTAACAACATCGCACTCGTAAACTCATATGATCTTCTACTCAACGCGTCAACTACCACGTTTGCTTCCCACGATGGTATTGAATGGTACGATCGTAATCTTTAACAGCTCGAGCCAACGTCTTTGGCGCATTATACGTTCATTTTGGTTCAAGAAATATTTAAGGGTTTTAGAAATGAGTTTTGTACTAGGGTCAATACAAAATTCGATTTCACGCTCTAGGGGTAGGCTAAGAAATCTTCAAGAATACATTAGGAAATTTATTAACAATAGAAATATCATTCAAAACAGTAACTCTCATCCAAGACTTGGATAGTACGTCATGTTGATACCTATCAACTTGCCATCGTCATTCACAACATCCCTTACGAAAAGTCTGGCTTCTGTGCGTTCCACACAAGGAAGTCAACAACGAAAGGACCGGGGCTCTTTACTTATGGCTTGATATGACAATGATTGACTTTAGTGGTTTGGTTGCTTGAATTCGCATAACAAGTTGGTTAGGAATATGAAAGCTAACCACCTTACGAAAAGCTTGATGAGTAGTTAACCAATCGATTCCTAAAATCACATAAATGGTAAGTATTTTCAAAGAGATAAGATCGACAGGTAACGTGAAAGTGTCGATTTGAATCAACAAGATTTATAAACAGTGGAGGTAACGAAGGCCTCTGCTAACGAAGTTTCAACCAATAAGTCAAAGTCTAACTTCTCCTGAGTTAAATTTAAACGTTGAACGCAAGCAAGAGAGATAATAGAATGGCTAGAACCGGTATCTAATAAGGTATAGACTTCGCAAGAATTTATAATTAACTAACTCGTGCTAACTTTGTTCGGGTCACTCGCTTTTTGAAATATCACGAAAAACGCTCTTCCTGAAACTATCGACTTTGTTTTGTCCGTATCCTCCTTTGGTGCCACCATCTCAACTGGACTTAACTTCGCTATGGAGTACATTCCACCCTCAATTGCTTCGTTGTATTCCTGATCCATGATTTGAATCATTAGTCTCCGATCCATATTAAATTGGGGTTGACCGCTCTGCACAGGGTAATTTCGAACTCGAAGTTGGATTATCCCAACTGTTGTCCAAAAAGAGAAATCCATTTCATCTATCTTGGACTTATTGGATCGGACTTCTTTTTCTATAATATCAGCATGTCGTGCGACTTTTACCCATGCATCCTCCATTCTCGTTCATTCAATTGTTTATTCTTTCATCAGAATTTTGATAATAGAATTCTCAGATTCCATCTCTAATATCTTATACTCTGCCAAAGAATGCTTCTGTTCAAGCATCGCACATCGGGTAACACAATTTTGAATTGTTTCATCCCTTTGCTCCATGACCGCCTGCCATTCTTCAGCCTGCTCTTCTAACTCATGAATACGATTTTGCAATTCTAAATTTCGATCATAAAATTCTTCTAATAAATTCTCCTCAGGTTCCTCTTCTTCCTCTTCTTCCTCATTCTCAGCTGCAACCTCTGCGACTATCTCGGGTGTAACTATCAATTCTTCACTCACCACATGGATGTCTCTAATTCCTTCTTCATCTGACATCACATTATCCTAGTTGGTGATTAAAGGTGTCTCCACGATTTCATTCACTCCATTATTAACGTTCTCAGCTGTCATTCTTAAATACTACCATAAAACAAGGGTTAATTAATATATAACATATTATCCTTATACTCAGGCCGACCAATTAAATACCAAATAAACTTAGGTAGGTCATACTAGCGAAGGAATTCCCCGTCTCTCCCCTACTAGTTCTTGTCTCACATCTCAACCAGGGATCATATCCCTAAGCTTTGATACCAACTGAGATGCCCCCAATATAGGTATACATCACCTATTCTGAGTCGCCAAATACATGGTACAGAATACAAATACAATCTTAAATATACAACATGAGTTGTGAGTTTTAATACAAATATTGTCTTCTAGACAGTATTCAAACTCAAAATAAGTCCTCAATACATTTATTATCACACTATTTCATAGAATAGTGAGGACTACTAATACTATCATTTGGACCGTCACTCCGTTCCCTGACTAGTCCCTGCCACGTTCTCATTTCCTGAAGAGAACAATGAAAGTAAACGGGTGAGCTCAACTAGCCCAGTAAGAAATATTATGACTAAGATAATGCATAATAAATTATCGTTAGCCTTCAACAGTGTTAAACTGATACAAAATAACAACATCAAGTTTAACTGCAGCGGAACAAGGAATCCATTAAAGAAGTCAAATAGAGAATAAAATCTACTATCTTTTATGATTTAAAAGGTTTTTCATCACTTTTATCGCTGGGACTCGGCTTAATAAATATCCACATCATCCCTGCAATACGGCCAAGGATATTCATTAGTATCACGACAACAAATTATCCATGCACTACGGACCAAGGATATTCGTGTATTCATCAATGATCATGATCATGCCAACAACTGTCCATCAATGCACTACGGGCCAATGAGGACTTTTACCACATCATTTGTAACATTACGGTCACGATTATACCGAATAATCCCTAGTCATAATCATACCAAGTCCATCTATGCACTACATGCCACGGATGTCTTTTAACAAAATATAAACATGAGGATGATGACAATGATATAAGAATTCAATAAAATAAGTTCAAGAATTAATTTATCCAGGAACCAATAACGTCCAAATTGTCAACATGATACTGCTTTATAGAGTAAAATTCAAGAATGCTCAGAAGAATATTTTTATGAAAAGATACTGGATGAAGCGCAAATATCAAGGATATTCCACTAATTTCATGGAGTATAGAAGCCAAAGCTTTAACCAACTGAGTATTATAGAATATATGAAAATGCAAATAGATTTTCGCCCACCATGCGATAATCTACATAGACAGATCATTTCCATAATTTAATAAGGAATGAATATGAATGATCATTCACCATACATGAGGTAATCCACATGGACAGGTTATTCCAACAGAATAATAAAGAATGGAATAACAGAAGAATTCACTAGGCGTGCGTAATCCGCACAGACATGTTATTCCAACAGAATAATAAAGAATAGAATAACAGAAGAATTCACCATGCATGCTATAGACCGCACAGACAGGTTATTCTAACAGAATAATAAATAATAGAATCAGGTCATGCGTAAACGCACAGACATGATATTCCAATAGAATAATAAAGAATGGAATAACAACAGAATTCACCATGCATGCGATAGACCGCACAGACAGGTTATTCCAACAGAATAATAAAGAATGGAATAACAGAAGAATTTCACCATGTATGCAGTACTTCGCCTAGACAGGTTATTTCAATATAATAATAAAGAATGGAATAACAGAAAAAATTCACCAAGTATAGGGTAGTCCACGTATACAGGTTATTCCAACATAATAATAAAGAATGGAATAACAGAAGTTCTCTTCATGAATACGAAAGAAATAATACCCCTTACCTTAGAAGAAACTGGATACAGTAGTAGTGAAGTAGCAGAATACTTTTCTTCTTTCTCTCTATAGTTTCTCTCTCTAGATTTTCAGTAAATTCGTAAGAAATAATGAAGGAATGAACTTCTATTTATAGGAGAATGGACAGAATATTTACTCATTTATGAACGGTTCAGATTGATTTACTTTTAAACGGACGGTCCATATTGATTTACTATGCAGTATTAATAAAATCTTTTAATAAAACAAAATCTTTTAAATAAAATATAATATATTCTATTTATAATCTAATAAAACGAATAACTTTATAAAAGTATTCTGTTTTATCTAAAAAAAATTACTATACAAATACTATGCAGGCACTATGCAAACACTATGCATAATAGAATATCATATATTCTATTTATAGTCTAATAAAACAAATAACTTTATAAAAGTATTATGTTTTATATAAAAAGATTTTACTATGCAAACACTATGCAGACACTATACAAACACTATGAATAATAGAATATCATATTTTCTATTTATAGTCTAATAAAGCAAATAGCTTTATAAAAGTATTCTGTTTTATATAAAAAGTTTTCTGTTTTATTGCATTTATAATAATAATAAAACAAAACTTATCACCTTTATTATAATTCACAATATTAATCGACCAGGTCGTTCCTAGGAAAGAAGGGACTTTCCAATAAGGATTTCTCTCTATTGGCGCGCAATTAGGTGACCAAACTTCTCCTTGGCAGAACTTCTAGACATCGTTAATATTGCAAATAATAATATGAATAACTTTGCCATCTCAATTATTGATTTAATAACATAACATATTATACAGATGCTACTGTGATAATATTTGAATTAATAATATGAGAGATATGATGCAGCAATTACTGCAGTAATAATTGAGTATAACTGAATGCCTTCTCACGTAAGCATCAATAATCAATAGCATGTGCTACTATGCAACCACACGTATTCTAGTACTTTTAACACCGGGTGTTTCAACAGTTAACGGTAAAACTTCCGCCATTATTTTCATAAAATATTTTTGTCTTTTTCTTACTACGACAATACTTCCATTGTGGGGTCCACCAATGATTATGCCGTCGTGTGGATATTCCCCGATAAAAAGAATATTCCTCGACCAACCGAATACTATATAACAACTTGCATACTTTGCAAAATTTATAAATACTACCCACAACTATAATACTATCTCAAATCCACACCATAATATTAAAAAAAATAAAAATCGAGAAGATTAAATATTTATTCATAAAATTTGGGGTCTCACATCATAAATCGGTGTTTGTTAATGATTTTAGTATTTTAAATGTTTGACCTTGTAGTATGTTATGTTGTCTTTATTCTGCAACTTGAATCATGGTCTGATTGTGTCCAGAACTCAGGTTATGACTGGTCAAAGTGGGTTTACCGTTCACGGAAACAGCTTTATGGGAAGCCCAGAAATTCCCAGAAACTCTGACAAGCATGTTCTGAGCGTCTGATCTCGCATTTGTTTGATAGTTAGGCCAAGTTGTTGTATTGAGGTTGTAGTATGACATATGGACTGCATATCTAAGCCTCTAGATTACCAAGTTACTTAGCAAAATCGATTTTTGGTGATGGTCAAACGTGGGTTAACCAACTGCTCAATAACATTTCTGGGTAACCCAAAAATGTTCAAGAACAATTTTTTTTGGCTACTTTGACCGACCTAGAATTTCTTGTGGTGATGTTGTAGAGTTGATCTAGTGAATTCTTTGTGTTCCCTGACACCACGACTACAAGACTGAACCTTAATATTTCATTAATCAAACCTAGAAGGCCTAGATCCGGTGGCTCAAAGTAAGAACTAACAACTGTTCTTCATTTTTGGAAAATTCAGAAAAGAAGAACAGCTCTGACAAGACATTCTGGACCTTAGATCTCTTGATTGAGTTATGCTATGGCCATGAATGTTGCATTAGGTGGTAGTATTACATTTATACTACAACAATAAAACTTTATCTGGCCAGAAAACCTAAACATCAACAATCTAGAATCGGTCAAACTAGGGACCTTGTTAACAGACATGCTTTTCTGGGTTTGATGAAGAACAGCCCAAGAACACCATTAGCGACGATTTTGTCGCCTATGGTACCTTTAGCGACAGTTTAATTAGAAAATTAATTATTTTATTAAATAAACAGAAAAAAGTAGTTTTTTTTATTAAAAATACATAATAAATTATTAAAAATTATTTTAAAGTCCAAAAATTAGTTTTTAATTATTTTGAGTATATTTCATAAATATTTAATATGTTTGGAATATAAATGGTATTTAATTTATTTAATTATAATATTAAATAAATTATTTAAAAATGATTTTTATACATGAAAAATCATTTAAAAATATATTATGGTGTTAGAAAATATTTTAAGTTATTTGTAATAACTTTTGATATTTTGTGATGAATTTTATTAATAAATTAATATTAATGATAACTAATTTATTTAATAAAGATATTAAATAAATTATGAAAAAATAAAATTAATGTTTTAAAAATCATATAAAAATGATTTAGGTGTTATAAAAATATTTTAAGTTATAATATATAACTTTTGATGTTTTGTCATGAAAATATTAATATTTTAATATTAAAAGTAATTATCGGATAATAGATTTAACGGTTTAAAAATCATATAAATATAATTTTAAGGTATTAAAAATACTTTGATATATTATAAATATATTATAATATTATGACATGTATTTCTTTAATATTTGATATTAAATAAATATTAATGATAAAGGAATTATGTGGTATTTATATTATATAAATACGATATTAATGATTAAAAAATCCTGATAAATAATAATTATTATTTAAAACTTATTACGAGCTTATGAAAATTATTTTTGACTGTTAATAAATTATCTAAGATAATGGTTAAGTGTTTAGGCAGAGTTTAATTGAACTTAAACTCGATATTTGTCCGATTTGGACGTCGGGATGTCAGAATAGTACCGTACTCAACTCAAACTGAAATAGTTTGACTTGATGCTAGGTTTTATGTGCTGCATAGACTGATAAGATTATGTGATAATGTGTTTAGGTTATTTTAAATGCTGTGATGATAATATTCTAATGTGTAGATCGGTATTATTTATATTAGGTTTTCAGACAAAGCTTATTAAATGTGTAACAATAATAAACAAAACAGGCAAGTTTTTCTTAACTCTACTTTGAGTTGTTGTATTCAAATATACTTATGGTTAATCATTGCTGATTGTCGTGTCTAAGAATTATAAAATTATAATCTGTACATATTGCATGTATTAGTCAGGTATGAAAGGCTGATCACCTTCATTACCATTCAGTCCAGATATATTTGTTCATGTTCAATGTTTGTTCAGTCAAAAATTTGTTCATGCTAATTCACAACTATATTGTTAAATTATAGCCAGCGTATTATTCAAACTCTTTCAATCATGATATATCCTCAAATAAATTATACTTGCTGGGCAAAGTTATGCTAACCCTTGTTATATCATTATAAACATTACAGATTAAGACGACTGCATCGGATACAAGGAAAGGTTAAAGACAGTTCCAGCTTTAAGTTTATGTGTGTGGTTAAGTTTGTATAAGTATTGTATATTAATGTTGTTGTAAGTCAAATAAGTTATGATTTGTGTATAAGTTAAGGTTACTCGACCTTGGGGAATAGTGTGTAATGTATTGTATAAATAATTTATGTTTATATCTTCCGCAGTAGATATAGAATGATTGTACCAGTTATGTGGTGATTTAGGACCCGAATTTGGGGCAACTACAATTACTGTGGTGTTATGCATAACTTAGAGTATTGTAGAGTGATCATCTATAGTACTTGATTCTTTTAGGTTATCAGTTTAATATTGGTAATTCTAGTAGATGTTCAATAGTCCTTCGTGACTGCTCAGTATAAATTGTTATCCAGTTGGATGCATTGATAGCCTTTGAATTCATATATATATATATATATATATATATATATATATATATATATATATATATATATATATATATATATATATATATGTTGATTTATATTGAATTATCATTCTTATTCCAAGGATTTAATTTAAGAATTGTTTATATTCATTATTCGTGATATTTTTCTGAAACCTTGAACTATCTTAGAAATGATACTTCGATATTTCAAACTCATGTTATAAAACTATTTACCCTTGTTGTATGTGACTTGCTGGGCAATTTGTGCTCATTCTTGCTTATTTAAAACCTTTCAGTTAAGGCAGAACAAGGATGTGTCTCTGGGAAAGACAAGGGCAAGGGCAAGGGCAAGGATACCGACTAGCTTGTTCCTTTATGTTTAAAGACTATTATGTTGTATTAAGACTATTTTCAGACTATGTTTAAGCTTAAGTAGGATTATGTAATAAGTCTGTATTTGATATTACTATGTAATCTTTTAAGTACTGTAGGTTGCAAGACTTGGGAGAATAATTATAATAAATCATTGTATATTATTCTAAATTAGATATTTCGTTGTGAATGTGTGATTTTAGTTATTATGGTATTACCATGAGAACGTGATGAGCCAAATTCAAGTGACCAAGTGGCGATCTGAATTTGAGGGCGTCACAAGTTGGTATCAAAGCCTTAGTTATAAACCTTAGGAACGAGAGTCCTTAGATTATAACTTAGGAAAACTTAGAAGTTAGAAAGGAGATAAAATTCATGTAGAGTTTTCCTTGAGAGACTTAGTGCGTTATAAAATGTAACTTCATTCTATACAATGAACTTATGTTTATTTAACATTATGATGGAGTTGTTGTTTGTCTTGTCTTATGTTGGTAATTGTAGGATGACTGACATGGGAGGACCTAGCCGAGTATTAGAGGAGGAGTTGCGTGATATCCACGTAGTATATGAGGCACCATTGATAGCAGAACCCATATCGGTAGTATCCCCTATTGATGATGATGATGATGATGATGATGATGATGATGAGAGGAGGAGGAGGAGGAGGAGATGGAGCCTCTACCAGAGCAGTTTGATCTGGAGGAGGAGCCTATAGAGGAGGAGCCTGAACCTATGGAGGACTTCGATGAGGCTACTTTCGAGGATCAGATGTTGGGGGAGTATAAAGAACAGATTTTGGAATTAGGATGTAGAGTCGAGGAGCTAGAGACCGAGACTCTTGAGAGGAAATTAGTGATGCAGGAAATGGAGGTAGAAATTGCTCACTGTAAGGAGGCAGGGTCCAGTTGGGAACTTTATTTCACCGATCGGTAGCAAGGAACGTTGAGCTGGTAGGGAAGCTGGAAGAAATGGAGCAGAAGGTTTTGAGTGAGAGGACGGAGAAGGAGGCTCTCTGAACTCAGTTAGTGATGGAGGTGATGAATAGGATTCACTTCGAGGAGAAGTGGGAGGAAACCAATGACAAGGTAGATGATCTAGAGGATGAGGTATGGTGCAAAAGAAGGAAGATGAATAAGATGGGCTATGCTCTACGCACGGCCATGGAGAGGTTGATTGATGGGTAAATTACTACCCAACTGAGCAAGGACAGACCCGACATACCATAAGCTGAGACATGGTGGTGCACATTACACAGAAGGAATATCAGAGCACCGTGGAGCGTGGGATGTTAGATTGAGTCTAGAGGGAAAAGCTCAGTAGTTAAGTATTTTATTTATGTGTTGTTTAATAAGTTGTTGTAATCTTAGTCTTTTGTGTAAGATGTGAGATGATGGTAACCCCAACTTTTAAAAAGTGTTAGAGGGGTAGTAAGCTGGTGTTGTCCCCGTCTTTTGTGATGTTAGGGGATATGTGTTATCATTTATAGCAGTATGCTAGAAAAGAACATGTTTTGTAACCATTTGGCATATGAATATAAATGATCTTACTTCATAAACGTGTTATAAACCTTTTGTTCCCTTCAATTGAGACATGTCTAAGTGTTATAATTAGATAATTAAATGAAAATTTTGTGATGCAGAAAATGCCGCCCAGACGTAGAATAATTGTCCTAGAAGAGTCAGTTAATGATGAGAGAGGACCAGTAGATTCGATACAGAGATTGGTAGATTTATTGGGAGAAGCTTTGAGAGGAAGAAATGAACCCGTACCACCCGTTTCCCAAGCTATCCTAGTAACAGCCTTCAAAGATTTTAAGAGTGTAGGAGCCCCAGAGTTCGCGGGAACTACTGACCCGATAGTTGCGCAAACTTGGATCAAGGAGATCGAGAAGGCCTTCACTATAGCTTGCGTGGGTGAAGACCAGCAGATAGTATTTGTCACATACATGATGAGGGGCGAAGCGAAGTATTGGTGGGTAGCTAACCAACAGAGAGCGGGAGAAGGAGTGATAACATAGGAAAGGTTTACGACGCTATTTTTCGAGAACTATTTTCTGAAGAGTATGAAGAGTAGGATGGCAGTGAAGTTCCCAGAGTTAAAACAAGGAGATATGTCGGTGGCGCAATACGCTGCTAAGTTTAATGAACAAGCTCAAATTGCGGAACACCAAGTTGGGGATCAAGAAAGGAAGGCGAGACGCCTCGAGCAAGGGTTGAAGCCGTGGTTGTATAATAAGGTATCGGTCTCCCAGATTGATTCCTTTGTGACATTGTTAGAGAAGGCAATCATTACGAAAGGTGGAAGTGAGGCCTTAAGTCTATATCATAAGGAGAAGAAGAACAAGAACACTGGTAGTGAGCATCGTGGAGGATACAGCGGCGAAGGGAGTAACTCTGGAAAAAGGAAATAGGAAACTAATAACAACAACAACAGAAAAAATAATCAAGGTGGAAGTCACCAGGGAAACTTCAAGAAAAGGATTGAAGTTTGTAACAAGTGTGGAAGAAGTCATCAAGGGGAGTGCTGGAAGGGAAAGAGCACTTACTATAATTATGGCCAAGAGGGGCACATATCGCCAAATTGCCCAGAGCCAAAGAAGATCAGAGGATGTTTTTCTTGTGGATCAACAGAGCACCAAATAAAGGATTGCCCGAAGAAAGGAAGCGGTGGAGCTAGCAGAGGCCAGGGAGGAGGAAGTAAGTTAATGATTGGTGGACCTGCGTAACCCAACCGATCGACCGCCCGAACCTTTAACATGACCGTCCAGGACGCAGTAGCTTTAAAGGACGTGGTGTCAGGTATAATCCCAATCAATAATATAAATACTTATGTATTATTTAATTCGGGTGCCACCTGTTCTTTTGTATCTGAAGAGTTTGCTAGTAAACTTAGTATACCCCGAGAACGTTTAAATGATTCTTTAAACGTAGAAGTTGCGAATAAGGAAATAATCCCTGTAGAATACGTTTATCAAAATTATCACGCAAACATTAGAGAGCATGAACTGAGCGTAGACTTGATTCCTATTAGAATGAGAGAATTTGACGTAATATTGAGAATGGATTGGTTATATAACCATGCAGCGATAATCGACTGTCAGAAGAAGTGTGTGAACCTTCAGACTCTGATTAAGTCTAAGGTAATGTTTTATGGTAGCTCATCGCTTAAGCAATCTTGTTGCGTTATGATGATGCAGGCCAAGAAATTGTTAAGGAAAGGATATGTAGGTTATTTAGCTTTCATCGTAGATACTCGGAAAAAGGGAGTAGAAATTAAGGATATATCCGTAGTAAATGAATTTTAAGATGTGTTTACGGACGATCTTCCTGGTCTTCCGCCAGACAGAGAAATCGAATTCGTAATAGACTTAGCACCGGGAACAACACTAATTTTGAAAGCTCCATATCATATGGCGCTAGTAGAAATGAAGGAATTGATGATGCATCCGACTGAGTATGTCTCCTTGGGGAGCCCAAGTGTTATTCGTTAAGAAAAAGGATGGATCGATGAGGCTCTGTATCAATTATGGAGAATTAAACAGAGTAACGATCAAGATCAGATATCCACTACCGAGGATAGACGACTTATTTGATCAACTGAAGGGAGCGCAATGTTTCTCAAAGATCTATCTAAGGACGGGATATCACCAACTGAAAGTGCGGGATGAGGACATACCAAAGACTACGTTTTGAACCCTTTATGGACATTACGAGTTTTTGGTAATGTCATTAGGTTTGACTAATGCTCCGGCAGCATTCATGGACTTGATGAATCGAGTTTTCAAGCCATACTTGGATAAACTTATGGTGGTTTTCATCGATGACATCGTGATCTACTCAAAGACAGAGGAAGAACACGCCGAACATCTAAAGATTATTTTGGAGGCACTACGTAAGGAGAAGATGTATGCGAAATTTTCAAAGTGCGAATTTTGGATGAAGATGGTTTAATTCTTAGGCCACGTGGTGGGTAAAAATGGAATCTCAGTAGACCCCAAAAAGGTCAAAGCAGTAAGTAATTGGGAACAACCGAGAACCCTGACAGAGGTGAAAAGTTTCTTTGGATTAGCTGGGTACTATCGAAGATTCATCCAAGATTTTTCTAAGATAGCCACCCCATTGACTAATCTGAAGAGGAAGACGGTGAAATTTGCATGGACCGACAAATGCGAAAAGAGTTTTCAAGAGTTTAAGAGGAGATTAAGCGAGGCACCTGTATTATCATTACTAGATGATACGGAAGGATATGTCGTGTATAGTGATGCATCGCATAGAGGACTGGGTTATGTGCTAATGCAGCATGACAAAGTCATTGCGTATGCATCACGACAATTAAAGGATTACGAAAAACGATACCCTACTCATGACTTAGAGTTAGCAATAGTAGTTTTTGCGTTAAAGATATGGAGACATTATTTGTACGGAGAGAAATGTGAGATATACACAGACCACAAAAGTCTGAAATATATCTTCACACAGAAGGAGTTGAATATGAGTCAGAGAAGGTGGTCGGAATTGATTAAGGATTATGATTACGATATTCTTTATCACCCGGGGAAAGCTAATGTAGTAGCCGACGCTCTGAGCAGGAAAGGAATGGAGAAATTGTTTCAATTGACGACTCAAGAGGAGTTAATAAGAGAAATGGAGAAACTAAAAATAAAGGTAAAGGGACCGGAGAGGTCTGAAGATAAGTTATTTGTAATGAAAGCTTGCCCGACATTGTTGGATAGAGTAAAAGAAGCACAGGAAAAAGATGAAGAATGTAAGAAAATCAGGAAAAGAATTTCAGAAAATGAGGAAGAAAAGTTTCGAATAGATAAAGACGGTACCTTATGAATCGAAGGAAGAGTGTGGGTACCAGTGATAACTGAATTAAAAGAAGAGATTTTGCACGAGGTATACAATACGACGTATTCCATTCATCCGGAAAGCACTAAGATGTATCGAGACTTGAAACAACATTTTTGGTGGCCCAATTTGAAACGAGAAGTCGCAGAGTGCGTTAGTAGATGTTTGACTTGCCAACGCATAAAAATAGAGCATCAGTGGCCGAGTGGTTTACTACAACCATTGGAAATACCAGAGTAGAAATGGGAGCATATTACGATAGATTTCATGGTAGGATTTCCAGTTATGCAGAAAGGTTTGGATTCCATTCGAGTTATCGTGGATCGACTTACGAAGACCGCACATTTTCTACCTATCAAGATCCGCTACAGTTTAAATCAGTTGGCGAGTCTGTACGTAAAGGAAATTGTTTCATGACATGGAGTGTCGATATCGATTGTTTCTGATCGAGACCCGCGTTTCACGTCAAAATTCAGGAAAAGCTTGCAAGAGAGGATGGGAACACAGTTAAGGTCGAGTACCGCTTATCATCCTCAAACAGACGGATAAAGTGAGTGAACAATATAAATGCTAGATGACATGCTTAGGACTTGCGTGATGGACTTTAAGGGAACTTGGGACGACCACCTACCCTTAGTCGAATTTATATATAATAATAGTTATCATGTGAGTATCGGCATGCCACCATACGAAGCTCTTTACGGAAGGAAGTGCAGAATGCCATTATGTTGGGACGAAGTCGGAGAGCGACGAATACTCGGACTAGAGTTAGTACAACAAACTGCGGACGTGGTGACCTCAATAAGGGCCAGACTAGTGGCAGCTCAAGATCGCCAAAAAAAGTATGTGGATTTACATCGGCAAGACCGAGATTTTAAAGTCAGCAGTTTTGTATTCTTGAAGGTATCTCCATGGAAGGGAAAGATCCATTTCAGCAAGAAAGAAAAACTGAGTCCAAGATTTATAGAACCGTTCGAGATACTAAAGCAAGTGGGCGAAGTAGCGTACAAAGTTACACTACCACCTGAGTTGGAGCACATCCATAATGTGTTTTATATATCCGTGTTGCGTTCGTACAAGCCTAACTACAAGCACGTGATTTCTTATGAACCCATTCAAGTGGAGAAGAACTTAACGTGTGAAGAGGTTCTTATCCAAATTCTAGATAGGAAAATGCAAACTTTAAGGAACAAAGTAATTTCCTCTGTAAAAGTACTTTGGAGTAATCACGATGTCGAGGAGGCAACGTGGGAGTTAAAAGATAGGATGATGAGGGATTACACCCATCTATTTATGTAACCTTGTAGCAATTTCGGGACAGAATTTTTATAAAGGGGGAAGGATGTAATACCCGAGAATTTTCACGTATTATTAAATGAATATACTAATAGAATTAATATTTATGTGAATATGAGTGTTAATGTTTTGTAAGTTGGTTAAGTCAATTGATTCGTATTAGATTAATACGTATTGAGAAGTGTGAATTTGACAATGAGAATTGTGAAATGCCTTGTGTGGCATATTGTCAAATGAGGAAATTTACTAAATAAGTTAAAAAGGGTATTAAAAAGATTAATCAGGTATGATCATGTGATTTCATATAAGTAATGAACATACTCTTAGATTAGCAATGTCACTCATGTGGACAGTAATACATGTCATGTAAAGCAAATATGACGATAAAAGTTGACACTGGCTTTAAGCTAAATCAGTCTTGGCATTGTCAGGGTATGGCGCAGCTGTGCCAGTAGTCAGTGGAGAAAAATTAACTTTCTACTTTAAAAATTAAATGGAACAATTTTGTGATATGTGTGACACTAATAAACCATGTAATAAAGTATGTTAAGTGAGCCATTAATTAATATTAATTGTTAGTTATTGTGGTAAGATATTGATTAATTGATAATGGTAATTAATTAATAATATGTGGTTATTATTATTAGCAATATGTCTATAAATATAATAAGAATTATATAGATAATTAATGGTTATGGAGATCCATAAATACATTAATCAAGGAAGAAAGGACTAATTAATATTAGTGGTAATTAATCAAGGAAGTGGATAATTTATTTATTTGATATAAAAACAAATAAGTAAGTTATTAATATAATAAGATTATATTGACTGTTATGTGCATATGAGCAATAATTAAAAATATAAAATACAACTATATTATATAGAGTAGTGTGACACTTATGTGATTATACTATATATAGTAACCATGTATTAAGATTTATTAAAAGTATATGATATGAATACATCATGAAATGTGTATGTGACAATATACATGTGGGTAGACATTAAAATAAAATGTACATATATTATATGTATGTTGCATAACATCTACTATCTTGAAATATAAAACTATATTGTGGCATTAGGATATAGCCCATGTATGGAGAATGTGCATATAAAATATAACATAAGAGTAGGAAATTGTATAAGTGGTACAAGAGTGCTGAGTTAATTGGCTTGTCCCAAAACTAGTGTCCCATTTGCTCTCACTTTCTCAGTCACGTGAATCATAAAAAAGGCTAAGGCCTATTGTCTTTTTCTTCTTCCAAGCTTTTCTAGATAATGATTATGGAGGGAGTGGTGATAATGATGCAAATCAACAATCATTTACCAACTCCTTCTTAACCTCCACGCAATCCTTTCATCCATGAGTTTAATTTAGTGAGAGATGGCATTGTCTGTATATTAATTTTTCTATAAGTATGAACTCTCCTTCTATAATTTCATTGCTAAGTATTGCTAGTGTGGAGTTGAGAGTATACGAGTGTTATAAGGACTTGGAAGTTCAATTAGCAGCAAGTTCATTCATATTGCAGAGGTATAACCTCACTTCCTTGCTTTCCATTTTCAGTCTCTGTCAAATTGAGTTTTGAGTTCTTGAATTTTAAATTCTTGATTTGGTGGGATTAGATGTTAAAAGGGTTGGGTAATGTTTAAATAGTTGTTATATAACCATATAAGCATGTTTAAATTGATATATGACTGGTTAGAATCGAATTTGTGAGTAATTTCTATGGTTGGGCTAGTTTTCTGCCGACGCAAAATGTTCCTGGCTCGAACCAGACGTGACGCAGTTACGCCAGATTAATACTAAGGCGCAGCACAGCTGTGCCAGCCCCTGAGTTCAGTTTAATCTTTTGTTTTAAAATCTAATCAGTGTTAGTCAACTAATATGGCTTAAACTAGCATGGAAGCATGCGTAAGGTGTGTGCATAAGTATATTAATCTAAGTTGGGCATGTTTTACTAGATTAGCATGATTAACAAAAGTGTGTAGTTTAAAATGAATTTAGGAACTTTAGAAATGAACTTGATGAGTATGAATGACATGTTTATATACTGACCTTGCAAGCATGTAGGTATAGTTTAGAAATACATAAATAAACCATTAGTTTGTGTTTATATGATTAGTAAGCAAGCATGAACCTGCTGAACTAATTAGTAAGCTTTACAAATGAAAATACGAATTTTGAACATGAATATTGACAAGCTACCTTGAAGGTTAGAATCTGATATTTGTGATCATGTTTGATGTTACTATTTGACTCACTCATGTAGCATAAATATATATATACCATGCTTGTGTATCATATTTCAAGTAAAGCACGAACGAATAATATTTTTAACTAAAGCGGTGCTAATTTCACATATGTGTTATGAATACTCGTAAGTATGCCTAATATAAGTTTTATGACTACCTTACGTGTTTAGAAAGCAAGCATGTTAGACTTTGTGATTTCATAACCTTGAATGACTTTAAATTGTTGAAATGATAAACTTAAAATTATATTATGAAAAAAGGAACCTAGGTTGACTTGAGAAGCATAACCAAACCTTTAACATGACAAAATATAGTATTTATGAATGTTGTGTTCAAGCCGAACAGAAACCACAAGACAACAGCTGAGTCTTAGCTTGGCCAGAGGACAACGCAGCTGCGTCGGTCCTAGGCTTAGCCATGGCACAGCTGAGCCAGTCTGGAATCTGAGTTAGTGAAATTTGATTTTGGGCAGTTAACAGTTTAAAACCTACTGATGCATGTATATATGAGATGATTAAGTATTATAGTAGTGTTTGCCTTGTACAATGAAAGTCCATGGATAAAAAGGTCTTAATCGGGAGTATTGCAAATTTACTTATGAAGTAACTAGGTATTTGATTTCGTGATAAACGTATGAGCTGATTTTGTACCATATGTGCATACTTGAATCATGTCAAGCTTGATTAAAGAATGTGTTAGCTAACAAGCATCTTCTACTTATAATACGCTATAAATAGTATTCGAAAGTGTTGATTTCTTAACGTGGATAAACTACGCTTAAGGCAAGTATCTAAACTATCATTTACATTATGCAAGTATCCTAAACTCTTGCATTACTTTATTCAATAGATATCGTAAGCAAACCTTATCTCTTTGATTGCAAGTTATCTTACTTTCTCGTTCGATTGAGCTAGTATGTTTAAACTCTTGTGGAAACTATTATTCATGTTGAACTTGGTATTGTTCTTGAATATTGTGAAAGTGTCTATGCCATTTGATTCGGCTAGACTATATGCACGTTTATTATTCATGTTGAACTTGGTAGATGTTCAATAGTCCTTCGTGACTGAAAGTAGTATGCACACAAGCCAATCATGTTTGATGATAAAGCATATACTTTGTAACAATCTTATTTATTTATTAATAAAAAAACGTATTAATTTATTAAAGGCTTTTAATTATCTGCACGATGCTATTTTATAATATGTGATAAACCCATAGTTTTAAGCAATACTTTTAGAATAATGATGATGATAATTCTAATGCGATCTAAATTCTTAGAAAGCTTAAAACTAAAATAGTTCTCAATCATTGGATTACTAAATTGGGGATTAGTGAATACGGATAGATTGGTACATACGTTACTTGCTCATTGGATGAGGATGATTGATCTCATGATCATTTGTATGGAGACACTAAAGCAAGTATGTAGGTGCTTATTAGAGAATAAGTTCACTAAACGTGGCTCGCTAAGGAATACATAATGGAGTTTTACTTGCCTGTCAATAGGAATTCCTGTAGTGATAGTAGTACAAGTGATCCTTGGACTTGAGATCATCATAGTATCTTATGTATGATGAATTATACTTTGACTTATTCCTTAAGACCCTTAGGGTATATCAAAGGGTATGCTTTGGTATAATAAGTTGTACATGGAGATAATGTATGATCAATAAAGAATCTACCACTTCTAGTAAAAGAATAGAAATGTCCTATGTCATTCGATAAATGACAACCCAGTAGTCATTGGTCAAGGTAGAATGAAATTAGAAAGGAATTTCTAATTTGCATTATTTGGAGTTGTGCATTTAAGAGTCGAAATAGATATAATTAAATAAAATAAGACTTGACATTAATTTCATGTCTTATATTTAATTGTGACATTGTATGGTGAAAGGATTGAATTGTACGGTAACTATCTACTCAAAGGTTCTTTTATGATTAATATTGAAATCTATATTATCTGAAAAATCGTTGGTCACTAGGGAGGCTTATCCCTAGTGCAGAATAAATATTATTTATCTAAATAAATTAATAGTTTAATTTATTTATTTAAATAAGATTAGAATTGTTCTAATTGATTTATTCACAACCGGTTTAATATGAAGAACCTAAAAGGTCACACCATAAAAATAATAATTATTTAATAAGTTAATGGCATTATTGTAATATTAAGTTAAGTATATTTAATTTAATCTATGGTGATAGAATAAATTAAATAGCTTAATATTTATTGTTTAATATTTTAGAAATATTAAATATAAATTAATAAGAGGAGGCTTATTATTATTATTACTATTATTATTGTTTAATTTCTAAAGGAGTTTGGGAATTAATTAATAAAAGTACTCTCATATATCCTATTAAGATTAGTAGGCTAATTAATTAAAAGAGTTTAATTAATTATTCCTAATAAGATTGGGAGCCTAATTAATTAAAGGATTTAATTAATTAAAATAAAACTCAATTCCTTAATTGTTAATGAGGGTTGCACACATCTATAAATAAGAAGAGTCTTATTATGGGTGAAGTGGTTATTAACGTTTTATAGAATACGTAATTTCAATAGTTGGGAGAGTACGTTATTTTCTATAGAGATAGAAAACTAGGGCTTAGTCAACCACCCTTCTTCTTGAATATTTATTCGTCCTTGGTGGATCACCACTAGAGGCCAAACACTTGGGTGGCTAACGTTGATCAAAGGAAGAAACCAAACCCGGTAGATTCAAGTTGAACTTGAAAGGATTTGGAGGTGAACTTGTACCTGAGGAAGCTCGAATCTTCAAGGGTATGATTCTTGTTCTTCTTCTTTTCATTTAATTAAAAATTGTGCATAAAGGATGATCCGGATATATGGTTTGTAAAATTTTAAAACTCTGATTTTCCACGTTTTCGCTTATTTTGTGCAATTTAATTGCGTCCGAGAATATTACAAACCTAACAGTGGTATCAGAGTCAAACCTTTATGCGAATTATTAATTATTTTAATTTGATATGTATATTGATATGTGTTTAGAATAATTTAATTGGGCATAATTTTGTTGTATAAGATTTATAGAAAAAAAGCGCGAACTATTTTTTTTTTGCTGCTGATTCGCGGACTATTCAAAAAATTGCTATGTATTCCGCGGCTCGAGATATTATATATATATATATATATATATATATATATATATCATTTTTTTCTTCCCATCTTGACAAATATGGACTCTAGGTAATTTATATTTTATTTCCATATTACTACCATTAGCTGAATTAAGTTTTTCAGTAGTTTTTCTGTAGTATCTAGTGGGAATTAGACCCTCTTGAATACAATTCAGATCTGCTCCAGTATCAACCAAGGCAGGGAGCTGAATAGAGAAGGTTTTATCAATAACTAACTTAATAGAGATGTACCACTTTTGAATGGTAATGTCCTTAATTCTTTTAAGTGAAAGACCTTGAATAAAAAGATCAGGTTCATCTTTAACACCTGATGATTCTGGTTCTTCATGACTTTCATCACTGGAAGAAGAATCGTGTATTTGAAGATCTGACTTTTTATCATCAATTTCTTTCCTTAGACTAGAAATATCTAATTTTAGATTGGTAATCTCTTTCTTTAGTTTATTGACTTCATGATTTAATTCAGAGAGGGTAATTTCTCTAGCTGGTGATTTAAATCTCTCAAGTGTTTTATTGAGACTAAAAACTGGCTTATCTTTGGCTTTAAGAACCTTATCAGTAACTTTCTTATCTTTATTTAATAAATCTTTTAATTGATTTAGATACTGAGTCTTTAAACCTGGGTCTACGATTTTACTAATCAGATCAACTAACAACGAACACTCTTCGTCTTCTTTAGTAATTACATTAATTCTTTTGCAACAATTGTTGCTGCAATTTTCAGTGCAGACAGTAACTTCGTTTTCGGTGTTTGATTCATCGTTACAAGTACTGCTAGTGCTGGAAGATTCAGGAGCATCTGAAACTTTAAAACTTCTTTTGTTTTAATCCGCAATCTTACAGATAAAATTATTTTAGGTTTACCATTTATATATTTATTGTATCCATTTACTACCAGTAATAAAGGATTAAGCTGTGAACATTTAGGAAAGAAAATAACATTTAAATTCCTAATCAAACCTAAAGAACGAGATTTAAAATTTATTCAAGAAGAGTCGATTTCTAAATCAGTGAATCTGTTAAACTGCAAAGTTACCCACTTATGTTTCCTCAAGGAAGAAGTTAAGTATCAACAAGTTGAAGAACAACTTAAAAGCAACAGGGTTCAAGAAAAAATTAGTGAATTAAAAGAATATTTAACAAAAAATCTATGTTCTGACTCTCCCAATGCTTTTTGGCATAGGAAGAAGCACACAGTTAGATTACCATATGCAAAAGAATTTAAAGAACACCTAATTCCTACTAAAGCCAGACCAATCCAAATGAGTCATGAACAAATGGAATTATGTAAAAAAGAGATTAATGATCTCCTCAGTAAAGGATTAATTAGACATAGTAAGTCACCATGGTCTTGCCCAGCCTTCTATGTTAATAATGAAGCTGAGAAAGAGAGAGGTGTCCCTCGTCTAGTTATTAATTATAAACCATTAAACAAAGTTCTTGAATGGATTAGATACCCTTTACCTAATAAGGAAGACCTTCTTAGCAGGTTAAGTGTTTCCACCATCTTTAGTAAGTTTGACCTTAAATCAGGATTCTGGCAAGTTGCCATTCATCCCGAAGATAGGTATAAAACAGCATTCACCACTCATCACTATTGTTATTTTCAATTCTTATTAACTCAAGTATATGTTCAGTGTCTTCGGCTGAGATGTTTAATTGACTTAATTTTTGCTTAACTCTACACTCACTTTTAAAGTGTCCTTTCTGCCCACAATTGTGACAGACAATTTTACTTTTATCAAAATGTTTTGATTTTTTAGTTGATTTCTTGTGTGTTGACTGAGGTTTTTTATAGTAAGAGTCGTTATTTATTATTTTCTTATCTTGAGTATACCGTTTTTTACGATGTTTGTGATTCTTTTGTGACTCAATATGTTTATGGGGATGCCGGTGCTTTCTTCTAGAGGGAGCAACGGGCGGTAAACCATATTGTTCACAGAAGGTGCCTAACTCATATTTAGCTTTCTTTTTATCCTTATTGGCTTGCTTAGCTAATTTAAAGTCAATACACATTTTTAATCCAATTTTTTGAATGTAACTTATAATGTCTCCATAAGTTAGATTATCGTAATCAATATATCCTAAATTTTTACTTAATTCTTCTCTAACTTTATGTGCAAATAACGACGGTAAGCCATTAACAAACTTTTCTTTCCAGAATGGCTTATTACTGTCATTTCGCATCATAACTCTAGAGGTGAACACATCCTTGTACCATCTAAAATCACTTAGAGTGGGACAAGTAAGAAGGGAGATGCGCATACAAACACAAGTTAAATTCTTTAATAAAAATAAGTTTTATTGATTCAAACTATTTACAAGTACAGAAGTAAAATAACTTACAAGATAATTATACTAAGAACATGAGAAGAAGAGGGGCTAGGTAGGTTACAACAGCGGTGGAGGCTAAAGATTAGTCAGAGAAGGAGCTCTGAGTCTTTCTAAGTCTGCCTCAATAAAATGAATTCGTATTCCTTTTATAGATTAAGGAAACGAACTATTACAATGACTGAGGTAAAGTAAAAGTAAAAACATATTACATTTACTAAAGTTAAAGTAAAGTAAAAGAAATAAAGGAATCTGCTTTCGGTCGAAAAGCAGACGTCTTCTTTTGACTAAAGGGGCCGTGGGGCCAGATGCTTGACTGAGGGCTGCTTTCGGTGGAAAAGCAGATGCTGCTGGCGAGGCTGTCGGAGCAAAAGATGCTGCTGACTACACTTGGAAGGTGAAAGAACAAGACCATTGGTTTTAACTGTTTTGAAGAAAGAATTCAAATGTTTAATATGTTTTTCAATAGTCTTGGAGAATACAAGGATATCATCGATGTAAACAATAATAAAATGACTGAAAGGATTCAAAATATTATTGAGAATATTCTGAAATTCACTAGGTGCATTTTTTAGTCCAAATGACTGAACATTCCATTCGTAATGTCCGAATGGAGTGGTGAATCCGGTCAGTCAACGAAGACGCCAGAGGCATCTTCAGTCAGCACTGATGGCCGACAGCCATCAGATCAGCTTTTGCTTTCCGTAAAGCAAAAGCATTTACTTTAGTAAAATGTAAAAGTAAAAGTAAAAGAATAACTTTTGCTTTTACTTTAAGTTAAATGTTTTTAACTTAGTTAAATGTTTTTAACATTTACCAATGTAAAAGTAAATGTAAAATGTTTCTTACGTTTTACTTTTACTTAAGTAAATTACTTTTGATTCACGCAGGAATCACTATTACATTAACTGAAGTAAAAGTAATTTACTTAAGTAAAAGTAAAACGTAAGAAACATTTTACATTTACTTTTACATTGGTAAATGTTAAAAACATTTAACTAAGTTAAAAACATTTAACTTAAAGTAAAAGCAAAAGTTATTCTTTTACTTTTACTTTTACATTTTACTAAAGTAATCAACTAAGAGTCACCTGAGTGTCTGCTTAGTAAAAGCAAAATAAGTTTTATTGATTCAAACTATTTACAAGTACAGAAGTAAAATAACTTACAAGATAATTATACTAAGAACATGAGAAGAAGAGGGGCTAGGTAGGTTACAACAGCGGTGGAGGCTAAAGATTAGTCAGAGAAGGAGCTCTGAGTCTTTCTAAGTCTGCCTCAATAAAATGAATTCGTATTCCTTTTATAGATTAAGGAAACGAACTATTACAATGACTGAGGTAAAGTAAAAGTAAAAACATATTACATTTACTAAAGTTAAAGTAAAGTAAAAGAAATAAAGGAATCTGCTTTCGGTGGAAAAGCAGACGTCTTCGTTTGACTAAAGGGGCCGTGGGGCCAGATGCTTGACTGAGGGCTGCTTTCGGTGGAAAAGCAGATGCTGCTGGCGAGGCTGTCGGAGCAAAAGATGCTGCTGACAAAGCTGCCGTGCTGACTAGGCTGCCGGAGCAGGTGCATGTGTATGCTGGCTGATTGAGCTGACTATGCTGCCGGAGCAGGTGCTAACTGAAATGTTCAGGCAAAAGGATCCTGAGCATCCTGAAGATTGATCGTGCCATAGGGGTCACAATCATCATCCTCCTGATCATTTAAATTTTGACTATCATTTTCTCCTCTGGAATGAGAAGAAACTTCATCTGATTTTTCATCTAACTGATCTAAACGTGCCTGGATGGCATCGGTAAGAACTTTTAACTGAGAGCTAGAATAACTGGAAACATCAGTGACCTTATGTGGACTAGACGGAGCGACTGACTTTAAATTTTCAGACGCTTTAACTGAAGATTTACTGGAAAATTCAATGGCTGGAGATTTGGTAACTGAAGGGGTCAAGGGAGTAGATGGAGAAGGTGGGAATTCCTTCTGAACTTGACCAACTATCCTATCGACACCAAATTTATCCCACCATTTGATATAAAAACGGCGAGAGACTTGAGAAATGGGGGAGATAACTGTTTGAGCTGACCTAATTCCTATGGAAGAAGGAGGCTGGAAAACTGTGACTTCTTGGGTGGCCGTAACGACATATTGCCATTTAAGGATCCAAGGGATTTTATATTTACTACAAAATATAAGGAATGCAGGGATTTCCTCATATTTTGGGAGATAGTTACTACGATGACAAAAATGTTCTAACTGAACCAGAAGTGGCTCTGGGAAGATTGCATGATCAAGACCATGCCTAGTCCACCAGAGAATGAACCACTTGGGAAATTGACTTTTGAACTTTTGATCGAACTGGAAAAACCAAGAATGACTATGATCATCATTCTGGTGAAGCATGATTTTAAACCAAGCCTCAATATAATCATAATAGCAATAGGGGCTAGAATGATTAGAGAGCGACTTGAGATCGGAAGGATGACTACCCCAATCAGAAAGATTGAGAACCTGTTTAATATACAACGAATGATAGAGAAGCTTGGAGCTATCATCGTTGGCATAAATAGGTTTGATGAATACTGACTCTGTTTCAATGAGGATATCCTTATAAAAGACCAAAGATTTATAAGGAGCGAGGGGAAGAAAATGCCATCCAGCAGGAAAATACTGGGCAGCTAATTTGACTGGGTCATTTTTTGGTTTCATTGGTAACTCGATGTGGAATAAGTGCTGATCATACTTAGCACGATATTCCGAAGCTGGGTTACTAGGGTTTGACGTAGTTGCTTTGGATTGATTAGCAAAAATATCAAACGGTTTAGGCTGACTAACAAGAACTGACGCATAGGGCTTGGGGACTGTGCCAAGCACCTGGAATTTATTATGTGTTTGAGTAACTGGATGAGGAACAATAGTTCCTTTTGACTGATTGACTGGGCCTGAGGAACGGCCATGACCTCGAGAAGATGATCCTCCTCGAACACTCATGGTGCTGCAATAGTACCTGTGTTAATGAATTCACGTGTAAGAAAATCAGGAACTGAGTTGTTACTACCTTTAATATATTCAATATCAAAATCAAAAATACTTAATATAGCTTGCCATCTAGCGAAAGAATGCTTAGAGGCGACGTTTTCAACGTCTTTTTCAAGAATGAACTTGGCTGATTTGCAATCTATCCTAACTAAGAATTTCTGATTTAGTAAATCTCTCTGAAATTTTTTAATACATAATACAAGTGACAAAATTTCTTTTTTAATAGTACTATATTTTAACTGTGTTGGGTTCCATGCGCCCGAATGGAAACGAACAATTTGTTCGTCAGAAGTGGGGGTTAACTGTTGTTTGAGAATGCCACCAAATCCGATGTCGGAGGCATCTGTTTCAACTATTTTGAATGCTGAATCATTAGAGATGCCAAGGCAAGGCAAAACCTTGACATATTTTTTAACTTGTTGGACGACAGAAGTATGAATGTCTGTCCATGGAGGGGGATTACTTTGTAAGCGCTGAAAAAGAGGCTTACAAATCTTCCTGAGATTCTTGTAGAACTTGCCTATATAATTAAGCGAGCCAAGAAATCTCTGTAGCTGAGTTTTGTCGGTAATCTTATCTGGAAATCGGTCGGCAAATTGAATAGCTCTGTCAATAGGCCGAGTGAGTCCGTGATAGAGGATTAGACCGAGGAATCTGACTTTTGTCAGAAACAGACTACACTTGGAAGGTGAAAGAACAAGACCATTGGTTTTAACTGTTTTGAAGAAAGAATTCAAATGTTTAATATGTTCTTCAATAGTCTTGGAGAATACAAGGATATCATCGATGTAAACAATAATAAAATGACTGAAAGGATTCAAAATATTATTGAGAATATTCTGAAATTCACTAGGTGCATTTTTTAGTCCAAATGACTGAACATTCCATTCGTAATGTCTGAATGGAGTGGTGAATGCTGTTTTATACCTATCTTCGGGATGAATGGCAACTTGCCAGAATCCTGATTTAAGGTCAAACTTACTAAAGATGGTGGAAACACTTAACCTGCTAAGAAGGTCTTCCTTATTAGGTAAAGGGTATCTAATCCATTCAAGAACTTTGTTTAATGGTTTATAATTAATAACTAGACGAGGGACACCTCTCTCTTTCTCAGCTTCATTATTAACATAGAAGGCTGGGCAAGACCATGGTGACTTACTATGTCTAATTAATCCTTTACTGAGGAGATCATTAATCTCTTTTTTACATAATTCCATTTGTTCATGACTCATTTGGATTGGTCTGGCTTTAGTAGGAATTAGGTGTTCTTTAAATTCTTTTGCATATGGTAATCTAACTGTGTGCTTCTTCCTATGCCAAAAAGCATTGGGAGAGTCAGAACATAGATTTTTTGTTAAATATTCTTTTAATTCACTAATTTTTTCTTGAACCCTGTTGCTTTTAAGTTGTTCTTCAACTTGTTGATACTTAACTTCTTCCTTGAGGAAACATAAGTGGGTAACTTTGCAGTTTAACAGATTCACTGATTTAGAAATCGACTCTTCTTGAATAAATTTTAAATCTCGTTCTTTAGGTTTGATTAGGAATTTAAATGTTATTTTCTTTCCTAAATGTTCACAGCTTAATCCTTTATTACTGGTAGTAAATGGATACAATAAATATATAAATGGTAAACCTAAAATAATTTTATCTGTAAGATTGCGGATTAAAACAAAAGAAGTTTTAAAACACATTTCATCTTGACAAATATGGACTCTAGGTAATTTATATTTTATTTCCATATTACTACCATTAGCTGAATTAAGTTTTTCAGTAGTTTTTCTGTAGTATCTAGTGGGAATTAGACCCTCTTGAATACAATTCAGATCTGCTCCAGTATCAACCAAGGCAGGGAGCTGAATAGAGAAGGTTTTATCAATAACTAACTTAATAGAGATGTACCACTTTTGAATGGTAATGTCCTTAATTCTTTTAAGTGAAAGACCTTGAATAAAAAGATCAGGTTCATCTTTAACACCTGATGATTCTGGTTCTTCATGACTTTCATCACTGGAAGAAGAATCGTGTATTTGAAGATCTGACTTTTTATCATCAATTTCTTTCCTTAGACTAGAAATATCTAATTTTAGATTGGTAATCTCTTTCTTTAGTTTATTGACTTCATGATTTAATTTAGAGAGGGTAATTTCTCTAGCTGGTGATTTAAATCTCTCAAGTGTTTTATTGAGACTAAAAACTGGCTTATCTTTGGCTTTAAGAACCTTATCAGTAACTTTCTTATCTTTATTTAATAAATCTTTTAATTGATTTAGATACTGAGTCTTTAAACCTGGGTCTACGATTTTACTAATCAGATCAACTAACAACGAACACTCTTCGTCTTCTTTAGTAATTACATTAATTCTTTTGCAACAATTGTTGCTGCAATTTTCAGTGCAGACAGTAACTTCGTTTTCGGTGTTTGATTCATCGTTACAAGTACTGCTAGTGCTGGAAGATTCAGGAGCATCTGAAACTTCATTATCACTATTGTTATTTTCAATTCTTATTAACTCAAGTATATGTTCAGTGTCTTCGGCTGAGATGTTTAATTGACTTAATTTTTGCTTAACTCTACACTCACTTTTAAAGTGTCCTTTCTTGTGACAGACAATTTTACTTTTATCAAAATGTTTTGATTTTTTAGTTGATTTCTTGTGTGTTGACTGAGGTTTTTTATAGTAAGAGTCGTTATTTATTATTTTCTTATCTTGAGTATACCGTTTTTTACGATGTTTGTGATTCTTTTGTGACTCAATATGTTTATGGGGATGCCGGTGCTTTCTTCTAGAGGGAGCAACGGGCGGTAAACCATATTGTTCACAGAAGGTGCCTAACTCATATTTAGCTTTCTTTTTATCCTTATTGGCTTGCTTAGCTAATTTAAAGTCAATACACATTTTTAATCCAATTTTTTGAATGTAACTTATAATGTCTCCATAAGTTAGATTATCGTAATCAATATATCCTAAATTTTTACTTAATTCTTCTCTAACTTTATGTGCAAATAACGACGGTAAGCCATTAACAAACTTTTCTTTCCAGAATGGCTTATTACTGTCATTTCGCATCATAACTCTAGAGGTGAACACATCCTTGTACCATCTAAAATCACTTAGAGTGGGACAAGTAAGATTACTTAATTGGTCATGAATTCGTTCTGTGATGTTACTAGGGGTTCCAATAAAATGTTTAATTATAGTGAAGATTAAAGTATTAACTCCATCGGGCAAACCCATACCAACTTCCTCATTGAAGATGGGATTACCATCATCATCTCTTTGGATAGCATGAACTATTGATATCCTAATGTCTTCTGTGAGATGCTTCTCCCACCAAGATCTAAGAATACCAGTAAATCCACTAGCTATTAATTCAACTATGTCCGGTTGGGATAAATTGTTGAACTTGGTGATATAACTATTTGCTACCATTGACATATGATTTAATTTATTAAGGATTTCTTGTTCACTAAATCCATCAATATTCCATTCATATATTTTATTGGACGAAACAGAGAATTGCTTATCTAGATTTCTCTCTTCGAATTGTAGATCCGGAGGAGTAGGTCTAGAGTACCAATTTCTGGTGATTCCAACAAGTTAAAAAATATGTCAAGGTTTTGCCTTGCCTTGGCATCTCTAATGATTCAGCATTCAAAATAGTTGAAACAGATGCCTCCGACATCGGATTTGGTGGCATTCTCAAACAACAGTTAACCCCCACTTCTGACGAACAAATTGTTCGTTTCCATTCGGGCGCATGGAACCCAACACAGTTAAAATATAGTACTATTAAAAAAGAAATTTTGTCACTTGTATTATGTATTAAAAAATTTCAGAGAGATTTACTAAATCAGAAATTCTTAGTTAGGATAGATTGCAAATTAGCCAAGTTCATTCTTGAAAAAGACGTTGAAAACGTCGCCTCTAAGCATTCTTTCGCTAGATGGCAAGCTATATTAAGTATTTTTGATTTTGATATTGAATATATTAAAGGTAGTAACAACTCAGTTCCTGATTTTCTTACACGTGAATTCATTAACACAGGTACTATTGCAGCACCATGAGTGTTCGAGGAGGATCATCTTCTCGAGGTCATGGCCGTTCCTCAGGCCCAGTCAATCAGTCAAAAGGAACTATTGTTCCTCATCCAGTTACTCAAACACATAATAAATTCCAGGTGCTTGGCACAGTCCCCAAGCCCTATGCGTCAGTTCTTGTTAGTCAGCCTAAACCGTTTGATATTTTTGCTAATCAATCCAAAGCAACTACGTCAAACCCTAGTAACCCAGCTTCGGAATATCGTGCTAAGTATGATCAGCACTTATTCCACATCGAGTTACCAATGAAACCAAAAAATGACCCAGTCAAATTAGCTGCCCAGTATTTTCCTGCTGGATGGCATTTTCTTCCCCTCGCTCCTTATAAATCTTTGGTCTTTTATAAGGATATCCTCATTGAAACAGAGTCAGTATTCATCAAACCTATTTATGCCAACGATGATAGCTCCAAGCTTCTCTATCATTCGTTGTATATTAAACAGGTTCTCAATCTTTCTGATTGGGGTAGTCATCCTTCCGATCTCAAGTCGCTCTCTAATCATTCTAGCCCCTATTGCTATTATGATTATATTGAGGCTTGGTTTAAAATCATGCTTCACCAGAATGATGATCATAGTCATTCTTGGTTTTTCCAGTTCGATCAAAAGTTCAAAAGTCAATTTCCCAAGTGGTTCATTCTCTGGTGGACTAGGCATGGTCTTGATCATGCAATCTTCCCAGAGCCACTTCTGGTTCAGTTAGAACATTTTTGTCATCGTAGTAACTATCTCCCAAAATATGAGGAAATCCCTGCATTCCTTATATTTTGTAGTAAATATAAAATCCCTTGGATCCTTAAATGGCAATATGTCGTTACGGCCACCCAAGAAGTCACAGTTTTCCAGCCTCCTTCTTCCATAGGAATTAGGTCAGCTCAAACAGTTATCTCCCCCATTTCTCAAGTCTCTCGCCGTTTTTATATCAAATGGTGGGATAAATTTGGTGTCGATAGGATAGTTGGTCAAGTTCAGAAGGAATTCCCACCTTCTCCATCTACTCCCTTGACCCCTTCAGTTACCAAATCTCCAGCCATTGAATTTTCCAGTAAATCTTCAGTTAAAGCGTCTGAAAATTTAAAGTCAGTCGCTCCGTCTAGTCCACATAAGGTCACTGATGTTTCCAGTTATTCTAGCTCTCAGTTAAAAGTTCTTACCGATGCCATCCAGGCACGTTTAGATCAGTTAGATGAAAAATCAGATGAAGTTTCTTCTCATTCCAGAGGAGAAAATGATAGTCAAAATTTAAATGATGAGGAGGATGATGATTGTGACCCCTATGGCACGATCAATCTTCAGGATGCTCAGGATCCTTTTGCCTGAACATTTCAGTTAGCACCTGCTCCGGCAGCCTAGTCAGCTCAATCAGCCAGCATACACATGCACCTGCTCCGGCAGCCTAGTCAGCACGGCAGCTTTGTCAGCAGCATCTTTTGCTCCGACAGCCTCGCCAGCAGCATCTGCTTTTCCACCGAAAGCAGCCCTCAGTCAAGCATCTGGCCCCACGGCCCCTTTAGTCAAAAGAAGACGTCTGCTTTTCCACCGAAAGCAGATTCCTTTATTTCTTTTACTTTACTTTAACTTTAGTAAATGTAATATGTTTTTACTTTTACTTTACCTCAGTCATTGTAATAGTTCGTTTCCTTAATCTATAAAAGGAATACGAATTCATTTTATTGAGGCAGACTTAGAAAGACTCAGAGCTCCTTCTCTGACTAATCTTTAGCCTCCACCGCTGTTGTAACCTACCTAGCCCCTCTTCTTCTCATGTTCTTAGTATAATTATCTTGTAAGTTATTTTACTTCTGTACTTGTAAATAGTTTGAATCAATAAAACTTGTTGGACGACAGAAGTATGAATGTCTGTCCATGGAGGGGGATTACTTTGTAAGCGCTGAAAAAGAGGCTTACAAATCTTCCTGAGATTCTTGTAGAACTTGCCTATATAATTAAGCGAGCCAAGAAATCTCTGTAGCTGAGTTTTGTCGGTAATCTTATCTGGAAATCGGTCGGCAAATTGAATAGCTCTGTCAATAGGCCGAGTGAGTCCGTGATAGAGGATTAGACCGAGGAATCTGACTTTTGTCAGAAACAGACTACACTTGGAAGGTGAAAGAACAAGACCATTGGTTTTAACTGTTTTGAAGAAAGAATTCAAATGTTTAATATGTTCTTCAATAGTCTTGGAGAATACAAGTATATCATCGATGTAAACAATAATAAAATGACTGAAAGGATTCAAAATATTATTGAGAATATTCTGAAATTCACTAGGTGCATTTTTTAGTCCAAATGACTGAACATTCCATTCGTAATGTCCGAATGGAGTGGTGAATGCTGTTTTATACCTATCTTCGGGATGAATGGCAACTTGCCAGAATCCTGATTTAAGGTCAAACTTACTAAAGATGGTGGAAACACTTAACCTGCTAAGAAGGTCTTCCTTATTAGGTAAAGGGTATCTAATCCATTCAAGAAATTTGTTTAATGGTTTATAATTAATAACTAGACGAGGGACACCTCTCTCTTTCTCAGCTTCATTATTAACATAGAAGGCTGGGCAAGACCATGGTGACTTACTATGTCTAATTAATCCTTTACTGAGGAGATCATTAATCTCTTTTTTACATAATTCCATTTGTTCATGACTCATTTGGATTGGTCTGGCTTTAGTAGGAATTAGGTGTTCTTTAAATTCTTTTGCATATGGTAATCTAACTGTGTGCTTCTTCCTATGCCAAAAAGCATTGGGAGAGTCAGAACATAGATTTTTTGTTAAATATTCTTTTAATTCACTAATTTTTTATTGAACCCTGTTGCTTTTAAGTTGTTCTTCAACTTGTTGATACTTAACTTCTTCCTTGAGGAAACATAAGTGGGTAACTTTGCAGTTTAACAGATTCACTGATTTAGAAATCGACTCTTCTTGAATAAATTTTAAATCTCGTTCTTTAGGTTTGATTAGGAATTTAAATGTTATTTTCTTTCCTAAATGTTCACAGCTTAATCCTTTATTACTGGTAGTAAATGGATACAATAAATATATAAATGGTAAACCTAAAATAATTTTATCTGTAAGATTGCGGATTAAAACAAAAGAAGTTTTAAAACACATTTCATCTTGACAAATATGGACTCTAGGTAATTTATATTTTATTTCCATATTACTACCATTAGCTGAATTAAGTTTTTCAGTAGTTTTTCTGTAGTATCTAGTGGGAATTAGACCCTCTTGAATACAATTCAGATCTGCTCCAGTATCAACCAAGGCAGGGAGCTGAATAGAGAAGGTTTTATCAATAACTAACTTAATAGAGATGTACCACTTTTGAATGGTAATGTCCTTAATTCTTTTAAGTGAAAGACCTTGAATAAAAAGATCAGGTTCATCTTTAACACCTGATGATTCTGGTTCTTCATGACTTTCATCACTGGAAGAAGAATCGTGTATTTGAAGATCTGACTTTTTATCATCAATTTCTTTCCTTAGACTAGAAATATCTAATTTTAGATTGGTAATCTCTTTCTTTAGTTTATTGACTTCATGATTTAATTCAGAGAGGGTAATTTCTCTAGCTGGTGATTTAAATCTCTCAAGTGTTTTATTGAGACTAAAAACTGGCTTATCTTTGGCTTTAAGAACCTTATCAGTAACTTTCTTATCTTTATTTAATAAATCTTTTAATTGATTTAGATACTGAGTCTTTAAACCTGGGTCTACGATTTTACTAATCAGATCAACTAACAACGAACACTCTTCGTCTTCTTTAGTAATTACATTAATTCTTTTGCAACAATTGTTGCTGCAATTTTCAGTGCAGACAGTAACTTCGTTTTCGGTGTTTGATTCATCGTTACAAGTACTGCTAGTGCTGGAAGATTCAGGAGCATCTGAAACTTCATTATCACTATTGTTATTTTCAATTCTTATTAACTCAAGTATATGTTCAGTGTCTTCGGCTGAGATGTTTAATTGACTTAATTTTTGCTTAACTCTACACTCACTTTTAAAGTGTCCTTTCTGCCCACAATTGTGACAGACAATTTTACTTTTATCAAAATGTTTTGATTTTTTAGTTGATTTCTTGTGTGTTGACTGAGGTTTTTTATAGTAAGAGTCGTTATTTATTATTTTCTTATCTTGAGTATACCGTTTTTTACGATGTTTGTGATTCTTTTGTGACTCAATATGTTTATGGGGATGCCGGTGCTTTCTTCTAGAGGGAGCAACGGGCGGTAAACCATATTGTTCACAGAAGGTGCCTAACTCATATTTAGCTTTCTTTTTATCCTTATTGGCTTGCTTAGCTAATTTAAAGTCAATACACATTTTTAATCCAATTTTTTGAATGTAACTTATAATGTCTCCATAAGTTAGATTATCGTAATCAATATATCCTAAATTTTTACTTAATTCTTCTCTAACTTTATGTGCAAATAACGACGGTAAGCCATTAACAAACTTTTCTTTCCAGAATGGCTTATTACTGTCATTTCGCATCATAACTCTAGAGGTGAACACATCCTTGTACCATCTAAAATCACTTAGAGTGGGACAAGTAAGATTACTTAATTGGTCATGAATTCGTTCTGTGATGTTACTAGGGGTTCCAATAAAATGTTTAATTATAGTGAAGATTAAAGTATTAACTCCATCGGGCAAACCCATACCAACTTCCTCCCAAATGGTATCAGAGCCAAGTTGTATGTTGTTTCTATCTGCTTAGTTAGATCTATTTAATCAAATTCATCTTTCTCTTTCAAAATTATCTTCCTCTTCAAGTTTTCTGAAGTCACCTTATTTACCTGTAGACCACCTAGTTCGTGTCTAACCTTTTGTAAGTCTCCAGGGTGTGAGCAGTGTCGGGTTATAGAACATAGGTATGAGTTTACTAAGGGTAAAGGGGTATGCATGAATGAACCTTGAAACATAAGATATTTCGAAACAGTCAAGATGAGTAGGTTATTTAGATCCAACTCTTCAGTTAGTAACAGGTCGACTTTACCTCCTGTCCCAGATATTGTCAACCAGGAAGAACAGAGTTATGAAAACCTTAATCAAGTTTTGAATAATTGGAACATACCTAGGGTTTCCCCCAAAGAAATTTATCAGTTAACATTTTCAGATAAATTTAAAACCGATTATAATGTTAAAACAGTTGAAAGAGTTTTTGCAATTAACAAAGAATATGAAAATTGTAGCCTGTTATCCCCAGAAGTTATTAAAAAACACAGGAAAAAGGGTTATAATTTTATTCATATAGGATTAATTCAAGTTGCAGTTAAACCACTTAATAGAAAAGGAATTAATTCATCAATCTACCTTTGTCTTAGAGACGCCAGATTTTTAAATTATTACCCTAGTATAATTGGTGCCATGGAAGCCAGCTTACATAATGGACCAATTCACTTTAATTGTTTTCCAGATTTCACTTTAAGCCTTAGTGATCAAAACTTATTTAAAGCATTAACCTTAAATATTAAAACTGAAGGAGAGATTACTCATATGATTGAGGGATCTCAGCCTATTGCTTTGATCTACCGGATTTACTATAAGACCATGAAGTCAAACCTGAACGTTCATGCTCTTAATAAAAGTCCTAAAGATCAGACAGTTTTAATTCAAAGTTCAACTAGTGATGCTAATATCCAGATCCCGAGAACAATTCTCTGGAAAGATATTACATTACCCAGCCAATGGACTTTGCCAAACGAGTTACCACAACAACCCATAGTTAATAATTCATTAAATATTGAAAACATCAAACAGTTTTCTGATGGAACTGTTAAAATTAGTTTTGAACGTACTAGAACTCCAATTATTATTGAAGATATTTCTAGTTCTTCAACCCCTTCAGTTATTCATACTAGAAGAGATTCAGATATAATTGGTAACCCTTCGATTAAAGACGTCAAACTAAAAGGAATTTTTAATAAAGGACAAGTTAGTCATCCCTGTTATACCCATAACGACCCTGATAGAGATGAAGGATCTTCGTCCCCAGCGTCATCTGTGTATCCCACACAGTCTGACTTTAATGCCCCTATTCATAATCAACTAAGAGTCATTAAAAAGGAATTTATTTTAAAATGGGATAACCTAGTAAAAGATTTCAATTCAAAATCGAATAAAGAAAAACGACATCTATTTAGATCTAATCACCCTACTGAAAAGGAAAGAGATAAAATAGTCAATAGATGGAAGAGATTCATTCAAAATGAACAAATTAACGTTACATTTTACGATTGGTATGAACAGTACCAAAGTAAGTGTAATGTTATCAGTAAGACACAGTGGATTAAAGAAGACAAAACAAAGATTTCGTCCAGTCACCCACCCTTAGAAACAGTTTTAATCCCAGTTAAGAACACCTCAGTTATCGCCAGTCCCTTTAAAATTCCCGACGGAATTACAGATGATAAAAAGATAATTGAGCAATTAAATTTTAGCAATCAGTATCTAGCAACTGTTGGAAAACAGCTTGACAGATTAGAAGAAAAATTTGAAGAAAATATTATTACAAAACCTGATTCAAAGATTGAACAGCCATTAATCAAATTACCAGAAAATAGAAACAAATTAGGTTTACCTAATAAGGATGAAGAATTAGTTCAGTCCATAGATAAGTTATTTAAAAAAATTAAATGTGAAGCAGGTACGAGTGGAACTATTGCAGTCATTGATCAAGTAGAATCTGATGATGACGAAGACAGTTCTTCTATTCACTCATCAACCTCTAACCTCAATGAACAGCTAAATAAATTAACTGTTAATAACACTAGTATCACCAGAAATTGGTACTCTAGACCTACTCCTCCGGATCTACAATTCGAAGAGAGAAATCTAGATAAGCAATTCTCTGTTTCGTCCAATAAAATATATGAATGGAATATTGATGGATTTAGTGAACAAGAAATCCTTAATAAATTAAATCATATGTCAATGGTAGCAAATAGTTATATCACCAAGTTCAACAATTTATCCCAACCGGACATAGTTGAATTAATAGCTAGTGGATTTACTGGTATTCTTAGATCTTGGTGGGAGAAGCATCTCACAGAAGACATTAGGATATCAATAGTTCATGCTATCCAAAGAGATGATGATGGTAATCCCATCTTTTGTAAACAAAATTCATTTTTTTTCAAACTTAATTCATTTTTTTTTCTCTCCTTCTTTTGTAAACAAAATTTTTGGGGGTGAAAGGGTTATTTCCTGGATAAAAATTTTGAGGTGGAAATGTATGGAGGTGATGACTCGCCGGAGAAGACGATCAGCAGTCCCATCCGGCACCGGAGGAGACGGACAAGTCAACCGGAGAAGCCGCCGGAGACGACGACGCAACAGTCGCCGCCGGTCAGTCAACGAAGACGCCAGAGGCATCTTCAGTCAGCACTGATGGCCGACAGCCATCAGATCAGCTTTTGCTTTCCGTAAAGCAAAAGCATTTACTTTAGTAAAATGTAAAAGTAAAAGTAAAAGAATAACTTTTGCTTTTACTTTAAGTTAAATGTTTTTAACTTAGTTAAATGTTTTTAACATTTACCAATGTAAAAGTAAATGTAAAATGTTTCTTACGTTTTACTTTTACTTAAGTAAATTACTTTTACTTCAGTTAATGTAATAGTGATTCCTGCGTGAATCAAATAGTAATTTACTTTCAGTTTTTCTATTTAAAGAACTCGAAGTGTTAGAGTTCTTCAGGCTTTTCTAGTGTAAGAAAACCTCACCTGAGGTCCGCTCTCTCCCTTCTCTCTAGAGTTAGCCGGAGACGAAGCTTCCAGCTTCGATCTTCTTAGTTAGAAGATGAAGTCGAAGTCTTTCATACTTCGATCTTCCTCAAACAGTTAGTCTAGGAATTATTGTAATCCTTCCTCAACTGTTTATAAATAAAAAGAAAGAGATTACTTTACCGATTCACCGGTCATCTTCTTAATCTTTTCTTTTTCTGTTTAAGTTTTGCTTCTTAAAACTTATCCGCTGTTTATATGGTATCAGAGCCACACGGTTGGTTCTTGATGCTATCGGCGATTTCGAAGAAAAAACAGTTTGTTCTTGGTTTTTAAACGTTTACACAAACTTTTATTTTTCTTGCTCCGCTTTCAGTAACCGGACCTTCGCCGTTAAACACCCAAGACCGCCTTTAAGTCCCGATTAGTGCTTGTTTGTAAGACTCTAGTAAGAGAGCAGTGTAAGGCCAAAGGGAATCATTAGATCTAAGGGGTATGATTCATCGGCAAGTAAGGCCTTTTAAGTGGACCTTCAAGAGAAAGAATTTTTGTTTAAACGGTATTCAGAGTCTTCTGTTTAGACCGATTTCACTGATAGATCAGGACCAATCGAGTGATCCTTTGTTTCAGATTTCATCTGATTTGTTTTTTAAACAAAAATCTTTTACAAAATTAAAGAAATCTTGAAGATTTTGACCAATTTTTCGGTGAAAAAATTTTCCTCTCCTTCTTTTTGCAAGCAAATTTTTGGGGGTGAAAGGGTTATTTCCTGGATAAAAATTTTGAGGTGGAAATGTATGGAGGTGATGACTCGTCGGAGAAGACGATCAGCAGTTCCATCCGGCACCGGAGGAGACGGATCAGTCAACCGAAAAAGCCGCCGGAGAAGACGACGCAACAGTCGCCGCCGGTCAGTCAACGAAGACGCCAGAGGCATCTTCAGTCAGCACTGATGGCCGACAGCCATCAGATCAGCTTTTGCTTTCCGTAAAGCAAAAGCATTTACTTTAATAAAAAGTAAAAGTAAAAGAATAACTTTTGCTTTTACTTTAAGTTAAATGTTTTTAACTTAGTTAAATGTTTTTAACATTTACCCATGTAAAAGTAAATGTAAAATGTTTCTTACGTTTTACTTTTACTTAAGTAAATTACTTTTACTCCTGTTAATGTAATAGTGATTCCTGCGTGAATCAAATAGTAATTTACTTTCAGTTTTTCTATTTAAAAAACTCGAAGTGTTAGAGTTCTTCAGGTTTTCATTTAGGCTTTACTTATGTAAGAAAACCTCACCTGAGGTCCGCTCTCCCTTCTCTCTAGAGTTAGCCGGAGACGAAGCTTCCAGCTTCGATCTTCTTAGTTAGAAGATGAAGTCGAAGTCTTTCATACTTCGATCTTCCTCAAACAGTTAGTCTAGGAATTATTGTAATTCTTCCTCAACTGTTTATAAATAAAAAGAAAGAGATTACTTTACCGATTCACCGGTCATCTTCTTAATCTTTTCTTTTCTGTTTAAGTTTTGCTTCTTAAAACTTATCCGCTGTTATATGGTATCAGAGCCACACGGTTGGTTCTTGATGCTATCGGGGATCTCGATCTAGAACGGAGGTATGCGTTCTGTTTAAACGTTTTAGCAAACTTTTATTTTTCTTGCTCCGCTTTAAGTAACCGGACCTTCGCCGTGAAACACCCAAGATCGCCTTAAGTCCCGATTAGTGCCTGTTTGTAAGTCTCAAGTAAGTGAGCAGTGTAAGGCCAAAGGGAATCTTTAGATCTAAGGGGTATGATTCATAGGCAAGTAAGGCCTTTTAAGTGGACCTTCAAGAGAAAGAATTTTTGTTTAAACGGTATTCAGAGTCTTCTGTTTAGACCGATTTCACTGATAGATCAGGACCAATCGAGTGATCCTTTGTTTCAGATTTCATCTGATTTGTTTTTTAAACAAAAATCTTTTACAAAATTAAAGAAATCTTGAAGATTTTGACCAATTTTTCGGTGAAAAAATTTTCCTCTCCTTCTTTTTGTAAGAAAATTTTTGGGGGTGAAAGGGTTATTTCCTGGATAAAAATTTTGAGGTGGAAATGTATGGAGGTGATGACTCGTCGGAGAAGACGATCAGCAGTTCCATCCGGCACCGGAGGAGACGGATCAGTCAACCGAAAAAGCCGCCGGAGAAGACGACGCAACAGTCGCCGCCGGTCAGTCAACGAAGACGCCAGAGGCATCTTCAGTCAGCACTGATGGCCGACAGCCATCAGATCAGCTTTTGCTTTCCGTAAAGCAAAAGCATTTACTTTAGTAAAAAGTAAAAGTAAAAGAATAACTTTTGCTTTTACTTTAAGTTAAATGTTTTTAACTTAGTTAAATGTTTTTAACATTTAACCATGTAAAAGTAAATGTAAAATGTTTCTTACGTTTTACTTTTACTTAAGTAAATTACTTTTACTCCTGTTAATGTAATAGTGATTCCTGCGTGAATCAAATAGTAATTTACTTTCAGTTTTTCTATTTAAAGAACTCGAAGTGTTAGAGTTCTTCAGGTTTTCATTTAGGCTTTACTTATGTAAGAAAACCTCACCTGAGGTCCGCTCTCCCTTCTCTCTAGAGTTAGCCGGAGACGAAGCTTCCAGCTTCGATCTTCTTAGTTAGAAGATGAAGTCGAAGTCTTTCATACTTCGATCTTCCTCAAACAGTTAGTCTAGGAATTATTGTAATTCTTCCTCAACTGTTTATAAATAAAAAGAAAGAGATTACTTTACCGATTCACCGGTCATCTTCTTAATCTTTTCTTTTATGTTTAAGTTTTGCTTCTTAAAACTTATCCGCTGTTATATGGTATCAGAGCCACACGGTTGGTTCTTGATGCTATCGGGGATCTCGATCTAGAACGGAGGTATGCGTTCTGTTTAAACGTTTTAGCAAACTTTTATTTTTTTTGCTCCGCTTTAAGTAACCGGACCTTCGCCGTTAAACACCCAAGATCGCCTTAAGTCCCGATTAGTGCCTGTTTGTAAGTCTCAAGTAAGTGAGCAGTGTAAGGCCAAAGGGAATCTTTAGATCTAAGGGGTATGATTCATAGGCAAGTAAGGCCTTTTAAGTGGACCTTCAAGAGAAAGAATTTTTGTTTAAACGGTATTCAGAGTCTTCTGTTTAGACCGATTTCACTGATAGATCAGGACCAATCGAGTGATCCTTTGTTTCAGATTTCATCTGATTTGTTTTTTAAACAAAAATCTTTTACAAAATTAAAGAAATCTTGAAGATTTTGACCAATTTTTCGGTGAAAAAATTTTCCTCTCCTTCTTTTTGTAAGCAAATTTTTGGGGGTGAAAGGGTTATTTCCTGGATAAAAATTTTGAGGTGGAAATGTATGGAGGTGATGACTCGTCGGAGAAGACGATCAGCAGTTCCATCCGGCACCGGAGGAGACGGATCAGTCAACCGAAAAAGCCGCCGGAGAAGACGACGCAACAGTCGCCGCCGGTCAGTCAACGAAGACGCCAGAGGCATCTTCAGTCAGCACTGATGGCCGACAGCCATCAGATCAGCTTTTGCTTTCCGTAAAGCAAAAGCATTTACTTTAGTAAAAAGTAAAAGTAAAAGAATAACTTTTGCTTTTACTTTAAGTTAAATGTTTTTAACTTAGTTAAATGTTTTTAACATTTACCCATGTAAAAGTAAATGTAAAATGTTTCTTACGTTTTACTTTTACTTAAGTAAATTACTTTTACTCCTGTTAATGTAATAGTGATTCCTGCGTGAATCAAATAGTAATTTACTTTCAGTTTTTCTATTTAAAGAACTCGAAGTGTTAGAGTTCTTCAGGTTTTCATTTAGGCTTTACTTATGTAAGAAAACCTCACCTGAGGTCCGCTCTCCCTTCTCTCTAGAGTTAGCCGGAGACGAAGCTTCCAGCTTCGATCTTCTTAGTTAGAAGATGAAGTCGAAGTCTTTCATACTTCGATCTTCCTCAAACAGTTAGTCTAGGAATTATTGTAATTCTTCCTCAACTGTTTATAAATAAAAAGAAAGAGATTACTTTACCGATTCACCGGTCATCTTCTTAATCTTTTCTTTTCTGTTTAAGTTTTGCTTCTTAAAACTTATCCGCTGTTATATGGTAGCAAATAGTTATATGTAAAAAGTTAATGCCCCTATTCATAATCAACTAAGAGTCATTAAAAAGGAATTTATTTTAAAATGGGATAACCTAGTAAAAGATTTCAATTCAAAATCGAATAAAGAAAAACGACATCTATTTAGATCTAATCACCCTACTGAAAAGGAAAGAGATAAAATAGTCAATAGATGGAAGAGATTCATTCAAAATGAACAAATTAACGTTACATTTTACGATTGGTATGAACAGTACCAAAGTAAGTGTAATGTTATCAGTAAGACACAGTGGATTAAAGAAGACAAAACAAAGATTTCGTCCAGTCACCCACCCTTAGAAACAGTTTTAATCCCAGTTAAGAACACCTCAGTTATCGCCAGTCCCTTTAAAATTCCCGACGGAATTACAGATGATAAAAAGATAATTGAGCAATTAAATTTTAGCAATCAGTATCTAGCAACTGTTGGAAAACAGCTTGACAGATTAGAAGAAAAATTTGAAGAAAATATTATTACAAAACCTGATTCAAAGATTGAACAGCCATTAATCAAATTACCAGAAAATAGAAACAAATTAGGTTTACCTAATAAGGATGAAGAATTAGTTCAGTCCATAGATAAGTTATTTAAAAAAATTAAATGTGAAGCAGGTACGAGTGGAACTATTGCAGTCATTGATCAAGTAGAATCTGATGATGACGAAGACAGTTCTTCTATTCACTCATCAACCTCTAACCTCAATGAACAGCTAAATAAATTAACTGTTAATAACACTAGTATCACCAGAAATTGGTACTCTAGACCTACTCCTCCGGATCTACAATTCGAAGAGAGAAATCTAGATAAGCAATTCTCTGTTTCGTCCAATAAAATATATGAATGGAATATTGATGGATTTAGTGAACAAGAAATCCTTAATAAATTAAATCATATGTCAATGGTAGCAAATAGTTATATCACCAAGTTCAACAATTTATCCCAACCGGACATAGTTGAATTAATAGCTAGTGGATTTACTGGTATTCTTAGATCTTGGTGGGAGAAGCATCTCACAGAAGACCTTAGGATATCTGTTCGAATTGTAGATCTGCTCTCCCTTCTCTCTAGAGTTAGCTGGAGACGAAGCTTCCAGCTTCGATCTTCTTAGTCAGAAGATGAAGTCGAAGTTCTTCATACTTCGATCTTCCTCAAACAGTTACTCTAGGAATTAATGTAATCCCTTCCTCAACTGTTTATAAATAAAAGAAAGAGATTACTTTACCGATTCACCGGTCATCTTCTTAATCTTTTCTTTTCTGTTTAAGTTTTTCTTTTTAAAAAACTTATCCGCTGTTATATGGTATCAAAGTGTTAGAGTTACTTAGGTTTTCTTTAGGCTTAGTTCAGTAAAGCCTCAGAGCTTCTCCCTCTAGAAAGCTCACCTGAGGTCCGCTCTCCCTTCTCTCTAGAGTTAGCCGGAGACGAAGCTTCCAGCTTCGATCTTCTTAGTCAGAAGATGAAGTCGAAGTTTTTCATACTTCGATCTTCCTCAAACAGTTAGTCTAGGAATTAATATATATATATATATATCTTTTATTATTTTATAATTAAAATAAAAAGTTTGTTTTAATCTTAAAATAAAAAGTTTATTTTGTTTTTAAAATAAAAAAGAGAGTTTATTTTAATTTTAAAATTAAATTTCATGCTAACTAATTAGAGTTGGAATTAGATTCCATGATAACTAATTAGAGTTGAAATTGGATTTCATGTTTCCTTAAATAAAGGAGTTTATTTAGATTTGAAATAAGATTTTATATTATTCAAAATAAAAGAGTTTATTTGTGAGTAGGAAATAGAACCCGCATTTTCTTAAATAAAGGAGTTTATTTAGATATGGAATAAGATTTCATATTATTCAAAATAAAAGAGTTTATTTGTAAATAGGAAAGAGAATATGTGTTTCCTTTAATAAAGGAATTTTTTTTTTACTTGGAATTGGATTCCATAATTAATTAAAATAAATAAGTTTATTTTTTATTAAAGATTTTGATTAAAATAAAATGGTTTATTTTATTCAAAATGGGATAAATTAAAATAAAAGAGTTTATTTTGATTCAAATTTGGATTAAAATAAAGGAGTTTATTTTGATTCAAAATTAGATTTTATACTAACTAAATTTGCTCATTAAATGATATCAATATATATTGAATGTTTATTATTCATGAGATGAATATTATTTATTGATGCATATGCTGATGTGTATGATAATAAATGGGATTGATTATGGACTATTGACCAATGTGATTGGATTTTATTTTAGTTGGATGCATGAATGTATGGATTTTATTAAATGGGGTCTGCGTATCTTGTCTTCTCTAATTTTTTCTTAATGTAAATTCTAACTCCCTCCTATGTACTTCCCCTTGACTGCTGATCAAAGTTTCTATTTATTTTAAATAGTTTTGTAATAGGAATAGTTAGAATTAATTTTGAAGAATTAGAGATCAAGAAGCAAGGAGCGCTTGAAGACCCGTTTGTAATGGAGCCCGAATTTAAATGTAATAGTTATATTTAAATATTAATTCTTGCACCCTTAGGGTTTGACCTTTTAGTTCACTTAGTGGCTCTAGTGAACCAAACTAGAATAAAAGTCCATAATCAATCCGGGTAGAATATAGTATTCTATATGTGCATGCTTATACTATATATATTATATATTATGCAAACATGCTTTGTATGTTAATTAATATGACGCGTATTATATATATATATATATATATATATATATATATATATATATATATATATATATATATGTGTGTGTGTGTGTGTGTGTGTGTGTGTGTGTGTGTGTGTGTGTGCGTGTGTGTGTGTGTGTGTGTGTGTGCGCGTGCATGCGCACTAAATAAGATGAGACAAATTAATAACAAACTCCTCAAATATTTTATATTAAGTCCTAAGCGTTCAAAGATATTTGGAATATCGAACGTCGCCTTTTAGCATAATAAAATTAATAGAGTATTAAATATTTAATATGAGTTTATTGTGTCACCACAAGGCAAGTATTAAGTATTTAAGATGTTAATTTATCACATTTGATGCTTATAAAGAAAATTGAACAATATTATTTTGTTGTGTCACTACAAGGACAATTTTTTTTTTTGAATATATGGAGTGCTAGGTTGGACTTAACTTGGATAATTTTGATTCGGATGTGCCACCACTTGATCAAAATAATCTTAGAAGCAAAATACAAGGAGTTGCGTAGTTGATGTAATTGACAAGAGTTGTCTACCTATTTATTTATATATAGTTTGTTGTGTCACCACAAGGCTATATACATTTGAAATGGGATCCTTATTCTCACTAGCATATCTTTAATTAGATATTGACGAACTATATATATTGAGGGTAATATAGTTTGATGAAAATAGTGGGAGATACCAATTTAAAACAAGACCTAATTTATTTTGGTAATTAATAAAAGAATGTATGCTAAAATGTTGTTAATTACAAATTCATTTATAAAAATTTTCAATGTCTAAATTACTATCACTGTGTAGCATATTAGATGTTAAATTAACCGGACCAAATTAAACGGATTGGTTAAGAAAATTGAGAATAGTTCTCATAGCTGAAAAGCTATCTTATATCCTTAATACGCCTATCCATGCAATGGTTGCAGACAATGCCTCTGAGGAAGAGATTGCTATTTTTAGAAAGTGGTAAGATGATGCACAGTTGGTTCAATGCATCATGCTCGCATCCATGAGTAACGAGCTTTAGCGTCAGTATGAAACTATGGATGCTCTTACTATATTCCTACACGTCAAGTAGTTGATGGTGAGGAAAGTAAGACGGATAGATATCAGGTATCTAAGGAGCTTTTTCAATCTATAATGACCGATGACACTACAGTACAGACAAAAGTCCTTAACATAATCAATTTGACTGATCAATTAGGACAACGAGTTTTGTCATGAATGGAGAGTTTAGCCAAGATTTGATCTTGCACTCACTCCTGGACTCCTTTCGCAATTGTTGTGAATTTTTCATATGAACAAGCTAGATATCAGCCTCGCTGATTTGCTTAACATGTTGAAAAATGTTGAGAGTCACTTTCCAACCAAGAAAGACCATGTCTTACTGGTAGGTACCAAAGGATCTTCTGAAAAGAAGAACGATTCAAAGAAGGTAAATAGAAAGGGCATAAATAACAGATAATAAGAACAAAACTGATACGGATAGCAAATGAGTTTGCTTCTACTGCAATAAGCCTGAACACTGAAAAGAAACTGCGAGAAGCATCTTGCAGAGCTAACCAGAAGAAGCTTAGTGAAGTTTCGGTTACAAATACAATTTTGTTCATGATTTAAAATATATTTTTCTTTAAGTCAAGCTTCTACTTAGGTATTGGATACCGACTTTGGTTATCATAAATATAGATTTATGAAAAGACCAAGTAGAAGTAGAAAGCTAAACAAATATAAGTAATCATATGTCTGGTAAATAAAGCAAAGGTTGCTGCATTAGCCATGGGAATTTATAGTTTAGCAATGCCTACATGCAAATCTATTAAGTCAATAAGTTGTTATTGTATTCCATTTCTTGTTAGAAATATTATTTCCATTTTATTGTTAGACAATGAAATCTTTGGTATTATATTTAAGAACGATTGTTGTTCTATTTATAATAATAATGTTTCGTATAGAACTGAAATATTACTTAATGGATTTTGTGTACTTGACTTACATGTAAATATATTTTACAAATTGAACAAACTAGTATAAGAAAAGGAGATGATCATTCAAAGAGTTGAATATGTGTATTTATTGAAATACATGTATGAATTTTTTAAATGGTTCAAAAAATTCATAAGTGAAACAAATTGGCAAAGTTTTAAGATTATTTGATTAGATCAAGGAATAAATACTTGTGCAATAAGTTTCTAGATCATCTTAAATGGTTTTCTTGTAATGGACGCCTCCTGATACGCAATAATTGATTGATGTATCTGAAAGGAAAAATTGTACCTTGTTGGACATGGTGCGGTCCATAATGATTTTACCGACATTCCAGTATCCGTCTAAGGTCATGCCCTAGAAATGGCTGCATATCTACGAAAAGGTAACCTCAAAATCCAGCCCCAAGACTCCATAAAAGTTATGGACAGGGAGGATTCTTAATGTTAAGTATGTTAAGTTAAAGGGTTGTCCAACTTATGTGAAAATATTTCAATGGATAAGCTTGGGACAAGATTTGACAAGTACAGATTTGTGGAACATCCTAAAGTAAGTTTAGGATATATGTTCTATAATCCTACTTAGCAAAAGGTGTTTGTTGCGAAACACGCTACCTTCTAAGATACAGGTGTTTATCATTGAAGGGGCTAGTGGGAGGATAATAGATCTTAAAGAGTTCAAGAACCACAAAACACTATAAGTCAAATAAGAGGAACTTGTAGATAGACCTATTGTACCATAACTGAATCGTAAATCTGGAATAGTACCGAAGATACCTGGGAGGTATGGATTCATCATGGATGATGATGATGAGGTATGCATCATAGAAGATGATGATCCAGTTATATACGATGAGGTAAGAGTTGTAGACACTCCGAGAAATAGATTGAAGGAAGCTTCTCAAAAATAGAACATTTGTTTTGATGAAACAAATCAAAAGAGTTTGATTTTATCACAAATATGAATGAACCTAGTGTGTACAAAAGGGTCAGTGGGAGCATCGTGACATTCTTAGTATTATATATTGATATACTACGAATAAGGAATAACATACCAATGCTACAATCAGTAAAAATAAAGTTGTCTAAGCATTCCTCCATGAATGATTTGGGAAGAGTGTCTACATTGGGGATACAAATCTATATAGATAGATTTAAGAGGATACACGACTTAACCCAAGGAACGTATATTCATTTGATGCTAAAGTCGTTTAGCATGGTAAATTCCAAGGGATGCCTCATGTTGATGAGCCCTGGAGTGTATCTCTCTTAACAGTTCTCATAGACTCTTGAAAAGAGAGATCGTATGAGTGACAATCATATATGCAATGAAATGTATGAGACCTGATGTTGATCAGTCATATTCTAGAGAAGTTCACTGTAAGACAGTGAAAAACATCTTAAAGTACTTAATCAGTACTAAGGAAGTGATTAAAATTTATGGTAGGTCTAAATTAAAACTAGAGGGCTTAACAGACTCAAGTTTTTAAGACAGACCAAAACAACAAAAAATTCACTTTAAGGTAAAGCGTTACCTTGAATAGTGGTGCAGTGAATTAGAAAGGTTTCAAACAGTAAAGAGTTGTTGGTTTAGTGATAAAGACAAAGAATATAGCTATAAATGAAGTTACAAGTTAATTGTTTGGAAGAAAAGTTTATTACAAAACTAGGAATAGTTCATAAGTCTCACCTTAGATCTAAACATGTGTTGCGACACTTTCATTTGATTAAAAGAATCATTGAAAGATGGGAAATCACTATAGATATAGTGAACTCTCAAGAACAACATTATATATCTATTAACTAAAGTTTATCCAACAACAGGATAATCGTCACTTAGAGAAGAAGGGTATGAGATACCACGACGATTAGCTTTAGTGCAAGTGGGAGATTGAAAGTAGTATGCACACAAGTCAATCATGTTTGATGATAAAGCATATACTTTGTAACAATCTTATTTATTTATTAATAAAAAAAGGTATTAATTTATTAAAGGCTTTTAATTATCTGCATAATGTTATTTTATAATATGTGATAAACCCATAGTTTTAAGCAATACTTTTAGAATAATGATGATGATCATTCTAATGAGATCTAAATTCTTAAAAAGCTTAAAACTAAAATAGTTCTCAATCGTTGGATTACGAAATTGGGGATTAGTGAATCCGGATAGATTGGTACATACGTTGCTTGCTCATTAGATGAGGATGATTGATCTCATGATCATTTGTGTAGAGACACTAAAGCAAGCATGTAGGTGCTTATTAGAGAATAAGTTCACTGAATGTGGCTCGCTAAGGAATACCTAATGGAGTTTTACTTGTCTGTCAATAGGAATTCGTATAGCGATAGTAGTACAAGTGATCCTTCGACTTGAGATCTTCATAGTATCTTATGTATGATAAATTATACTTTGACTTATTCCTTAAGACCCTTAGGGTATATCAAAGGGTATGCTTGGGTATAATAAGTTGTACATGGAGATAATGTATGATCAATAAAAAATCTACCACTTCTAGTAAAAGAATAGAAATGTCCTCTGTGATTCGATAAATGACAACCCAGTAGTCCTTGGTCAATGTAGAATTAAATTAAAAAGGAGTTTCTAATTTGTATTATTTGGAGTTGTGCATTTAAGAGTCGAAATATATATAATTAAATAAAATAAGGCTTGACAGTAATTCCATGTTTTATATGTAATTGGGACATTGTATGGTGGAAGTATTGAATTATACGGTAACTATTTACTCAAAGGTTATTTTATGATTAATGTTGAAATCTATATTATCTAGAAAGTCGTTGATCGATAGGGAGGCTTATCCCTATTGTAGAATAAATATTATTTATTTAAATAAATTAATAGTTTAATTTATTTATTTAAATAAGATTAGAATTGTTGTAATTGATTTATTCACAACCGGTTTAATATGGAGAACCTAAAGGGTCACACCATAAAAGGAAAAAAAATTATTTAAGAAGTTAATGTCATAATTGTAATATTAAGTTAAGTATATTTAATTTAATCTATGGTGATAGAATAAATTAAATAACTTAATATTTATTGTTTAATATTTTAGAAATATTAAATATAAATTAATAAGAGGAGTCTTATTATTATTATTACTATTATTATTATTTAATTCCTAAAGGAGTTTGAGAATTAATTACTAAAAGTACTCTCATATATCCTAATAAGATTAGGAGGCTAATTAATTAAAAGAGTTTAATTAATTATTCCTAATAAGATTGGGAGCCTAATTAATTAAAGGATCTAATTAATTAAAATAAAATCCTATTTCTTAATTGTTAAGGAGGGTTGCCCACATCTATACATAAGAGGAGTCTTACTATGGGTGAGGTGGTTGTTAACATTTTATAGAATACGTAATTCTAATAGTTGGGAGAGTATGTTATTTTCTATAGAGATAGAAAACTAGGGTTTAGCCAACCACCCTTCTTCTTGAATATTTATTCTTCCTTGGTGGATCACCTCTAGAGGCCAAACACTTGGGTGGCTAATGTTGATCAAAGGAAGAAACCAAACCCGGTAGATTCAAGTTGAACGCAAAAGGATTTGGAGGTGAACTTGTACCTGAGGAATCTCGGATCTTCAAGGATATGATTCTTCTTCTTCTTCTTTTCGTTTAATTAATAATTGTGCATAAAGGATGATCCGTGTATATGGTTTGTAAAATTTTAAAACTCTGATTTTCCACGTTTTCGCTTATTTTGTGCAATTTGATTGCATCCAAGAATATTACAAATCTAACAGTGACTGCTCAGTATAAATTGTTATCCAGTTGGATACATTGATAATCTTTGAATTCATATATATCTGTTGATTTATATTGAATTATCGTTCTTATTCCAAGGATTTGATTCAAGAATTGTTGATATTCATTATTCGTGATATTTTTCTGAAACCTTGAACATAGTAAATGTTAGTATTAAACCATACTGAACTTAATGATGTAAAAAAATTTAACTTTTGAAACAGTGAAATTTGTACCTTTTTCTGCTATTTCGTATCCTATTTGAGGATAAATGAGTAAAGGTAATAAAGCAAAGTAATCCTGGTAATTAGGTTACCCTTATGGATTGATGACTTTAACTTTTTAATGCAAATAGTATGTATATGACTATGGGCAGGTGTGCTACTGAATGGCCACCTAGGCATGCCTATATGCATGTGGATAGTCCTATTTATAGAGGAAACTATAGGAAAAAAATTTTAAAATGTAGGCATTGGGTAGTCATGCATTTTTAACTCTACTCTAGGCGTATGTTAAAATAATGCATGCATACATATGGTCATTAAATGCATTTTGAAAAGCTCCAGGTTTAGAAAATACCACACCCCTTTTGAGGTGATTTGGAGACTTGTGTCCAGATATTATGGATCCGGATCAGCCGAGCAGTTCCCGCATGACCACTTTGAGTGTACGGAGGAGGGCTTCTGAAGTGCCTCGACCCCGTTGAGTTAGACAACCTCATCATCTGGCGGAGGCGGTGATTCGTCCTATGTGACGAACGAGAATTTTGTAAATTAATTTTAAATATTTATTGAATTAAATAAATATTTTTCAAGGATTTAATTATTAGATTTAATAATTAATTGATGCAATTGTGGTAGATTAATTTAATTATATGTGTTACATTTATTAAATTAATGTAGAAAATTTTTAATATTCAAAGTATATGATTATGTGAGCTTATTGAATTAAATGAATTATTTAATTAAGCATGATGTTACTTTAATTAATTTAATTAATAATTAGAGATTTAATAAATTATTATTATTTATTAAAGAGACAATTAATATTGTGACTACGTGAATTTATGAGAAATTATTATATTTTATTTAAAGTAAATTAAATAAAATATTAGATTTATCTTATAAGAGTGTGACATTAATTAAACTATATTATAAAGCTCTATTAAATTAAATAGTTTTGAATTAATTTGCTAAGCCAAACATGGCACTAAGGGAGGTTATGGGCAGTTAACCCATGACTGGGTTAACTGACCATAATACGCCAGTTCTTTTATCGGCGTCTTTTCTTTTCTTCATTTGTTAAGTCTGGCATAGCATCACAGAGACAGATTTAGAAATTTTTGAAGGAGAATGTAAGTTGTGTGAATTAAAGGATTAATTGAGAAGGTTTTAGTTCTACTCATTCATACTCTGGGTAATTTTCTCCAAACCCAAATTCTTATTTCACGTCTTTTTAAGTTTTATGATTATGGCTTTCATATATTCTGTTAATCTCTGTGAAGTGAGAAATTGTGTTATGTTATATCAAATTGTGTTTAATTATGTATATGTTGTAAACCATAACATCAAATTCATGGAAGCATGTCATACGTATATTTTTCAAAATAAACAGAGTACGTGATATGGCCATATGGCCTTATACGTGATAATTGATGTATTGATCATATATTATCCCTAAATTTTATACCCTTACATTATTGAGCATGTCGATACGGAGAGATCGGAGTTTAAATGAACGGATTCGGTGTTATAACAAATCCGTAGGGAGAATTTTCATATAAAGTTTTCTAAACTTCACGAACATCAAAGTCAGTAATTTTGTTAGGCTTTAAATCTGTTAATAAGTGTTTAAAATTGGTTTTGTCAGTATATAAATGTTGGGTAATGATTATATACAAATTATAGCATATGAGTATGTTTAATTTCGAGTAGAACTTTAAGAAATTGGGAGAAATTGGCAAGTTCTGCGATTTTCGCGAACTGCCATTTCTGTACCTGGTACGCCGCGCCGCAGCGCCGGCTGCCTGTTCATTTCCCGCGCCGCAGCGCCACCGCACCGCATCGCCAGAGGCCCGGCCGCAGCGCCATGGCGCCGCAGCGCCAAGGGCCAGTTCAAACGTGGCGCCGAAGCGCTACTCCCCAGAAAACTCAGAAATGAGATTTTAAAAATGTTTGAGTCTAACAATGTGTTAGTGGATTATTGTAATGAACATGTAAACATGTTAGAAGAATAATGTGATGATAAAATAGTTGTATAACATGTAAATAACATAATTACATGTGGATTAAATTATTGATTTCATAATTAGATTATTATTCATGAAGTGGTATTATGTGGCAGTAAATGTGATAAAGTGATTAAGTATAGTCAATAATCAAAGTAGACAAAGAGAATGGCTTTATGTTGATTAGTTAAGTTGTAATTAACTGGTATTGAATGTGAATGGTATGTAGGATTTAATTCAAAGCACGTTCTTAGTTAAAGTGTAATCTACGCACGAGGCAAGTATCCTATCCCTAACTCCATTCTATTGAGCAAGTTTATTTAAACTTAAACGTTACTTTTATGTTGAGCAAGTTTCCCTAACCCCACTTGTCATTATTGTTCAAGTTTATTATTTACCTTGAATAAATTATCCTTGTTATTATTCAAGTTCAAGCATGATATTAAAGATTAATTATCTTTCCAAAGCATGATTCAGTTATACAATAATTGTCCTATTGTATACTTTTGAGATTATTATTCTAATCAAATATCAATTATTGTTGAACCTTATTAGACTAGTGAACCTTATTGATTCAACTAGTCCTTAGTTGATGAGCGTTCTAAATTTCAGAACCCTTGATGAAATTATCCAAACCAAACTTCCTTCGGTGCGGACTCGAATGTCAAACTGAGATGAACAACCCTGTATAGGGGATTAATTACGCTTTAGCGTTAAGATATTGTGCACAGTATGGTACTAAGGGCTGATCCCCCTAAGTACGAGAAGAAGGTCCATAGTCTTACGACTGTTAAAGGTTTCAAGTATAACCCTTGTTAACCTAGGACATAGTTCAAGGTCTTATGACCCTCAGAATTCTTTTGATTCATGTTATTTATTTTTGATTCAAAAGTTGAGCTTTATTCAGATGTCGTTGATTATTCGCATGTTATTATACTGTTGTTTCATTTTTTTATACTTGTGGGCATTTGTGCTCACTCTTGTTTAATAATAACATTGCAGTTAAGAATGAAAGAAGCGATGAACCCTCCACTAGTAAAGGCAAGGGCAAAGTTAGCAAGTGATGAAGACTTGTTATTTTAATTGATGATGTATTTATGTTTAAGACTTATGACGTTGTTTAAGACTTATTTGTTTAGAATTCCGCACAGATGTTTTAAGGTTAGAGTAACCTGGGATTTATTTATGATTCAGTTGATGTAACCCTTAAGGAAAGAGATTTATTTATGATTTCTATCTATTGTATGGTTTGATATTATTTATGGGTAGATAGATTGATGATGCTTGTACAGTGAACACCAAATCCCGTGGAATCGAAGTACCCGGATTTGGGGGTGTCACAAGTTGGTATCAGAGCTGTAGGTTATGAACCTTAGGTGGGGGGAACAACCTTAGGTAGTAACCTTATAGAAAGAAGATAGTAAAGGAAAACTCTTATCGAGTTCTAAGAAATGAATTTTTGTAATTCATTGAAGATAATAAAATACATTATGTGTTTAGGTGTTAAGTATGCGTTAGATAGTATGACTTAGTAACTAAAACTTAAAATTTTATTGTCAGGATGACGAATGTTGGAGAAGCTAGTCAAGCTGGGGAGGAAGAACCCCGATTACCTATAGTACCTACAGAGGAGGAGACCCGAGACATACATGTTGTTAGGGAACAGTTAGTTCGGAGGGAGTCATCTCCATTGATCACCATTGTTGGTCAGGAGCATGAACCTGAGATTGATCCTGAGGAGGATCCTGAGGAGGAGTTTGATGAGGAGGAAGAAGAAGAGGAGCTACGACGGTACACTGTTGATGCTGAGATGTATGACACACTATATGATCGTAACGTGGAGTTACAAGATGAGGTTCAGGAATTGACTGAGCGAGCGGCTGTTCAGCAGTCTACTTTAGAGGAGAAGGATAGAGAGATTGTGACCCTTCATACACGTTTAGGAAACGTGGAGTGGGATCTGGTTCATGAGAAGGGTCAAACCGAAGATAAGACCGAGGAGATAGAGAAGCTGAAGAAGGAATTGAAGGAAACCTCCGGAAGACTGAAAATAGCAGAGGAAGGATGGGTAAGGGAATCACATCGAGCAGATCGTGCAGAAATTGATAGTCGTGCAAAGAAGGCAAAGCTTAAAGACACGTACGCCACACTTAATCATGCGATGGATGAGGTTCAAGAGCGAGTGTTAAGGTACCCCATCCAGTTTGAAGGACTTCCATCGTATATGTTGGATCGCAGGACGATGTCTCGTATCATGAATGAGGAGCGTGGCAAGGCTATTGAGCACCTTGGAAGATAGGAATATAATCTGTTTATTTATGTGAAAGACTTATATAGTTTTATGTAAATTCCGATGTGTTTATGAACTAAGGAATATGTTAATATTTGAATATTTTAAATCCTGTGGATTCTTTATTCCAGGATAGATGATGTAAATAGTAGTATGCTATAGTTTAATGTTAAAACTTTTTATTTGAATGAAAAGATATCAAGTTGTTTGAAATGATGTGTTAAATGAGTATGTTAAATTGTTAAGTAATGCCTTAACTATGTAGAGAAATAAATAAAGTTCTAATAAACGTTTATTTAACAGAAAAATGCCGCCAAGGAGAGGACAACAACGTCAACCGGCTCAGGAAGAGTCAACCAATAATAACATTAACGCCAACGCTAATCTTGTTCAGCAGTTGGTGAATCTACTGGCTGGAGCAATGAATAACCAACCGCATGCTCCACCTAGCACAACGTTTAAGGACTTCAAGGCGGTGGGACCGCCAGAGTTCAAAGGTTCCAGAAACCCGATCGAGGCTCAAACGTCGGTGATGGAAATGGAGAAGGTTTTCGACGTTGCTAGGGTTCGAGAAGATCAGAAGACTGTTTTTGCGACATTTATGCTGAAGTCTGAGGCTAGCTACTGGTGGCAGGCAAACAAAATGCGAGGAGGTGAAGGTGTAATTACGCGGGAGAGATTCAAAGAGATGTTCTTCGAAATGTATTTCCCAGCTAGTTCGCAAAATCAGATGGAGGTGCAATTTCTGGAACTGAAACAGGGAAACATGAGCGTGCCTGAATACGCGGCTAAATTCGATGAGTTGGCAAGGTTTGCCCCGTATCAAGTACACACTGACGAGAGGAAAGCCAGACGATTCGAACAAGGACTGAAGCCTTGGGTATACAGCAAGGTATCAATGTTTCAACTTAACACGTTTGCGGGAGTTTTGGAAAAGGCCATTCTCGCAGAAGGAGGAAGTGATGCAGTGACTAAGTACAACCAAGAACAGAAAAAGAAAAAGAGTGAGAATGAACGTAATAACAAGACTGGTGGAAGTAATACTGGGAATAATAATAATCAGAAGAGGAAGTGGACGGATAACTCAACAGCTGGAAGTCAACACGGAGGGCAGAAAAAGAAGATAGAAGCATGTCCGACTTGCGGCAAGGCACATCTAGGAGTTTGTTTGAAGGAAAAGAGAGTGTGCTACAATTGTGGTCAGGAAGGCCACATAGCACCAAATTGTCCAAACCCAAAGAAGGGTGCTTGTTTCAACTGTGGTTCGAAAGATCATTTAGCAAGAGACTGTCCCAAGAAGGGATCAGGAGGATCAGGACAAGGAGGAAACCGGGGAAATAGCAGTGGAAATACCTTAACCATCACCGGACCACCTGCAACAAACCGACCAACCGCCAGAACTTTTAATATGACGGTGCAGGATGCAATCCGGTCTCATGAGGTGGTGTCAGGTATCATTCCGATCAATGAAATTAATGCTTATGTTTTGTTTGATTCGGGTGCTACTTGTTCCTTTATATCCGATGACTTTGCTAATAGTTTAGATTTGCTTAAGGATGAATTGGAATATCCCATGATTATAGAAATTGCGAATAGAGAGATAATTCCTGTTAAGCATGTGTATAAGAATTGTAGAGTGGATATTAAGGGTAATATCATGAACGTAGATCTTATCCCTATTCGATTGGGGGAATTCGACGTTATATTGGGTATGGATTGGCTATCCAATTATGGGGCTGTAATTGACTGCCAAAAGAAGCGTATTAACCTTATGATTCCGTCAAAGGTTGTGTTTTATGGTAGCAAGTCGCCTAGACAAGCGAGTTGTCTGACGACGTTGCAGGCCAGGAAGTTATTAAGACAAGGCTGTGTAGGATATTTAGCTTAAATAGTCGACAGTCGAAAAGAGAACCCGAAGGTAGAGGAGATACCGATTGTGAGGGACTTCGTCGATGTATTTCCAGACGATTTGCCAGGACTTCCACCAGATAGAGAAGTAGACTTTGTGATTGATTTGGCACCCGGAACTTCTCCAATATCGAAGGCACCATACCGAATGGTGCTAGTAGAGATGAAGGAATTAATGGTACAACTATAAGAATTGTTGGACAAAAAGTACATTCAACCGAGCGTATCGCCGTGGGGAGCACCGGTGTTGTTCGTGAAAAAGAAGGACGGATCGATGAGGCTCTGCATTGACTACAGAGAATTAAATAAGGTCACGATTAAGAACAGATATCCATTACCGAGGATCGATGATCTGTTCGATCAATTGAAGGGAGCAAAATACTTTTCCAAGATTGACTTGAGGAGTGGTTATCACCAACTGAAGGTGAGGCCAGAGGATGTACCGAAGACAGCGTTCTGAACGCGATATGGTCATTATGAGTTTTTAGTAATGTCGTTTGGTCTTACAAATGCTCCTGCAGCATTTATGGGACTAATGAATGGTGTATTCAAGCCGTTTTTGGACAAATTCGTGGTGGTATTTATAGACGACATTTTGGTATATTCCAAAACCAAAGAAGAACCCGAAGAACACTTGAGGTTAACGTTGGAAGTATTGAGAAGGGAGAAGTTGTATGCTAAATTTTTGAAATGCAAATTCTGGATCGAGAGAGTACAATTTCTTGGTCACGTAATCGATAAAGATGGAATTTCAGTAGATCCATCCAAAGTAGAAGCTGTGATTAACTGGGATCAGCCGAGAACGCCGTCAGAAGTAAGAAGTTTTCTTGGATTAGCAGGATATTATAGAAGATTCATACAAGATTTTTCTAAAATCGCAACTCCGTTAACGAATTTAACTCGAAAAGCTATGAAATTTGTTTGGACGGAGAAGTGTGAGGAGAGTTTTCAAGAATTAAAGAAGAGGTTGAGTACAGCGCCTGTGTTATCTCTTCCGGATGATACAGGAAATTTTGTTATTTTTAGCGATGCGTCGCATAAAGGACTTGGCTGTGTGCTGATGCAAAACGGCAAAGTCATTGCGTATGCATCACGGCAGTTGAAGGATTACGAGAAGGGTTACCCAACCCATGATTTGGAGTTAGCTGCAGTTGTTTTTGCTTTGAAAATTTGGAGGCACTATCTATATGGGGAGAAGTGTGAAATATACACGAACCACAAGAGTCTGAAATATATTTTTACACAGAAAGATTTGAATATGCGTCAAAGAAGATAGTTGGAATTAATCAAGGATTATGACTGTGAGATTTTATACCATCCGGGTAAGACTAATGTGGTTGCCGACGCCTTAAGTAGAAGGGGTCGTGAGAAATTGATGATGCTGACTGCTCAGCAGGAGCTAATTCCAGATATGGAGAAAATGGAGTTAGAAGTGAAGTATCCTATGGAGATTGATCAGAAGCTATTTAAGATGCAATCTGGTACAACTCTACTAGATAGAGTGAAGGAGGTTCAGCTTCAGGATGATGAATGCAAAAAGGTAACATCGAAGATATCTGAAGGAACCGAACCAAGATTTAAGATGGACAAGGAAGGAATATTGAGATTTGAAAGCAGAATTTGGGTTCCGCCAGTACAAGAAATTAAGGAAGAAATTTTGAGTGAGGCTCATAGTTCACGATATTCAATTCACCCTGGTAGTACCAAGATGTACCAAGATCTTAGACAACATTTTTGGTGGCCAAATTTGAAGCGTGATGTTGCAGAATGTGTTGCCAAATGCTTGACATGTCAAAAAGTTAAAGCAGAACATCAGAGACCGAGTGGATTGCTACAACCGTTGGAGATCCCAGAATGGAAATGGGAACATATTATGATGGACTTCGTGGTTGGCCTTCCGACGACTCAGAAAGGCTACGACGCAGTATGGGTTATCGTTGACCGACTGACGAAATCTGCACACTTCCTACCTATCAAAATCAGATTTAACTTAGATCAGTTGGCAAGATTATATGTGAAAGAGATTGTTTCGAGGCACGGAGTGCCGGTGTCTATTGTCTCCGATAGGGATCCGCGCTTCACATCAAATTTCTGGAAACGTCTTCAGGAATGCATGGGTACACAACTGCGAATGAGTACAGCTTACCACCCTCAAACAGACGGACAGAGCGAACGAACGATTCAAACACTGGAAGATATGTTACGAGCCTGTGTAATGGACTTCAAAGGAAATTGGGATGATCACCTACCGTTAGTAGAGTTCGGCTACAACAACAGTTACCACGCTAGTATTGGTATGCCGCCTTACGAAGCGTTATATGGCAGAAAATGCAGAACTCCGCTTCACTGGGATGAAGTTGGTGAAAGACAATTGCTAGGGCCAGAACTGGTACAGCAGACGGCAGAAATAGTCAAAGTAATCCGAGCCCGTCTGGTAGCGACTCAAGATCGACAGAAGAAATACGCTGATCCACATCGTAAAACTATAGAGTTTGAATCCGGTAGTTATGTTTTCTTGAAAGTCTCTCCCTGGAAGGGAAAGATCAGGTTCGGAAAGAAAGGAAAATTGAGCCCAAGATTTATTGGACCCTTTGAAGTACTGAGAAGAATTGGAGAAGTTGCGTACGAGGTAGCCTTACCTCCAGCACTCGAGAATATCCACAACGTCTTCCATGTTTCTGTGTTACGACCTTACAAACCTGATTACAAGCATGTAATTGAATACGAACCCCTGCATTTTGAGAAAGACTTATCTTATGAAGAAATTCCTGTCCAAATTGTCAACCGAAAAGAATAAGTTCTCAGAAATAAAGTTATACATTCTGTTAAGGTAATTTGGAGGAACCACAACGCTGAAGAAGCTACGTGGGAACTCGAAGAGAATATTATGAAGAATTACCCTCATTTATTTACTTAATTATTTGTAAGCGATTCTGGGGACAGAATCTTTATAAGGGGGGAGAATGTAGCGGGTCGAATTTATTGAGTCGTGATTCTGGGGACATAATCCTTTTAAGGGGGGAAATATGTGACGAACGAGAATTTTGTAAATTAATTTTAAATATTTATTGAATTAAATAAATATTTTTCAAGGATTTAATTATTAGATTTAATAATTAATTGATGCAATTGTGGTAGATTAATTTAATTATATGTGTTACATTTATTAAATTAATGTAGAGAATTTTTAATATTCAAAGTATGTGATTATGTGAGCTTATTGAATTGAATGAATTATTTAATTAAGCATGATGTTACTTTAATTAATTTAATTATTAATTAGAGATTTAATAAATTATTATTATTTATTAAAGAGATAATTAATATTGTGACTACGTGAATTTATGAGAAATTATTATATTTTATTTAAAGTAAATTAAATAAAATATTAGATTTATCTTATAAGAGTGTGACATTAATTAAACTATATTATAAAGCTCTATTAAATTAAATAGTTTTGAATTAATTTGCTAAGCCAAACATGGCACTAAGGGAGGTTATGGGCAGTTAACCCATGACTGGGTTAACTGACCATAATACGCCAGTTCTTTTATCGGCGTCTTTTCTTTTCTTCATTTGTTAAGTCTGGCATAGCATCACAGAGACAGATTTAGAAATTTTTGAAGGAGAATGTAAGTTGTGTGAATTAAAGGATTAATTGAGAAGGTTTTAATTCTACTCATTCATACTCTGGGTAATTTTCTCTAAACCCAAATTCTTATTTCACGTCTTTTTAAGTTTTATGATTATGGCTTTCATATATTCTGTTAATCTCTGTGAAGTGAGAAATTGTGTTATGTTATATCAAATCGTGTTTAATTATGTATATGTTGTAAACCATAACATCAAATTCATGAAAGCATGTCATACGTATATTTTTCAAAATAAACAGAGTACGTGATATGGCCATATGGCCTTATACGTGATAATTGATGTATTGATCATATATTATCCCTAAATTTTACACCCTTACATTATTGAGCATGTCGATACGAAGAGATCGGAGTTTAAATGAACGGATTCGGTGTTATAACAAATCCGTAGGGAGAATTTTTATATAAAGTTTTCTAAACTTCACGAACATCAAAGTCAGTAATTTTGTTAGGCTTTAAATCTGTTAATAAGTGTTTAAAATTGGTTTTGTCAGTATATAAATATTGGGTAATGATTATATACAAATTATAGCATATGGGTATGTTTAATTTCGAGTAGAACTTTAAGAAATTGGGAGAAATTGGCAAGTTCTGCGATTTTCGCGAACTGCCATTTCTGTACCTGGTACGCCGCGCCGCAGGGCCAGCTGCCTGTTCATTTCCCGCGCCGCAGCGCCACCGCGCCGCATCGCCAGAGGCCCGGCCGCAGCGCCATGGCGCCGCAGCGCCAAAGGCCAGTTCAAACGTGGCGCCGCAGCGCCACTCCCCAGAAAACTCAGAAATGAGATTTTAAAAATGTTTAAGTCTAACAATGTGTTAGTGGATTATTGTAATGAACATGTAAACATGTTAGAAGAATAATATGATGATAAAATAGTTGTATAACATGTAAATAACATAATTACATGTGGATTAAATTATTGATTTCATAATTAGATTATTATTCATGAAGTGGTATTATGTGGCAGTAAATGTGATAAAGTGATTAAGTATAGTCAATAATCAAAGTAGACAAAGAGAATGGGTTTATGTTGATTAGTTAAGTTGTAATTAACTGGTATTGAATGTGAATGGTATGTAGGATTTAATTCAAAGCACGTGCTTAGTTAAAGTGTAATCTACGCACGAGGCAAGTATCCTATCCCTAACTCCATTCTATTGAGCAAGTTTATTTAAACTTAAACGTTACTTTTATGTTGAGAAAGTTTCCCTAACCCCACTTGTCATTATTGTTCAAGTTTATTATTTACCTTGAATAAATTATCCTTGTTATTATTCAAGTTCAAGCATGATATTAAAGATTAATTATCTTTCCAAAGCATGATTCAGTTATACAATAATTGTCCTATTGTATACTTTTGAGATTATTATTCTAATCAAATATCAATTATTGTTGAACCTTATTAGACTAGTGAACCTTATTGATTCAACTAGTCCTTAGTTGATGAGTGTTCTAAATTTCAGAACCCTTGATGAAATTATCCAAACCAAACTTCCTTTGGTGCGGACTCGAATGTCAAACTGAGATGAACAACCCTGTATAGGGGATTAATTACGCTTTAGCGTTAAGATATTGTGCACAGTATGGTACTAAAAGCTGATCCCCCTAAGTACGAGAAGAAGGTCCATAGTCTTATGACTGTTAAAGGTTTCAAGTATAACCCTTGTTAACCGAGGACATAGTTCAAGGTCTTATGACCCTCAGAATTCTTTTGATTCATGTTATTTATTTTTGATTCAAAAGTTGAGCTTTATTCAGATGTCGTTGATTATTCGCATGTTATTATACTGTTGTTTCATTTTTTTATACTTGTGGGCATTTGTGCTCACTCTTGTTTAATAATAACATTGCAGTTAAGAATGAAAGAAGCGATGAACCCTCCACTAGTAAAGGCAAGGGCAAAGTTAGCAAGTGATGAAGACTTGTTATTTTAATTGATGATGTATTTATGTTTAAGACTTATGACGTTGTTTAAGACTTATTTGTTTAGAATTCCGCACAGATGTTTTAAGGTTAGAGTAACCTGGGATTTATTTATGATTCAGTTGATGTAACCCTTAAGGGAAGAAATTTATTTATGATTTCTATCTATTGTATGGTTTGATATTATTTATGGGTAGATAGATTGATGATGCTTGTACAGTGAACACCAAATCCCGTGGAATCGAAGTACCTGGATTTGGGGGTGTTACATCCTATTTGAGTTGATGTACCGAATGTCGAGGACAAGGAGGAGGATGTACCGGTAGCGGCTCCAGCTCCTGCTGCTCATATTCTCCATAGGAATTTCCCAATCATTCAGGTGGTTATCCCAGATCTTCGGGGTTATTTAAGTCGCCACCCCTCAGTTTACTTGCATGCAAATGAGGTAAAAGCTGGATTTGATCTTCCTTTTTCCTATTGAGGAGGAGCAAGGATTTTGACATTGATTTGCATGTGATGTAGGTCTCCTGCTTTACACAGCCTCAAGGGAATTAGTTTAGCATACACTCCCTGTATTAGGCTCTACATCCAGATTATTGAGGTATAGTGCATGATTGGGGCTTTGGGGCGTTCTTTTCCATTCTTTCATGCTGTTGTCCCTGGGGTTACCTCAGGGCATTGTCTGATCGCTGGTTTCACTAGACTCAGTCTCTCCATTTGTTGGACTGTGAGGTGATAATGACGCCTATGGATTTACGATTTATCACCGGTATGTAGTTTGGAGGGGCGTCAGTGCCATGTACAGCGGATATTACCCCTACTGTCGTCAGATCCTTGTTGGGAGTTTCGACTGAGGCGCTCAAGGGTAGAACCGTCCGTATAGGACCTTTGAACGTAGATACTATGAGTGGGCTATTGAGTGAGACCATGCCCACTGATATGACAGTCAGGGATTGCATTCTTCGGCGATTGTTCCTGGTTATCATCAGGGGTTATTTCATAGCAGATAACTCTTCTACGGTGTCATTCACTTTGATCAGCGCCACGCGGGGGGTGGACCGTATTGGAGAGTATGATTGGGGTTCCTACACCTTCGCCTACTTCCTCAGGGGAATGCGCATGTGTTCGCAGGGCTTAACCAAGGCTTGGCGAGGATTTTACCCATTTCTGCTGGTGAGTATTTCTCTTTTGATTTCCCATGTACAGGTTAAGAGTGTTTATTGACAGTAGGTGTTTTGTCTTTGTGTTGGTAGTTTTGGGCCTATGAGAGGCTTCTATGTTTGCATCTTATGAGCGTGTTAGGTTTAGACACCTATCCACGAGGATGGCGATGGCATTACTCCATTTTGTCAGAGGTTGTTATAGCAGAGGGCTTCACCCATTGTCGATTATAGTTAGAGTTGTTGACAACCGATGTCATCACTTGGGTTCCCTACTCTGGGAAACTTTTGATCGTTGGGTTTGAGGATGGATTCCCAACTGGGGTCGAGCACATGATATCCACCCGTAGGATTCCTCTCTCCACAGATGGAGGATGGGAGCTCTATTTATGAGAGCGTGCTATTAGGAACACCACAGGAGAGATTCGTGTACCGATCTTGCCTCCTGCCAGCATTATTGGCCTGTGTTGTAGTCACCCGCCGATGGCATCCCATTGATGGGTATGGATGGATATGCTTTGTCAGAGTGTTCACATACTGAGGGTTCATTCCATCATTGGTGGTCCCCTCGTACCATTGGAGCCCAGACTTGCGCCACTCAATTTATGGGGGATATGGTTCCTAGATCCGTGATAATGTCAGATTGGCTAACTTGTGTCCGAGATCCAACTCATTTGACACAGATTGATCATTTGACCCGGCAGTTGGACAGGGCATATTTTTTCATTTGGCACTTGGGGTAGAAATCATTCAGAGACGGATACTTTTGATCCTTCCAGCTCAGGCACTGGCCCCTCAGGTAACCCATATGGCTTTGTCGATGCAGATCCTCCCTTGTATAGGCCTGACATCCTTGTTGATAGAGATCCAGTGACTCAGGAGGAGTTACAACATGTGGACAGGATTGATGATGTAGATATTGACACCATTGTCTTCTTCTGATGTGTATTCTCGTTATCTCTTTTGATAGGCCTCTGTTAGATATTGGGTGGTTGTGCTTGTAAGACCCCAACTTTCATAAATAAAGATTAATTTTTCTCGAAATATATTTTTGAATATAATGGTGTGGTTTTGATATAATGTTATAGTTATGGGTAATATTTATAAATTTTGCAAAGTATGCAAGTTGTTATAAAATATTCGATTGGTTGGGGAATATTCGTTTTAAACAGAAAGTATTTGTACAATGACACAATCATTGGTGGACCCCACAATGAAATTATTGTCAGAGTTAAAAAACGACAAAAATATCTTTTTATAAAAATAACAGCAGAGGTTTTACCGTTAAAACTGTTGAACTACCCGGTGGTAAAAGTATAGTAATACGCGTGGTTGCATAGTAGCACACGGTATTGATTATTGAGGCTTACGTGAGAAGTCACTCAGTTATACTCAATTATTGCTACAGTAATTATTTTATAGTATCTCACGCTATTTGATTCAATTATTGTCACAGTATCATCTGCATAATATTTTATATTATTAAAATAATAATTGAGACAACAAAGTTATTCATATTATTATTTGTAATATTAACATTGTCTAGAAAGTTCTGTCAAGGAGAGGTTTGGTCACCTAATTGTGCGCCAATAGAGAGAAATCCTTATTTGAAAGCCCCCTCTTTCCTAGGAATGATCTGGTTGTTAAATATTGTGAGTTATAATATTAATGATAAATAATTGTTGAAGTATTAATAATGTGTTTATTAAAGATAAGTGATTTACAAAAGTTAGAGGGGAATAATGCAAACTTGGAAAACTTTAGGGGTACTAAAGTGTAATAAGTTAAATCAATCTGGACCATTGGTGGTGGTTTTAGTAGTAAATCAATCTGGACCGTCGGTGGTGGTTTTAAAAGTAAATCAATCTGGACCGTCGGTGGTGGTTTTAAAAGTAAATCAATCTGGACCGTCGGTTGTGATTTTAATAGTGATCAATATGGACCGTCTGTTCTAATAGTGATTCAATCTGGACCGTTCGTGAATTAGTTACTATTTAGTCCATATTCCTATAAATAGAAGCTTAATTTTTTTTTCATTCTCCCCATTTCACTGAGATTCACAAGAGACACGATAGAGAGAGAGACTATAGCAAGCAAGAAGAAGAGTATTCTGCTACTTCACTTTTGCAGTATTCAGCTTTCTACTAAGGTAAGGGGTATTATTTCTTTTGTATTCATAAGAAATACAATTTTTTTTCGTATTCATCCTTTAATATGTCACAATAACCTGTCTATCCGGATTACATACCGTATGACAGGTTAAAATCCATTTGTAGTTTCGTATGTTATTTCTTTTCATATTCTTAAATCTAAACTTAATATGGTAAGTATTACTTATATAATCCTTGAAATTAGTTGAACATCCTTGAGTTTTGCGCTTCATCCAGTATCGTTTCATTTGAATATTGATCTGAACATTCTTATTAAATATCAATATTTTCACCCGGGGTACTATTCATGGGTTAATATTCGCCCGATTACTATTCACAATAATATTATTCACTCGGGTATTCGGGGCACTTTTCGTGACGGGGTACTATTCATCAAAAAATTTATTTCTTTTCTGTCCAAATTATTTTTGATACATGGATATTATTCTTGAATTTTACTCCACAAAGCAGTATCATGTTGAAAATTTGGATTTTATTGAATTCTGGATAAATTAAATTATAAATCTTTAAAAATTTATCCTTTACTTTCTTTTAATTGGATTCTTATATTATTGTCATCATTCTCATGCTTATATTGTGATGAAAGTCATCTTTGGCTTACGTGTAGAGATGGACTATTGATTGGTATGATTATGACTAGGGATAATTCGGTACAGTCATGACCATTGATGATTACACGAATAATTCTTGGCCCGTAGTGCAAGAATAATTTGTGGACGTGATACTAATGAATATCCTTAGCCCATAGTGCAGCGAAGATTCGATGATGTGATCTATTTATTAAGCTGAGTCCCAGCAATAAAGTTAATGATAAACTTTTTAAATCATAGAAGATAGTAGATATCATTCTTTACTTGACTCTTCTAATGGATTGCTTGTTCCGCTGTAATTAAACTTGTTGTCTATTATATTCTATCAGTTTAACATTGTTAAAGGCTAATGATAACTTATTCTGCATTATCTTAGTCATAATATTTCTTACTAGGCTAGTTAAGCTCACCCTTTTTCTTTCATTATTCTCTTCAAGAAATGAGAACATAGCCGGGACTAGTCGGGGAACGGAGTGATGGTCCGAGATGGTTGTTTTAGTAATCCTCACTATTTAGTGTGATAATAAATGTAATGAGGATTGAATTTGAGTTTGGATACTGTCTATGAGACAATATTCGTGTAAAAACTCTCAGCTCTAGTTGTATAATTAAGTTTGTATTTGTATTCTGTACCATGTATTTGGCGACCCAAGATGGGTGATGTATTCCTATTTTGGGGGTGTCACAGTTGGTATCAAAGCTTAGGGATATGATCCCTAGCTGAGATGTGAGACAAGAACTAGGAGGGGCGAGACGGGAAATTCCTTCGCTAGTATGACCTGCCTAAGTTTATTTGGTATTTAATGGGTCGGTCAGAGTATAGGGATAATTTGTGGCATCTTAATTAACCCTTATTTTGTGGCAGTGTTTGAAAATGGCATCTGAAAATATCGAGATAAGCAATGAAGCAGATGAGATCGTTGAGTCACAAACGATCAATATCCAGGATAATGTGCAACAAGAAGACAATAATCCTTAGGTAAACAACAACACTAATCAAATGATGAATGATGGGATGTTCAGAGGCTTCATACAATTCATGCAACATCAGGTGAGAGCGGCCCCTGTTCAAAATTCAGGTGGACACACTAGCAACTCACAGATGGTCACCGCTAAACAATTCAAGGAGCTTGGACCATCGGAGTTTTGGGGAGAGCCAAAACCACTTAAGGCAGAGACGTGGATAAAGCAGATCACCAAGATATTTGATGTCTTGGAATGCTCTGAGGGGCAAAAGGTTCCCTTTGCCACCTTCATGTTGAGAGGAGAAGAGGATTACTGGTGGAAATCAGTAAAGCGTACCCAGCTTACCGCACTCAAAATGTCTTGGGAGAAGTTCCAAGAGCTATTCAATGACAAATACTTTCCCGAGAGTATTCGTCACATGAAGGAGGTGGAGTTTATCAAGTTAGATCAAAATAGTATGACAGTGTCCCAGTATGAAGCTAAGTTTGATGAGTTGTCCCAGTTTGTGCCCCACTTGGTTGATAATGAAGAGAGAATGACACGGACGTTTCTAAGAGGTTTGAAACCCAAGATACGCCAATACTTAATTTCTCACAAATTGTGTTTGTATTCAGATGTTGTAAATAGGGCTCAGTTATTGGAACGTGATAATAAGTCAATCAACCAAGAGATAGTAGCCGACAAAGCGATACTACTAGTGGTAGCAGTCATAGAAGCAGTGACAACAAACGTGGAGGAAATCAACATGTAAGAAATGGTAACCACTCCGGTGGTAATCATGGCCAAGATAATAGAAGTGGAAATTTTAAGAAGAGGAGATTCAATAATGATGGAAAGATATCAGCACCAGCACCTATTATTAAGGAAGGAGAATGATCACCGGTCATATATTATAAATGCGGAGGAGAGGGACACATCAGTCCAAACTGTACGCACCAGTCCAAAGCATGTTACAATTGTGGAAGAGAAGGTCACCTAGCCCGATTTTGTCGTGCACCAAAGTCAAGTCTAGCTGGGATAGAGGCATCAAAGGTCATCCCAGACAAGATATAACCGATAGTTCAAGGGAGAGTGTTTGTCGTAACCTCCCAAAAAGTGAGGAATCCGAACGAGGTGATCACGGGTAAGTTAATCATAAACTCTTGCGAAGCTTATACCTTATTTGATACCGGTTCTACCCATTCTTTTATTTCTCCTACTTGCGCTCAATGTTTAAATTTCCGAATAAATTAGACTCCGAATAAATTAGACTTTGATTTATCTGTTGAAACTCTGTTGGGAGAAACCTTCATAACATTCACTGTTTATAAGTCTTGTTTGGTTCAAATCGATAACCGCACGTTACCTGTCGATCTTATATCTTTAAAAATACTTGCATTCGATGTGATTTTAGGAATTGATTGGTTGACTACTCATCATGCTAAAATTGATTATTTTCATAAAGGTTGTTAGTTTTCATATTCCTAACCAACCTATTATGCGAATTCAAGTAACCAAACCATTAAAGTCAATTACTGTCATCTCAAGTCATAAAGCTATTTGTTTATTGAAAAATGGATGTCAAGCTTTATTAGCCCATGTCACAGATTTAAACAAAAATACGTCAGATTTGAATGATATTTCCATTGTTAATAAATTTTCTGATGTATTCCCTGAAGAACTTCCTGGCCTACCCCAGAGCGTGAAATTGAATTTTGTTTTGACCTTGAACCTGGTACAAAACCCATTTCCAAAGCCACATATCGAATGGCTCCTATTAAACTTCAGGAGTTAAAGACTCAACTACATGAATTATTAGACATCGGTTTCATTCATCCTAGTACATCTCCTTGGGGTGCTCCTGTTCTCTTCGTAAAGAAGAAAGATGAAAGTATGCGACTTTGTATTGATTATCGGGAGTTGAATCATGTCACCATCAAAAATAGGTACCCGTTGTCATGCATTGATGACCTGTTTGACCAGTTGTAAGGTGCCAAATTCTTTTCAAAGATCGATCTTCCTTTTGGATATCATCAGCTAAAGATTAAAATCGATGACATCCCAAAGACTACTTTCAGAACTCGGTACGGGTATTATGAATTTCTAGTCATGTCTTTTTGATTGACTAATGCTCCTGCTGCCTTCATGGATACGATGAACCGAGTATTCAAAGAATATTTGGATCATTTTATAGTCATCTTTATTGATGACATCCTCATATATTCCAAAAGCCGTGAAGATCATGGGCTACACTTGAGGCTGATACTCCAAAAGCTTCGTGAAAATAAGCTTTTTGCCATGTTGAAGAAGTGCAAGTTTTAGCTTGAGGAAATAGCATTCCTTGGGCACGTGATATCAAATCATGGAATATCTGTTGACCTAGAAAAGATTGAACCAATTCAAAGCTTAGAGCAACCTAAGTCAGTGATCGAAGTACGTAGCTTTCTCGGCTTAGCTAGTTATTATCGGAGATTCGTAGAAGGGTTTTCTTGAATCACTACTCCATTAACTCAGCTGACTCGAAAAGATATAAAATTTGGTTGGAGCGAAGAATGTGAGAAGAGCTTTCAAGAACTCAAGAGGAGACTCATTTCAGCACCTGTTCTGACAATACCATCTGGTTCGGAGGGATTTGTCATCTACAGTGATGCTTCAGGCAAAGGTTTAGGATGTGTTCTCATGCAACATGGGAAAGTCATAGCCTATGCCTCACGACAACTCAAAGAATATGAGAAAAATTATCCTACTCATGATCAAGAGTTGGCAGCTGTCGTTTTTGCGCTTAAGATTTGGAGGCATTACCTGTATGAAGAGAAGATGGAGATTTATACGGATCATAAAAGCCTCAAATATTTCTTCGCTCAAAAGGAACTCAACATGCGGCAAAGACGATGGCTTGAGCTGTTGAAAGATTATGATCATACCATTCAATACCATCCTAGAAAAGTGAATGTAGTAGATGATGCATTGAGTAAAAGATCATATACGGGTACGAGTGCGATATTGTCAATGCAAAGGCCCATTTTGTATGACTTACAAAGGAGGGAGATAGAGTTAAAGACTCCAGGGACCCATGTGATGATGGCGAATATACGAGTAGAACCGACTTTAATTGATAAAGTTAAAGCTACTCAAGCCACAGACCAGGAGCTAATGCGTATGAAGAAGAAAGTGTAAGAAGGTGCGATTTTGGAAGCAAGGATCGATGAAGAAAGAATGCTTCGAGTCAACTCCAGACTTTATGTTCCTAACAATTCTGACTTGAAGTATAAAATTATGATGGAGGTGCACAACACACCGTTTGCAATCCATCCTAAGAGTACCAAAATGTATCGTGATATTCGACATATATTTTGGTGGAGCAATATGAAGAGAGAGATAGCGGGGTTTATCTCAAGGTGTCTAACTTGTCAACGAGTCAAGGCAAAGCATCAAGTGCCAAAAGGTCCATTACAACCACTTAAAATTCCAGAATGGAAGTGGGAGCACATTACCATGAATTTTGTTACTGGTCTTCCCAAGGTTTCTCAAGGTATAGATGTAATTTAGGTTATTATTGATAGATTGACCAAGTATGCTCATTTCTTACCGATACGAGAAACTTATACACTTGAACGTCTCGTTCGTATGTACATAAACGAGATTGTAAGATTGCATGGTATGCCAGTATCCATAGTTTCTTATCGAGACCTAAGATTCACTTCAAGATTTTGGGTTAATTTGCAAAAAGCTATGGGCACGAATTTACGATTTAGTTCGGTGTATCATCCTCAAATGGACGGACAATCAGAGAGGACTATTCAAATTCTTGAGGATTTATTAAGACTCTATGTCCTTGACTTCAAAGGAAGTTGGGACAAGTTCTTACCATTGGTGGAGTTTTTCTACAACAACAGTTATCAAGCAAGTATTGACATGGCTCCATTTGAGGCGTTGTATGGAAGAAAGTGTCGTTCTCTAGTATGTTGGGATGAGGTAGGTGAAGCAACGTTATAGGGGCCGAAGTTGGTACGTATGACTACGAAAAAGATTCAAACGATCCGACAACGTATAAAAACCTCACGAGATCGACAAAAGAGTTATGTTGATCTTCATCGGAATGATGTGGAATTCAATGTTGGAGAATATGTGTTGTTGCGTGTTGCTCCATGGAAAGGAGTTACAAGATTTGGAAAGAGAGGAAAGCTCAATCCTCGATTCATTGGGCCATTCGAAATTCTCAATCGAGTAGGAACTGTGGCTTATAGACTCGCCTTACCGCCAAGTATGTCTCGTGTTCATAACATTTTTCATATATCTATTTTACGTAAATATGTGGACAACCCAAACCATATTAATGAATTAGAACTGGACGAGATAGCAGAAGATTTAACGTATGAAGAGGTGTCTGTTAAAATCTTGGATAAGAAGGAGCATATTCTATGCTCCAAGGTTATACCTCAAGTCAAAGTTTTGTGGAGAAACCACGATGTTGAGGAAATGACCTGGGAGTTAGAATCTGAAATGAAATCAAAGTATCATCAACTCTTCAACATATCCGGTACGTACCATAATTTCGAGGATGAAATTTCATAAGAAGGGGAGGTTGTAAGACCCCAACTTTCATAAATAAAGATTAAATTTTCTCGAAATATATTTTTGAATATTATAGTGTGGTTTTGATATAACGTTATAGTTGTGGGTAATATTAATAAATTTTGCAAAGTATGCAAGTTGTTATAAAATATTCGATTGGTCGGGGAATATTCATTTTAAACAGAAAGTACTCATATGACGGCACAATCATTGGTGAACCCCACAACAATATTATTGTCGAAGTTAAAAAACGACAGAAATATATTTTTATAAAAATAACAGCGGAGGTTTTACCGTTAAAACTGTTGAACTACCCGGTGGTAAAAGTACAGTAATACACGTGGTTGCATAGTATCACACGGTATTGATTATTGATGCTTACATGAGAAGTCACTCAGTTATACTCAATTATTGCTACAGTAATTATTGTATAGTATCTCACGTTATTTGATTCAATTATTGTCACATTATCATCTGCATAATATTTTATATTATTAAATCAATAATTGAGACAACAAAGTTATTCATATTATTATTTGCAATATTGACAATGTTTATAAAGTTATGTCGATGAGAGGTTTGGTCACCTAATTGCGCGCCAATAGGGAGAAATCCTTATTGGAAAGCCCCCTCTTTCCTGGGAACGATCTGGTTGTTAAATATTGCGAGTTATAATATTAATAATGAATAATTGTTGAAGTATTAAGACTGTCTTTATCGAAGATAAGTGAATTACTAAAGTTAGAGGGGAATAATGTAAACTTAAAAAACTTTAGGGGTACTGAAGTGTAATAAGTTAAATCAATATGGACCATTGGTGGTGGTTTTAATAGTAAATCAATCTGGACCGACGATGGTGGTTTTAAAAGTAAATCAATCTGGACCGTCGGTGGTGGTTTTAAAAGTAAATCAATATGGACCGTTGGTTGTGATTTTAATAGTAATCAATATGGACCGTCCGTTCTAATAGTGAATCAATCTGGACCGTTCATGAATTAGTTACTATTTAGTCTATTCTCCTATAAATAGAAGCTTAATTCTTCTTTCATTCTTACCAATTCACTGAGATTCACAAGAGACACTGCAGAGAGAGAAATTATAGAGAGCAAGAAGAAGAGTATTCTGCTACTTCACTTTTACAGTATCTAGCTTTCTACTAAGGTAAGGGGTATTATTTCTTTCGTATTCATAAGGAATACTATTTTTTTCGTATTCATCCTTTAATACGTTGGAATAACCTGTCTATGCGGATTACATACCGTATGATAGATGAAAATCTATTTGTAGTTTCGTTTGTTATTTCTTTTCATATTCTTAAATCTAAACTTACTATAATCCTTGAAATTAGTGGAATATCCTTGAGTTTTGCACTTCATCCAGTATCGTTTCATTGGAATATTGATCAGAACATTCTTATTAAATATCAATTTTTTCACCCGAGGTACTATTTACGGGTTACTATTCACCCAGTTACTATTCACTATAATATTATTCACTCCGGTATTCAGGGCACTTTTCGTGACGGGGTACTATTCACCGAAAAATTTATTTCTTTTCTATCCAAATTATTTTTGATACATGGATATTACTCTTGAATTTTATTTTACAAAGCAGTATCATGTTGAAAATTTGGACATTATTGATTTCTGGATAAATTAAATTATAAATATTTAAAACTTTATCCTTTACTTTCTTTTAATTTAATTCTTATATTATTGTCATCATCCTCATGCTTATATTCTGATGAAAGTCATCTTTGGCTTACGTGCAGAGATGGACTATTGATTGGTATGATTATGACCAGGGATAATTCGGTATAGTCATGACCATTAATGATTACACGAATAATTCTTGGCCTATAGTGCAAGAATAATTTGTGGACGTGATACTAATGAATATCCTTGGCTCGTATTGCAGGGATGATTCGATGATGTGATCTATTTATTAAGCTGAGTCCCAATAATAAAGTTAATGATAAACTTTTTAAATCATAGAAGATAGTAGATATCATGCTCTACTTGACTCTTCTAATGGATTGGGTGTTCTGCTGCAGTTAAACTTGTTTTCTATTATATTCTATCAGTTTAACATTGTTGAAGGCTAACGATAACTTATTCTGCATTATCTTAGTCATAATATTTCTTACTGGGCTAGTTGAGCTCACCCTTTTACTTTCATTATTCTCTTCACGAAATGAGAACATAGTCGGGACTAGTCGGGGAACGGGGTGATGGTCTGAGATGGCTGTTTTAGTAATCCTCACTCTTTAGTGTGATAATAAATTTAATGATGATTGAATTTGAGTTTGGATACTGTCTATGAGATAATATTCGTGTAAAAACTCTCAGCTCTGGTTGTATAATTAAGTTTGTATTTGTATTCTGTACCATGTATTTGGCGACCCAAGATGGGTGATGTATACCTATTTTGGGGGGCGTCACAGTGCCCCATTCTCGCTATATCTTTTGATAGGCCTCTGTTAGTATTAGGGCTTTTGTGCCCCGTTTCCCTGTATTTTTAGCTGTATGTAGATGATGATTTACTTAAGAATGTATGTACTGTTTTCCATTCCCTACATCATATTGACATCTATTATTTGTCATGCATGTATCATATTATGCATATGTATGTATGTCTAGAGATATTAAGCATTGACCCTTGGATGGTCTTATGATACGGCCTACACAGATGTCTTCTGTGACAGTCAGCCGCATAGATCATACCCCACCAGTGTTGGTAGCTTCCCGTCTGAGGTCGTGGTATGATAGTATGTCACTTACAGATAGGGTGACTGTAGATCAGCTATTACAACATTCTATGACCCTTTTGATGTTTCAGATTCCCGCATACTTTGTAGAGTGTATGCTGGAGCATTGGATACCAGAGAGATAGGTTTTCAGGTTTGGTACCCAAGAGCTGACTCCTATATTGGAGGAGTACGAGCGGTTGATGGCTCTGCCCTTAGACAGACCTTGAGCTCGTATGGCTGTCGGAGATATGCGCCGACAGTTCCTGACCCTAACCGGGTTATGGCGTAGAGCAGTAGAGGATGAGATTACATCCGGCTATGTATTGCCCCAGTGCTTTCTGATAGACAAATTTGGCTCGGTGGATAGCTACACACGACACTCTGGGGATTTCACCTCACCAGAGGATCAGTGGCATTTGGCCAGAGTGGATGTACTCGTGATGTGCGTGGTTGCATATGTGGACGAGATGGACATAGGTGTCATCATGGCAGTGAGAGCTCTCAGGGAGGGTCATACCATCATCCCGATGATCGTGGCGCAGACGTTGAGGTCGACCACATTTTGCAGTACCAACCCTGCAGGGTTTTTACAGGTAGTTCGGTCATGTTATACGTGTGATTTATGTCACACTTGAGATCGATTTGCACTTTTCGCCAACACGGGTACTGCTTCACCCATGATATAGCTATGTCTTACTTCTTTCAGCCATCGGAGTGTACAGACGCTATGTCGTGGTCGGTATTCTTGGCAAGGATCAGAGATCCATTTGGCATCCTGCCGTGTTCAGGGCTCAGCTCACCCTATGGCTTCATTACTCACGCTCTTAGCATGGATTATCTCCCTCTGGCTAGTTTGAGGGGCATGACTACCTACCACCCACTTGTCGTAATGTCACAGTTTGACCAGTTTCAGGACTTTCATCCTTTTGAGGGGGCGTTACGTCAGCATTTAGCTTCTCGCCATTTGTCAACAGAGTACCGATCCTGGGTGTATGCTTGTTGAGATCAGCGTGAGATCACTATTTTTTCTGTTAGCCATCCGAGCTGTTCGCCAGAGTATTCCTCATTGATGGAGAAAAAGACTTCATCGGCTGCGACAGTATCCACAATGTCGAGTATTAATTCAGATGGTGGAGAGCCCATGGAGGACTAGCACTGTCGTGATCCAGCATTCAGAACAGTACTTCGAGCAGAGTCTTCATCTGATGACCTTTGAGAGGGATCAGGCTAGAGTCTTGATGTTGACCGCTCTTGATGGGAGAGATGTCGCTCTATTAGAGAGAGACGGTTCCTTAGTACATAGAGACACCGCTATTGAGGAGCGGAATGAGGCCAGATCAGCCAGAGATGCCGTGATAGTTGAGCGGGATGTCGCTATATCTTCCCGGGATATAGCCGTTATAAATAGTACCACAGTGAGGTTCCTTACTACTGGCATGATTGAAGAGATGAGTACGTAAATTGATGAGCACAGTGTCACCATGCAGATGGTTGTAGATCTGTTAGCTCATGTGGATACCCTCGTGAAGGAGACCACAACGTTACCTCCTTCTGAGATAGATGCCATGTTGGGCTTGATAGCTCGCATATACTCTGATTTGTAGATGAGCTTGTATCTTCCTGCACAGACTAGCTTAGCCATTTTGTCATGTACAGTTGATATTGTATATATCAAACAACATTATATATAGTAGGGAAATGTATTTTTTTGATCACTTCCCTTTTAGTTATGCCTTGTTGCTTGCTTGATAGTTATGTCTGTTTCTCTTTAAGGAACAATCGTAGCTTAGATAGTCGCCGATCCTCCCATTTAGGGGGAGGTCAGGTAGTTCCATCCCTTTGGTCTGAAGCCGATGAAATGTAACGTATTGAAGGTTGATCCTAGTACCACTGACAAGTGTTTATGTTTCGGTAGGGGGTTAGACCGAACCATGACTGGCTGCCTAAGTACTTATGTTGAAGAGGAGATCAGGTCTGCATAGTTCGAACCTGGTGTAAGAGGTTCAACGCTGTATGTGGCAAAAATGGTGTAGAGATATTTTTGTTGTTTTTGTTTTTGTAAAGAAAAGGGTGTAGAAATGTCTTTGTTGTTTTTATTTTATTGCGACCGGATCATATAAAATATGGCTGCCTATGTACTACCGTGTATCAAGGAGATCAGGTCAGCGTAGTTTGCCCCATGATCAGGACAGTTTGCAGCCAATGAAAAGTTTGATCCCATGTTCAGGACAAACTGCGGGTGAGAAAGTTTAATCCCATGTATAGGACAAACTGCGGGTGTGAAAAGTCTTATCCCTAGTGTGGTAAAATTGCGGGTGTGAAAGGTTCAATCCCTGGTGGGGTAACTAGAGTTGAGTAAGGGTTCAAAACTTTAACTGCTTTTATAAAAATATATGCTTTAACTGCTTTTATACAAATATCTACTTTAACTGCTTTAATAATGTAGATATTAATTTAATCTTTCAGCCTGCGGGCTAGATTTGCCTCAATCTGGCCACTTCTAACGTAACTGGTTCAAAGTGACTAAAGTAGAACCGTTGAATCTAGAATAGTTTAGATTTACTAAAATCTGGTTCTTTTTTCTAGCTTTTGTGCATATTGCTTTCTCATATGAGCTTAGGAATCATGTGATCACAGATTGACCATCTGAATCTAGATTTGGGTCCCGTGACGGATATTTTGCAGCTGCAGCCAACTTGTAAATTATCTACGGTGTCTAAATTTCCTTAGATGACTCTCATTCCCACAAGGAGTTCGGTACTACTATGTATCTTATTTTTTCGAAGATGTCTCGCATCTCGAAAATAAAAGTAATCAAGCAGAACACATAATAAAATAGAAGTATCAAAGGCCTCAATTACTATTGAGCATAAGGGTTTGAAAAACTTGTTTTACAAAACTTCACTACTATATCTTGTTAAAATTAAACTTTTATACAAAAGTCAAACTCTTTATATATAGGTGCAAACGAGGCATAACATTACTTCCAGACAACTGCACATAGGCTCTACACATGCACACACACGCAGATAAAAGTTTAATAAAAAGATGTGGTAACCGTGTTATCACAGAAGTCGGCGGGGTGCCTAACACCTTCCCTCCGCTTAATCAAGCCTCCGGACCCTAACGAATTCTGTTTTCTCAAACCAGTTAAACAGTGTCAAAATATTGGGTCTTTGTGCAAACCTTTTTTTCGGTTGAGTTGGGGCAACCATTTAAAAATACCAACTGGAAACTCTAACAGTCAAATCGTCGACATATACATGTCGGACCTTTTCAAACTTGTTTTTTCAAACAAATCTCACCTAAAATGAGAACACCAAAAGACAAGAACAGAAAGGGACAAATAAAATCCCGACGTCGACAAGTGGTGACTCTGCTGGGGACTCTAGTAAGAGGGCTTAAGCCGCTATTCAAGCATTTCATAAGTTTTATCTACTTATGTGTGAATACTGTATTTACATTGAATGGATGTATACTAATGCTTAATTTACTGCACTTTAGTGCTTCGCACCATATCTGCCTGTGATATTAGTGCTTCGCATATGTCATCATTTCTATTAAGTGACACGCATTATACGTGAATGTATGTTTTGTGATTCCTCCACCAGGAGGCTAACCCGTCGATGTTTAATTACTGGACTCAAGGGAGACTAATTCTGCGAGGCTCAGGAAAGGCACCACTCAGATTCGCTCTAGTTAAAAGACATGATTAACTTCCCATCTAGTAAATTACGACGATCTGGAGACCTTCATGCCAAAAAGTTGCGAGAGTAGCCTAAGATAGGTCAACCTCTGATAAACCAAACACAGAGGGAAGTCTCTTCATACCTTCCCCTTTTCAATTACCTATGATTTTAATTACTTGTAATTTTATTTTCATGTCAATCTCAATATAATGGAAAGTATAAAGGAGTATGTAAATATGCATTCCTTTTTTTCATATCAAGACATGTCATGTTATCTTGTCATCAAAATGACTTACATTCATTTTGCACGAGAACATTAAAACACTCCTAAAAACGTACACATTGTATAGCATTTCTCTATTTTCCCAGACTAAACTACATAGTCATTTTTTAGGGAAACGATTGGTCGCGTTACCGTTCAAAGTCCAAAAAGGCACTAAGCCCACTGACATACATGGCTACAAGTGCCCAACTTGATCCTACTTCTGTCCCTCGCGAGGAATTTGAAGGATTGAGGAATCAAATAATAGAGTTGGTTGTTCTCTTGAAAGAACTAAGCACATCAACTCAAGGTCCACCAATACCCATCCAAACAAAATCCTCTGCACAAGGAGGAATCTAGGGTCCGGACAGAGAAGTCCCAATACCTAAGTCTCACAATAAGAAGTCTAACGAAACCCATGAAATCACCCATTTTAAAAGAGATCTAGACACCGGTGATATTCGAAAGAAGGTTCTACAAATGGAAGAGACCATTCGATCTATCAAAGGGATTGGAACGCACTGAAGTGTTTTCTATTCAGACCTTTACATCTTCCCCGGGGTTCATTATCCGAAGAAATTCAAGACTCCCGACTTCGAGAAATATAATGGATTGGGAGATCCTTACACGTACATAAAATTATTCATTGTAGAGCTTGGATCCTATGCCGAGAATGAAAAGCTGAGAATGCAGTTATTTCAGAAAAGTTTGATTGAAGAAGCCAGAGCATGGTACACAAGATTGGATAACTCCAAAATTCACAACTGGGAGGACTTAGCCCATGCTTTCCTCAGTCAATACAGCTTTCAAACTCAGATGGCTCCAAACATGTATCAAATTACCAAAGTCAAGATGTAAGTCAATTGTGAGGACCCCAGATCGCGGTCTCGAATCACCAAGAATCAGGTATACTATTTCTATAAATATTGTAGAAGATATAAACATAAATTATTTATACATTATATTTACACACTAATCCCAAGCTCGAAAACCATTACATAATACCTGAATTCATAATCTATCTAACATACAATGTTATTATCATACTATACTATTACAATTTAGCTGCACATTTAATCCCAAGCTGAACTTGGCTTTGACTTTTTCCTTGTATCCGACGTATTCGCCTTATCTACAATGTTTTTCATGATATAGCAAGGGTGAGCAACAAGTTTGCCCAGCAAGTATAAGTTCATAAATTAAGGATATATCTTGATAGAAAGAATTGAACAATAAGCTGGCTAAAATTCTACAATATAATTGTGAACTAGCATGAACAGATTTCATAGCTGAACGAACATTGAACATGAACAAATATATATCTGGACCGAATATTAATGAAGGTGATCAGCCTTTCATACTTGATGAACACATGCAATATGCATCAAGTGTGATTTCAATAATTCATAGACGTGATAATCAATAATGATTAATCACCATTATATTTGAATAATCATAACTCAGGGTTAAGTTAGAGAGAACTTGGATGTACCGATGTTTACCGTTACACATTATATTTAGCTTTGTCTGAATACCTAATATAAATAATATTGATCTACCAAGTTAGAATAATATCATCACAATATAAAATAACCTAAACACATAGCACATAACCTTATCAGTCTATAAAACACATAAAACCTATCCTCAAGTCAAACTTTTATAGTCTGAGTCGAGTTCGGTACAATTCTGACATCCCAAAGTCCTAGTTGGATAATTATCGAGCCTAATATTATTAAGACTCGGTCGAAAGTGGTTCACAAAATATCATAAATAATTTACTATAAGTCAAAAAAAAATTCATAAGCTTGTAATAATTTTTAGATAATTATTACCATTTATCATAATTTTTTAATCATTAATATATTATTTATCTAATTTAAATGCCATATAATTCCTTTATCATTAATATTTATTTAATATTAAATATTAATGAAAATCATACCATAATATTATAATATATTTATAATATCACAAAGTATTTTTAATACTTTAAAATCATATCTATATGATTTTTAAACAATTAAATCCATTATCTTATAATTGCTATTAATATTAAAATATTAATATTTTCATGACAAAATATCAAAAGTTATATTTTATAAATTAAAATATTTTTATAACCTTTAAATTATTCTTATATAATTTTTAAATTATTAATTCTATTTTCCCACAATTTATTTAATACATTTATTAAATAAATTAATTATCATTAATATTAATTTATTAATGAAATTCATCACAAAATATCAAAAGTCATTAAAAATAACTTAAAATATTTTCTTATACTATAATATAATTTTTCATGATTTTTCAAGTATTAAAACCATTTTTAAGTAATTTATTTAATATTATAATTAAATAAATTAAATACCATTAATATTCCAAAAATATTAAATATTAATGAAATATATTCTAAATAATTAAAAACTCATTTCTAGGATTTAAAATAATTTTTAGGAATTTATTATATATTTTTAATAATTAAAAACTAATTTTCTCTAATTATTTAATAAAAATATTAATTTTTCAAAATTAATTGTCGCTAAAGGGCCCTATAGAGACAGAATCGTCGCTATAGTTGTTCTTGAGTTGTTCTTGAGCCTGCCCAGAAACCCATGTCAGTGAACAAGGTGCTACGTTTGACCGTAATTAGATCTATGTTCCAGTTGACTTTTGGGCTTGTAATGGTGCTAGAGTTGTAGTATTTATGTAATACTTTAACTACAATTCAATTTCAGGGCCATACAACAACAGATCTAATAGTTATGGGCCTCCAAAAAGTATGACAAAGCTGTTTTTCATTTATGGGTTTTCCAAAAAATGAAGAACAATCCAAGGTGTTATATTTATACCGTTATAGTTTGCATTTTGGGCTTGATTTGTAAGATCTAATGGTTCCATCGGGCAAAGGAGATGTCAGGGTACAATTATATAACATCATATCATCATAACAACAACAGATCTAAGAGATCTTGACCGGTCAAAGTAGTGTCAAAAAATAGTTCTTGAACATTTCTGGGTTTTCCAGAAATGTTCTTGAGCAGTCGGTCAACCTATGTTTGACCAGTCATATTTTTGATCATGTGCAAGATTTTCTTGTTCTAAAGGCTTTAGTGTGTAATTCACATGACAGGCTACAAGTTCCAAACAACAACATGGCCCAAAAACCAGATTTCGTGCTCGGTCTACTCATGATCTAACCCTGTTTCCAGTTCTAGATCATAGTCCACATAACATAGAACAAATCTATAACATAACACAACAAAAAGTAAAAACAGAGAAGGATCTAGGGCCTCTGACATTCGGCTGTCAGACAACAATTAAGGGTTCAAAGTCAGTTTCTAAAAACTTGATTTTCGTGTCTCTAGATGTTATGGATCTAAGATGTAATAGCCCAGATCATGAAATAACACCTTTAGACACAACTTATAACAACAAATTACAACATCTAACATAAGAATACATGATTTCTAAAATTTAGGGTTTTATATCTTTTCTAGCTTTAAATTTTGATTTCTGATCCTTGAATCTGTTATTGGAATGCTAAAGGCTGATCATGGCTTTGTTTCTCTCTCTCTCACTCTATATTTCGAAAATTGTAGAGAAAGAATGTCTTGGATATTATGGTATGTAAAGGAAGTAATTTTCTTACTTTAATTCCTAACTTTTTGATTTCCATGGCCAATATTGTTGCAACTAATGTTGCCTCATGGCTGATTTGTGGTGTAGTGGGACACTTGTCAAGCCAACTTGGTGAATCACCACACAATTCAAAATATCTTATACTTACTAAATAATATAAAAAGGGCAATTTGGTCATTTGACTTTTAATTTTAATGGAAAATTGGTAACTTGCACAAACCCTTAGGGTTTAACCCTTAGGGTTAAAACCTAATGTTCTTAAAAATTACTTTTCTAGGATTTCCAATTTAAGTTTTCAAAATAAAAAAAAATATTTCTAAATTATAATTAGGATTCTCTAATTATACTAAGATTTCCTAATCATAATTTAAGCTTGCTAATTATTATTAATATTTCCTAATTAAAAATTTTAAATAATAATTAGGGTTTTTCCCCAAAATGGGCATTAGGGTTCATAACTCAAGAATTAGGGTTTTCTAAATAGTCAATTAAGGTTATGCCTAATTATATTTATAATCATAAATATTTAAATCATTAAATTTAGCCTTCGAATTCCCAAATTAGGGTTTCATATTCCGAATTAGGGTTTCGAATTCCCAAAACTAAAAATAGGATTTCCAAAACCGGTTTCTAGGGTTTCTTATTTGTTGTTAGGGTTTTCTAACTGAACGTTGACGTTCTTAAGATATACTTAAGGTTTATCACTGATATAGCTTATCTGATCAACCCTTGACCCTTAACCACATTCTGTACACTTATACAATCATATGCACATAACGTATACACTTATACACTTAATCCTGGACAATTCTCCACAAATTTTTATTTTTTTAAATTCATAAAATTTCTTCCCAGAAATGTCAAATCCATTCACTTATTTTCTGTCTAGGTTTATTATTTAACCTTAATTCAATCTTTTAATATTTTAATAAATATACAAATTCTCGAGTTGTCACATCAACGAGTCATTCAGAGAGTATGCCCAAAGATGGAGACGTCTGGCTGCTCAAGTAATCCCATCTATGATTGAGAATGAGTTGGTGATGACCTTCATTGATATTCAAGAAGCTCCATTTTATAAGAGGGTCGTAGCTGGAATAGGAAAACCATTCTCATAAATTATTAAGCACGGAGAAATGGTAGACATAGGATTGAAGTCTGGGAAGATTTAAGACCTCGCCGCTTTAAAAGCCGTAGTTGAGCATATCCAACCTGGAAGTTATGGGAACAACCCCGGAGGGTCCATAAGAAGAAAGAAGAGGATGTCTCCTTGATACTGCAAGGACAAACTCAAAAAGGCAATCAAAACTTTCATATTCAAAGGAGAAACTACTCCCATTTTCAAGCAAAAACCTCAAATCCTCCCTTGCCAAAGAGTGGAGAAGTTAGACGCTCAAGAGTGTTCACACCCTTAGGGGACTCACTCTAAAACATCTTCAAACTTCTGACAGCTCGGAAGAAAATCACTCATCTCCTTCCACCATCTAATCCAAGTGGAAAGGGTTTCAATACAAGAAAGAAGTGTGCTTACCATTCTGGAGCTCCAGGCCATGACACTCAGGATTGTTGGGCTCTCAAGCATAAGATCCAAGACTTAATAGACATCGGTGAGATCGTGGTGACCAAGCCCGAACAACCACACGTTCAAGATAACCCTCTCCCTCAACACACGGAAGAGGATGTTAACATGATCAATAGAGGCAGTGGAGAGAGTTCCAAGTACCTCAAATACGTGGGTGGTTCTCCCCAAACCAGCAAGGATAAATTCGATAAGTGGGATAATTCAGAGTTCCAGTTCATGATGGAACGGGAGTTAAAATCTGTTGACAAACATGTCAATCAACTGGCAGAACTGGTGATACATCAACACCAAGTTACACGGCAGTTGCTCAGCTAGGAGCATGCAAGTCTCCTCTCCCTTATCACAAAGACTCCATCACTCACCCAAGAAAGTGAAACCTTGGAGGAAAAGTGTAAGACCCCAACTTATTATAAATGAAATTGAATTTTCTCTATTTATTATTTTAAAATAGTAAGGGTTGATTTGATTAATGTGATTAGTTATGGGTACAAATGCGCAAATATTTTTAAATAAGCAAGTGGTTATAAAATATTCATTATTGTCGGGGAATATTCGGTTGGTCGTGGAATATTCTTACTGTCGGGGAATATTTGTACAACGACGCAGCCTTGTGTGGGCCCAATAACGGGAAGCGATTGGATGAAGAAAACGACAAGTATAAGTTGTTTATAAGTAACGGCGTAGTTGTTACCGTTAATATTGTTGAAATACTCGGTGGTTAAAATACAGTAGCACACGGTATTGCACCAATTATTGATTCTTACGTATGAAGGCACTACTCAATAATTGTTACAGTAATTACTGTTCAATATTTTGTTTTATTGATTCAATAATTGTTGCATTGATATTTTATATTATTGTTATTCAATAATTATCACTACACAATATTTTCTATTATCGGAGCAATAATTCATATTATCTTAAAAAAAATATTAGATAACATTATTGGCAATGTCTAGAAAGTTCTGTCTAAGGAGAGGTTTGGTCATCTAATTGCGCGCCAGTAAGGAGAGATCCTTATTGGAAAGCCTCCTATTTCCTAGGAACTGCCTGGTTGTCAGTATTGTGATTCTGTAATATTATTTGTGAATAATTAATTATTAATTTATATGATGAGGAAAATATTCATTGTATGTGGATATAGATGGAGAAAATTTTTAATGTGACAATTGTTGAAAATTAATATTTTATTTTTTTCTGATAAAAAATTTATTTAAATATATTATTATATTATAATAATATAATAATGGTGATATTTTTACAATGAATGTGGGATATATGAATAAATGAGGAGGAAGAGTATTTTTGTTACTAAAAATATTTAAAATATGTTTGTCATGTTTGTGGACCCCATTTCTTGACTGAAATTTGATTATAGCTTGTAAAATTGTCCGTTTGTTGATTTTGGTCAATTTCTGTTTGGAATTTAGAAAAACTTTCTTCTGCAAAGTTGTAGAGAATGGAATTTCATATTGAAAGGACATAAAATTTGAATTTTTCTGATAAAAGGGCTATTTATTATGAATTATTGAAGTTCCGAAATTCCAAAATAATTAATTTTTGAAGTTTAAAATATTTTAATTAAGAAAAATGTTTTAGTTATTTTTGTGGGGTAGGTGGCTGATGATTTTGGTCTGGTGTGGTGTACGTAGGAATATAATTTGAAAATATTAATATTTTATTAAATTTTCTACTTTGGTGTTCTACGCATTTTCTTATAAATAGGGTGCTTAGGTAAGAATTAAAAATCACACTAGAAACAAGTTCTCTCTCTCTTTCTCTCTCTATAATATCGAGCGTATTTTTGTGAGTATTTTGGTACTTTAAGAGTTGCTATACTGTGCAATTTCCTTCAGCACTATATCAAGTATTTCAACTAGAAGTACTGTCTTTTCTGAGGTAATGGATGTTATTTTTTTTATAAATAATATTATTTCTTTCAATATCATTATGCCGAAATATTGATCTGAATTTTTTATTAAATTTGGAATTTTTTGTGTTGGGGTTACTATTCACGTATACGGCACTATTCACGTATACGACACTATTCACGAATACGACACTATTCACCGAAAAAATTAAATTTTTATTTTTGTCCAAGATATCTATTATGGATACTAGCTTTGTTTGTATCCATATTTTGATCATTCTTGAATTTTACTTCACTATGATTATTTTTGAAGTATTTTTGAACTCGGGTTGTTTAAAGTACGAATCCTTAATATTTGTTCTTTTGTTACACTGGATTCGTTTTCTTTAAAAGATTTTTCATCATCCTCAGTCCTAAATGATGATATAACTGAATATCTTTGGTGAGTAGTGCAAAGATGAATGATTTTTTGATGAATATCTTTGGCCCGTAGTGCAAAGATGAACAGGTGTTTAGATGAACATGACCGACTGATGAATATCTTTGACCTGTAGTACGAAGATGAATATTTGATTCCAGATATATATATTGATTGATGTTACAGGGATAAAATATCGATGATGGACTTTTAAATTCATTGATGATAGTTGATTTCATTCTCTACTTAACTCTTCTAATAAATTATTATTTCCGCTGCGAATATTGATTTAAAACTTGTTGTCTATTGTATTCTATCAAATTTTTACCTGTTGAAGACAAACGATAATTTGTTCTATATTATCTTAGTCATAATATTCTTTACTGGGCTAGTTGAGCTTACCATTTTCCTTTTTGTTCCATTTTTCTTCTCAGGAGGTGAGAATGTAGCAAGTACTAGTCGGTGTATGGAATGATGGTTCTAGAAAGTTGTTTAGTAGTCCTCACCATTTTTGTAAAATAATGTATCAATAATTGTAATGAGGACTTATTTGGGTGTGAATATTGTCTGGATAAAAATATTTGTATTTAAACTCACAATTTATGTGTTTTATTAATAAAGTTGTAGTTGTTTATGTACCATGTTATTGACAACTCAAAATGGGTGATGTATACCTATTTTGGGGGCGTCACAGTTGGTATCAGAGATTATGGATATGATCTCTGGCGGAGATCAGAGAATAGAACTAGGAGGGGAGAGACGAGTAAAACTTTCGCTAGTGTGTCTTACCTAGGCTAATTTGTTGGTTGGTCAGTATATAGGGATATTATGTGATATGTTGATTTCTTTAATTAACCCTTGTTTTATGGCAGTATTTGAGAATGTCGACTGAGAATGTTAACAGTGGAGTAAATGAGACTGTGGAGACACCTTTACTCACCAACGAGGAGAACGTGCAACAGGCTGGCAATGTTCCTCTTGTAAACAACACCACTGAGCAGATGATGAACGATGGAATGTTTAGAAGCTTTTTGAAGTTCATGCAAAATCAGACGAGGGAGACTCGTGTACAAAATACATATGGAAATGATAGCAACGCGTGGTTTGTCACGGCTAAGCAGTTCAAAGAGTTGGGACCACCAGAATTCTGGGGAAAGCCTGATCCAATTAAGGCAGAGACGTGGGTCAATCAAATTACCAAGATATTCGATGTCTTGGGATGCATGGAGGAACAGAAGGTTCCATTTGCCACCTTTATGTTCCGTAATGAGGCAGATTACTGGTGGAAATCTTTGAAGCGTACCCATCCAGCCGCACTCAGCATGTCTTGGGAGACATTTCAGAAACTTTTCAATGACAAGTACTTTCCTAAAAGTATTCGCCATATGAAGGAGGTGGAATTTATTAGACTGGAGCAGAACAATATGACGGTGTCCCAATACGAGACGAAGTTCGCGGAGTTATCCAGGTTTGTACTTCATTTGGTGGAGAATGAGGAACGTATGACACGGATGTTTCTGAGAGGTTTCAAACCCGACATACGTCAGTATCTCATTTCTCATAAATTTTCTCTATATTCAGATGTTGTCAATAGGGCTCAATTATTAAAGTGAGATAACGAGTATGTTCAACCAAGGGACCACAACCAGGATCGTACTGGTGATAGCAGTCATCGGAGCAACGATAACCAGAGGGGAAAGAAGAACACAAAAAAAAGCGCTAACCACTGTAGTGGTAATCTTGGCCATTATAATAGAAGAAGCGAGTGGGGGGAAGATTTTAAAAAGAGGAAATTCAACAATGACAATATGAAGACATTAGCACCAGCAGCAACTGGTTCTAAGGGAGGAGAACAACCACCGGTCGTATGCTATAAATGCAGAAAAGAGGGACATATCAGCCCAAACTGTCCACAACAGTTCAAGGTATGCTGCAATTGTGGAAAGGAAAGACATATCGCTCGAGATTGTACGATAGCGAAACCAAGTCCAGTGGGGATGGTGACTCAAAAGGCTGTCCCAGAAAAGTTAAAGTCAACGGTTCCTGGAAGAGCGTTTGTCGTGACTGGTCAAAATGCAAGGAACCCAAACGAGGTGATCACAGGTAAGCTAATCATAAATTCTTATGAAGATTATACCTTACTAAATACTGCTGCTACCCATTCATTTATCTCTCCTACTTGTGCTCAACGTTTAAACTTGACTCCGGAGAAATAAGACTTTGACCTATCTGTGGAGACTCCGTTAGGAGAAACTTTCATCACATCCACTGTTTATAAATCTTGTTTGATCCAAGTTGGCACCATCACATTACCTGTTCACCTTATCTCTTTAAAGATACTTGATTTTGATGTGATTTTAGGGATTGATTGGTTAACTACTCATCATGCCAAAATTGATTGTTTTCGTAAGGTTGTTGGTTTTCATATTCCTAATCAACCTGTTGTTCAAATTCAAGCAACTAAACTACTAAAATCAATCACTGTTATATCAAGTCATAAAGCCATTCATTTATTAAAAAATGGATGTCAAGTTTTCTTAGCCCATGTTATGAATTTGAATAAAGACACGTCAGATTTGAATAATATTCCTGTTGTTAGTGACTTTCCTGACGTATTTCCTGAACAACTTCTCGGTCTACCCCCAGAACGTGAAGCTGATTTCTTTATTGATCTTGAACCTGGTACAAAGCCCATTTCTAAAACCCCATATCGAATGGCTCATATTGAACTTTAGGAGTTAAAGGTCCAACTACAGGAGTTTTTGGACATCTGTTTCATTCGTCCTAGTACATCTCCTTGGAGTGCTCTTGTTTTATTCGTAAAGAAGAAAGATGGGAGTATGCGACTTTGTATTGACTACCAGGAATTAAACCATGTCACTATCAAGAATAGGTATCCGCTACCTCGAATTGATGACCTGTTTGACCAGTTGCAAGGAGCACAATTCTTTTCAAAGATCGATCTTCGTTCTGGATATCATCAGCTGAAGATTAGAACTGAGGATATCCCAAAGACTGCCTTCAGAACTCGGTACGGGCATTATGAATTATTAGTCATGTCTTTTGGATTGACTAATGCTCCTTCGGCTTTCATGGATATGATGAATCGAGTATTCAAGGAATATTTAGATCAGTTCATTGTTGTCTTTATTGATGACATCCTAATATATTCCAAAAGTCGTGAAGATCATGAGCACCGTTAGAAGCTGGTACTCCAAAGGCTTCGTGAAAACAAGCTATATGCCAAGTTGAAGAAATGCGAGTTCTGGCTTGAGGAAGTAGCATTCCTTGGGCACGTGGTGTCAAAACATGGAGTATCTGTTGACCCGGCGAAGATTGAAGCAATACGAAGTTGGGAGCAACCTAAGTCGGTGACCGAATCACATAGCTTTCTGGGCTTAGCTGGTTATTATCGAAGATTCGTGGAAGGGTTTTCTCGAATCGCTACTCCGTTAACTCAGTTGACTCAGAAGGATACAAAATTCATATGGAGCGAGGAATGCGAAAAGAGTTTTCAAGAGCTCAAGAGGAGACTCATTTCGGTACCTATTCTGACAATACCATCTGGTTCGGATGGATTTGTTATCTGCAGCGATGCTTCGGGCAAAGGGTTAGGATGTGTTCTCATGCAACATGGGAAAGTCATAGCATATGCCTCACGACAACTTAAAGAATATGAGAGGAATTATCCTACTCATGATCTATAGTTGGCAGCAGTCGTTTTCGCGCTAAAAATTTGGAGGCACTATCTATATGGGGAGAAAGTGGAGATATATTCAGATCATAAAAGCCTCAAATATTTCTTCACCCAAAAGAAACTCAACATATGGCAACGATGTTGGCTCAAGCTGTTGAAAGATTACGACCACACTATTCAATACCATCCTGGAAAAGCAAACGTGGTAGCTGGCGCATTGAGCAGAAGACCATACGCGGGAACGAGTACGATGTTGTCAACACAAAGGCCCATTTTGCGTGATTTATAAAAGATGAAGATAGAATTCAAGACTCCGGGGACCCATGCGATGATGTCAAGTATACGCATAGAACCAGCTTTAATCGATAAAGTTAAAGTTGCTCAAGCCACAGACCCGGAGCTGATGCTTATGAAGAAGAAAGTGCAAGAAGGTGTTATTCCAGAAGCAAGAATCGATGAAGAAGGAATACTTCGAGTCCACTCTAGACTTTGTGTTCCTAACAATTCTGATTTGAAGTATAAGATCATGATGGAGGCACAGAATACACCATTTACAATCCATCCTGGAAGTACCAAATTGTATCATGATCTTCGACGTACATTTTGGTGGAACAATATGAAGAGAGAGATTGCAAAGTTTATCTCAAGGTGTTTAACTTGTCAACGTGTAAAGGTGGAGCATCAAGTGTCTAAGGGTTCATTGCAACCACTTGAGATTCTAAAATGGAAGTGGGAACACATTACCATCGATTTTGTTACGGGTCTTCCCACGGTTTCTGAAGGCATAAATGTTATTTGGGTTATTGTTGATAAATTAACCAAGTCTACTCATTTCTTGCCGATATGAGAGACTTATTCCCTTGAACGTCTTGCTCGTATATATGTAAATGAGATTGTGCGATTGCAAGGCATGCCAGTATCCATAGTTTTCGGATCGTGACCCAAGATTCACTTCACGATTTTGGGTTAGCTTGCAAAAAGCTATGGGCACGGATTTACGATTCAGTTCGACATACCATCCTCAAACAGACAGACAATCAGAGAGGACTATTTAAACCCTTGAAGATCTATTAAGACTCTGTGTTTTAGACTTCAAAGGGAGTTGGGATAAGTATTTACCATCGGTGGAATTATCTTACAACAATAGTTATCAGGCAAGTATAGGTGTGGCTACATTCGAAGCATTATATGGACGAAAGTGTCGCTCTCCAATATGTTGGGATGAGGTGGGTGAAGCAACATTGTTGGGACTAGAGTTGGTACGTATGACTACGAAAAAGATCCAAATGATTCGACAACGTATACAAACGGCACAAGATCGACAAAAGAGTTATGCGGATCTTCATCGAAAAGACGTGGAATTTAGTATTGGGGATCATATATTGTTGCGTGTTGCTCCATGGAAGGGAATTACAAGATTTGGGAAAAGAGAAAAGCTCAATCCACGATTTATTGGTCCATTTCAGATTCTTGACCGAGTAGGAAATGTGGCCTATAGACTCGCGTTACCTCCAAGTATGTCTCGTGTTCATAATGTTTTTCGTATATTTATGCTACGTAAATATGTGAAAGACCCAAACCACGTTATTGAGTTAGAACCAGACCAGATAGCCGAAGACTTAACGTACGAAGAGGTACCTGTCAAGATCTTGGATAGAAAGGAGCATGTCCTATGCACAAAGGTCATACCACAAGTCAAAGTTTTGTGGAGGAACCATGATATAGAGGAAATGACCTGGGAATTGGAAATGGAAATGAAAGCGAGGTATCCTCACCTTTTCGAAACACCAGGTACGTACGTCAATTTCGAGGACGAAATTTTATAAGGAGGGGAGGTTGTAAGACCCCAACTTATTATAAATGAAATTAAATTTCCTCTATTTATTATTTTAAAATAGTAAGGGTTGATTTGATTAATGTGATTAGTTATGGGCACAAATGAGCAAATATTTTTAAATAAACAAGTGGTTATAAAATATTCATTATTGTCGGGTAATATTCGGTTGGTCATGGAATATTCTTACTATCGGAGAATATTGGTACGACGGCGCAACCTTGTGTGGGCCCCATAACAAAAAGCGATTGGATGAAAAAAACGACAAGTATAAGTTGTTTATAAGTAACGGCGCAGTTGTTACCGTTAATACTGTTGAAATACTCGGTGGTTAAAACACAGTAGCATACGGTATTGCACCAATTATTGATTCTTACGTAAGAAGGCACTACTCAATAATTGTTACAGTAATTACTGTTCAATATTTTGTTTTATTGATTCAATAATTGTTGCATTGATATTTTATATTACTATTATTCAATAATTGTCACTACACAATATTTTCCATTATCGGAGCAATAATTCATATTATCTGAATAACATTATTAGATAACATTATTGGCAATGTCTAGAAAGTTCTGTCTAAGGAGAGGTTTGGTCACCTAATTGCGCGCCAGTTAGGAGAGATCCTTATTAGAAAGCCCCCTCTTTCTTAGGAACTGCCTGGTTGTCAGTATTGTGATTCTGTAATATTATTTGTGAATAATTAATTATTCATTTATATGATGACGAAAATATTCATTGTATGTGGATATAGATGGAGAAAATTTTTAATGTGACAATTGTTGAAAATTAATATTTTATCTTTTTCTGATAAAAAATTTATTTAAATATATTATTATATTATAATAATATAATAATGGTGATATTTTTACAATGAATGTGGGATATATGAATAAATGAGGAGGAAGAGTATTTTTGTTACTAAAAATATTAAAAACATGTTTTTCATGTTTGTGGACCTCATTTCTTGACTGAGATTTGATTATAGCTTGTAAAATCGCCCGTTTGTGGATTTCGGTCAATTTCTGTTTGAAATTTAGAAAAACTTTCTTCTACAAAATTATAGAGAATGAAATTTTCTATGGAAAGGACATAAGATTTGAATTTTTCTGATAAAAAGGCTATTTATTATGAATTATTGAAGTTCTGAAGTTCCGGAATAATTAATTTTTGAAGTTTAAAATATTTTAATTAAGAAAAACGTTTTTGTTATTTTTGTGGGGTGGGTGGCTGATGATTTTGGTCTGGTGTGGTGTACGCAGGAATATAATTTAAAAATATTAATATTTTATTAAATTTTCTGCTTTGGTGTTCTAAGCATTTTTCTATAAATAGGGTGCTTAGGTTAGAATTGAAAATTACACCAGAAACAAGTTTTCTCTCTCTTTCCCTCTCTATAATATCAAGCGTATTTTTGTGAGTATTTTGGTACTTTGAGAGTTGCTATACGGTGCAAGTTCCTTCAGCACTATATCCAATATTCTAGCTAGAAGTACTGTCTTTTCTGAGGTAAGGGATGTTATTTTTTTTTATAAATGATATTATTTCTTTCAATATCATTATGCCGAAATATTGATATGAGTTTTTTATCAAATTTTGAACTTTTTGTGTCGGGATTACTATTTACGTATACGGCACTACTCACGTACACGGCATTATTCACGAATATGGCACTATTCACCGAAAAAATTAAATTTTTGTTTTTGTCCAAGATATCTATTATGGATACTAGCTTTGATTGTATCCATGTTTTGATCATTCTTGAATTTTACTTCACTATGATTATTTATGAAGTATTTTTGAACTCGGATTGTTTAAAGTACGAATCCTTAATATTTGTTCTTTTGTTTCACTGGATTCATTTTTAATAAAAAAAATTCATCATCCTCAGTCCTAAATGATGATATAACTGAATATCGTTTGCATGTAGTGCAAAGAAGAATGATTTTTTGATGAATATCTTTGGCCCGTAGTGCAAAGTTGAACAGGTGTTTAGATGAACATGATCGACTGATGAATATCTTTGCCCTGTAGTGCAAATGTGAATATTTGATTCTAGATATATATATTGATTGATGTTACAGGGATAAAATATCGATGATGGACTTTTAAATTCATAGATGATAATAGATTTCATTCTCTACCTAACTCGTCTAATAAATTATTATTTCCGCTGCGAATATTGATTTAAAACTTGTTGTCTATTGTATTCTATCAGATTTTTCCCTGTTGAAGACTAACGATAATTTGTTCTATATTATCTTAGTCATAATATTCTTTACTGGGCTAGTTGAGCTCACCCTTTTCCTTTTTGTTCTATTTTTATTCTCAGGAGACGAGAATATAGCAAGTACTAGTCAGGGTATGGAATTATGGTTCTAGAAAGTTGTTTAATAGTCCTCACCATTTTTGTAAAATAATATATCAATAATTGTAATGAGAACTTATTTGGGTGTGAATATTGTCTAGATGACAATATTTGTATTTAAACTCACAGTTTATGTGTTATATTAATAAAGTTGTAGTTGTTTCTGTACCATGTTATTGACAACTCAAAATGGGTGATGTGTACCAATTTTGGGGGCGTCACAAAAAGCTTGTAAGAAAAGCTAGAACCCAAGCTCGTCGGGACTTTACCAACAAAAGGGAGTTCACCTATTTAGGCCAACCGATGCAAGAAATTTTGCAGATGCTGATCAATGAGGGAAAAATCACAGCACTGCTACCTCTAGTCGATCTGCGCTAAAAAAGATTTGATGCTACTAAAGTCTGTCAATACTACTCCCATTCTTGTGGTCACAACACGGAAGAATGCTAGGCACTTCGTCATCTTATTCAAAATATGATTGACAGCGTTGACCTGCAAATGGCAGACGATGACACCATATCATTTGAGAGTGCACAAACATTTCCTCCAGGATCACAAAGATGGAGGGAAATCATAGCAGTTATATCCTCAAAGGGAGACCTGGCTACAACAACCCTTACAATTCAACCTATCAAGCTCAAAGGAGTTGAAAACCCTTTGAAAGTGGTTACACCAGAACCACTGGTTTTGTCATTCAGACCGCAGTATCTTATCATCAACATTAAGAAAGTTCCATGGAACTATGGAGAGGTTCAAGGATCAACGTATAACACCACTAATGCGGTATCCAAGGAAAATCCGTTATATCTCCCTCAACGAGTGATGAAGCCAGTCATCAGATATAAGAGGAAAGTGCCCACGGAGAAAATCGAAGAATTCCTCTACTAGATGGGACATAATGAAGCCAAGGTGGTGCGAAGCTTGAAATAAGCACCTCAACAGATATCTATTCTGGACTTGGTATTCTATTCGGAAGGTCTTAATAAAGATATTAGAAGAAACCCAGTTGCCAAAGACAATGGAAGTTGAAAAGTTTCATCATCTTGTAGATCACATCTTCAATAGCAATGTGATATCATTCACTGATGATGACATACCTCCCGAAGGGATGGGTCATTGCAAGCCACTACACATAGCAGTGATGTCTTCCCAATATGTGGTCGGAGGAGTGCTAATAGATGGAGGATCATCCCTGAACATATGCCCCTATGCCACATTGGAAAGAGTGAAGATCAATCTCAACCAGATCTGAAGCAGCCACACAATCATCAAAGCTTTTGATGGATCTCGGCGAAATGCTGTCAGAGAGATTTAATTACCAGTGGAAATCTGTCCACATACATTCTACATATCCTTTCAATTGCTCAAAATCATTAAAAAAATAATTTACTGTTGGGAAGACCTTGGATCCATATGGCGGGAGGCGTCCCATCCACTCTTCATTAACAACTCAAGTATATCATCAACAGTAATCTGGTCACTATCAATGCTGAACTAGAGTATCTTGTCCAAACTGATATACCTCTCAGCAATTTCAATGAAGAAGTTGAGCACGTCAGCTTCTAAGCCCTTGAGGTGAGTAACACTCACTATCAACCCATCGAGACTCCAGCTCTGAAACCTTGAGTTTCTGCCGAGGTAATGTTGTCCAGTCAAGAGATGATATTCCTGGGTTTCCAACCAAGACAAGGGTTAGGAATGAATTAATCAACATGGAATCAAATGCCCAATTCAAATTCCCAACAAGACAAGGATAGCTAGACTAGGCTACTCCTCTAGGTCAAGTCACAAGAACCCGCACAAGCATACACCGGTTCCTTCATCTACAATGTTATTGCCCAAACCTACAGATACAAATTCTGTACGGCCTCTGAGGAAAATTCTTATCTCTGTGGTGGGTATGCTGTTTCCCAAGCTGAGACCGGCTAAAGGGAAAGAAGTCCTAATTCTAGACACAGACATTGAGGAAAGGAATCAAATGCACAAACACGATATAAAGAGACGATTATCAAAGTTGTATGTCCTAGTACATACATAAGGTATGAACGATGATATCCCAGATGATGTCTGTCCAGACGTCATGGTCATTATTCAAGAGGACAAAGATGATAACCGCCCTTTCAGCACAGCTGTCCACCAGGACTTGACCTTCAGCAATTGGAGCAGCACTCCTTGCATTTGCCGAAAAGGGTAAAAAGGGCAGAAAATCCCTCTGCCATGTAGATAGCAATAACTACTTACATTTGTTGCAAAGTATTAACAGTTGTTTTTATCATGCCATGCTAAAACTCTGTATGATCAAACTTTTTCACATATTAAGTGAAAACATTTTGTTTCAGGACTCCAGAGTTAGATTTGTCTAAACTTGCTGATGGAGTGCCTATTCTTCACAAGGACTACAACTTTGATGTAAAGGTGAACTCTGACTTCATGGAGATTGAGCAAGAGGACTATGAGGTGCTTGAGGAGATCAAAGAATGGGTCGAAGACAAACCCAAGCCAAATCATGATCAAACCACCTCTTTCAACCTCGGATCCTCAAAAAACCACAAACAGATCCAGATTGGTATTGACCTTACCCCAAGCCAAAGGAATGACATGGTTACTTTACTGACCCAATTCCAGGATGTGTTTGCATGGTCTCATGAAGACATGATCGGTTTTTCCACTGACATCTTCATTCATCGGCCTCCAATTAAAGAGGGATTCAAGTCAGTCAAACATAAACATAGGCGATTGAAACATGAGTGGAGTTTGAAAGTCAAGGAAGAAATTGTGAAACAATTTCAAGCCGGTATCATCATGGGATCAACATACCCTGAGTGGCTATCCAACAAAGTTCCCGTACCTAAACCTGGAGGGAAGGTGCGAGTATGCGTGGATTACAGGGATTTGAATAAAGCATGTCACAAAGATAACTTTCCGGTACCATTTATCCACACACTCATTAACAATACGGCTCAGTATGGCATATACTCATTTGTTGACTGCTTTGCTGGGTACCACCAAATCATGGTTGCTGAAGAGGACCGGGAGAAGACAACATTCATCACTCCTTGGGGAACCTTTTGCTACAGAAGGTTGTCATTCGGACTTATAAATATCGGAGCTACCTATCAGCGAGCCATGATGGCTTTTTTCCATGATTTAATGCACAAAGAGATAGAAGTCTATGTGGATGACATCACTGTCAAATCCTGAAGGGAAGAAGACCACATAGACCATCTCAAAAAGCTCTTTAACCGGTTGCGCAGGTATAACTTGAAGCTAAATCCAGCCAAGTACGCCTTTGGCGTCAAGTCAGGAAAGTTGCAGGGATTTCTAGTGAGCCACAAAGGCATTGAGCTGGATCCTGCAAAAATTTAAGCCATTACTAAAATGCTCATACCACATACAAAGAGGGAAATATAGGGATTCCTATGAAGAATCAACTTCATCAGCCGATTCATCTCCCAACTCACAGCAACATGTGAGCCCATCTTCAAGTTGTTAAGGAAGAACTCCTGTAAGAAATGGAACGAAGAGTGTCAAAAAAGTTAGGTTTGTAATATTTATGAACGCAATCAAATTGCACAATATAAGCAAAAACGTGAAAAATTAGAGTTTTAAAATTTTACAAACCATATACCTGGATCACCCTTTAGGCATAATTATTAATTAAATGAAAAGATAATGAACAAGAATCATACCTTTGAAGATTCGAGCTTCCTCAGGTACGAGTTCACCTCCAAATCCTTTCGCGTCCAACTTGAATCCACCGGGTTTGGTTCCTTCCTTTGATCAACGTTTGTCACCCAAGTGTTTGGCCTCTAGAGGTGATCCACCAAGGAAGAAGAAGAATTCAAGAAGTTGGGTGGTTGGCTAAACCCTAATTTTTCTATATCTATAAAAAAAGAACGTACTCTCCAACTCTTGGAATTGCGTATATTTTGATATCTGATATAAGACTCCTCTTATAAAGATATCAGGTAACCCTATTTAATTAAAATAAGGTATTATTTATTTAATTAAACTCTTCTAATTAAATGGGCTCCCTAATCTTATTAGAAATAATTTATTAAACTCCTTTAACTAATTTTTCCTCCTAATCCTATTAGGAATAAATGAGAGTACTTATATTAAATTAATTCCTAAACTCTTTTAGAAATTAAAATAATAATAATTGTAATAATATTAATAAGACTCCTCTTATTAATTTATATTTAATATTTCTAAAATATTAAATAATAAATATTAAGCTATTTAATTTATTCTATCACCATAGATTAAATCAAATATACTTAACATATTATTACGATTATGTCATTAACTTCTTAAATAATTATTCTTCTTTTTATGGTGTGACATTTTAGGTTCTCCATATTAAACCGGTTGTGAATAAATCAATTAGAACAATTCTAATCTTATTTAAATAAATAAATTAAACAATTAATTTATTTAAATAAATAATATTTATTCTACAATAGGGATAAGCCTCCCTAGCGATCAACGACTTTCCAGATAATAAAGATTTCAACATTAATCATAAAAGAACCTTTGAGTAAATAGTTACCGTACAATTCAATCCTTCTACCATACAATGTCTCAATTAAATATAAGATATGGAATTACTGTCAAGTCTTATTTTATTTAATTATATGTATTTCGATCCTTAAATGCACAACACCAAATAATACAAATTAGAAACTCATTTCTAATTTTATTCTGTCTTGGCCAAGGACTACTGGGTTGTCATTTATCGAATCACATAGGACATTTCTCTTCTTTTACTAGAAGTGGTAAATTCTTTATTGGTCATACATTATCTCCATGTACAACTTATTATACCCAAGCATACCCTTTGATATACCCTAAGGGTCTTAAAGAATAAGTCAAAGTATAATTCATCATACACAAGATACTATGATGATCTCAAGTCCAAGGATCACTTGTACTACTATCACTATAGGAATTCCTTTTGACAGGCAAGTAAAACTCCATTAGGTATTCCTTAGCGAGCCACACATTCAGTGAACTTATTTTCTAATAAGCACCTACATACTTGCTTTAGTGTCTTCACACAAATGATCATGAGATCAATCATCCTCATCCAATGAGCAAGCAACGTATGTACCAATCTATCCGAATTCACTAATCCCTTATTTAGTAATCCAACGATTGGGAACTATTTTAGTTTTAAGCTTTCTAAGAATTTAGATCTCATTAGAATGATCATCATCATTATTCTAAAAGCATTGCTTAAAACTATGGGTTTATCACATATTATAAAACAGCATCATGTAGATAATTAAAAGCCTTTAATAAATTAATACTTTTTATTAATAAATGAATAAGATTGTTACAAAGTATATGCTTTATCATCAAACATGATTGGCTTGTGTGCATACTACTTTCAATCTCTCACTTGCACTAAAGCTAATCGTCATGGTATCTCATACTCTTCTTCTCTAAGTGGCGATTATCCTGTTGTTGGATAAGCTTCAGTAAATGGATATGTAATGTTGTTCTTGAGAGTCCACTATCTCTATAGTGATTTCCCATATTTCAATGATTCTTATAATAAAATAAAAAGTGCCACAACATATGTTTAGATTCAAGATGAGACTTAGGAACTATTCTTAGTTCTGTAATGAACTTTTCATCCAAACAATCAACTTGCAGCTTCATAATTTACAGCTATATACTTTGTCTTTATCACTAAACCAGCAACTCTTTGCTGTTTGGAACCTTTCCAATTCACTGCACCATTGTTCAAGGTAACGCTTTACCTTAAAGTGGATTTTCTGTCGTCTTGGTCTGTCTGAAAAACTTGAGTTTGTTAAGCCCTCTAGTTTTAATTTAGACCCACCATGAATATGATCACATCCTTAGTGCCAGTTAAGTACTTTATGATGTTTTTCACTGACTTATAATGAACTTCTCTAGAATATGACTGATCAACATCAGGTCTCGTACATTTCATTGCATACATGATAATACTCATCTGATCTCTCCTTTATGAGTCTATGAGAACTATTAAGAGAGATATATTCCATAGCTCATCAATATGAGATAACTCTTGGAGTTTGTCATGCTAAATGACTTTAGCATCAAATAAATATACGTTCCTTGGGTTAAGTCGAGCATCCTTTTGAATCTATCTATATAGACTTGTATCGCCAATTAAGATACTCATCCCAAATCATTCATGGAGGAATATTTAGATAACTTTATCTTTACTGATTGTAGCATTAGTATGTCATTCCTTATCCATAGTATATCAACATATAATATTAGGAATGTCATGGTGCTCCCACTGACCCTTTTGTACACACTAGGTTCATTCTTATTTGTGGTAAAATCAAACTCTTTTGATTTATTTCATCAAAACGAATGTTCCATTTATTTTGAGAAGCTTTCTTCAATCTATTTCTCTGAGTGTCTACAACTCTTATCTCATCGTATCTAACTGGATCATCATCTTCTATGATATGTACCTCATCATCATCATCCATGATGAATCCATACCTCCTAGGTATCTTTGGTAATATTTCAGATTTACGATTCGGTTGTAGTACAATATGTCTATCTACAAGTTCCTCTTATTTGACTTATAGTGTTTTGTGGTTCTTGAACTCTTCAAGATCTATTATCCTCCCTCTAGCCCCTTCAATGATAAACTCCTTTATCTTAGAAGGTAGCGTATTTCGCAACAAACACCTTTTACTAAGTAAGATTATAGATCATATACCCTAAACTTACTTTAGGATGTCCCACAAATCTACACTTGTCAAATCTTATCCTAAGCTTATCCTTTGAAACCTTTTCACATAAGCTGGACAACCCCTAATCTTAACATACTTAAGATTATGAATCATCCCTATCCATAAACTCTTAAATATTTAATACTTGCCTTGTGTGTGCACAACAAACTCGCATTAAATATTCAATACTCTATTATTTCTATCATGCTAGAAGGCGACGTTCGATATTTCAAATATCTTTGAACGTTACAATTTAATATAAAATATTTGAGGGGTTTGTTATTAATTTGTCTCATCTTGTTTAGCGCGCACGCACATATATATATATATAAAAATACGTGTCATATTAATTAACATGCGAAGCATGTTTGGATAATATATAATATATATAGTATAAGCATGCACATATAGAATACTATATTCTACTCGGATTGATTATGGACTTTTATTCTAGTTTGGTTCACTAGAACCACCAAATGAACCAAAAGGGCAAACCCTAGGGGTGCAAGAATTAATATTTAAATATAACTATTACATTTAAACTCGGGCTCCATTATAAATGGGTCTTCAAGCGCTCCTTGATCCTTGATCTCCAATTCTTCAAAATTAATTCTAACTATTCCTATTACAAAACTATTTAAAATAAATAGAAACATTGATCAACAGTCAAGGAGAAGTACATAGGAGGAAGATAGAATTTATATTAAAAAAAATTAGAGAAGACGATGTACGCAGACCTCATTTAATAAAACTCATACATTCATGCATCCAACTCATTTATTATCATACACATCACCATATGCTAACATAAATAACATTCATCTCATGAATAATAAATATTCAATATATATATATATATATATATATATATATATATATATATATATATATATTGATATCATTTAATGGGAAAATTTAGTTAGTATAAAATCTAATTTTGAATCAAAATAAACTCTTTTATTTTAATCCAAATTTAAATCAAAATAAACCTCTTTTATTTTAATTTATCAAATTTTGAATAAAATAAACTATTTTATTTTAATCAAAATTTTTAATCATAATAAACTCTTTTATTTTAATTAATTATGGAATCCAATTCCAAGTAAAAAAAAACTCCTTTATTAAAGGAAACACGGATTCTCTTTCCTATTCACAAATAAACTCATTTATTTTGAATAATATGAAATCTTATTTCATATCTAAATAAACTTTTTTATTTAAGGAAATACGAATTTTCTTTCCTATTCACAAATAAACTCTTTTATTTTGAATAATAAGAAATCTTATTTCATATCTAAATAAACTCCTTTATTTAAAAAAATATGGATTCTCTTTCCTATTCACAAATAAACTCTTTTATTTTGAATAATATAAAATCTTATTTCATAACTAAATAAACTCCTTTATTTAAGAAAACATGGAATCCATTTTCAACTCCAATTAGTTATCATGGAATCTAATTCCAACTCTAATTAGTTAGCATGAAATCTAATTTTAAAATTAAAATAAACTCTTTTATTTTAATATTAAAATAAACCTTTTATTTTAAGATTAAAATAAACTTTTATTTTAATTATAAAATTATTATATATATTCATATAATATATATATTTATCACATGCTTCAGGATGGTTGCCACGCGAATTTGATTCTATCACGGATAATAAGAATAATGTTAATATATATATATATATATATATATATATATATACTTCATCCTGCATAGTAACTGAAATCTTTTTCGCAAGCCTGCATCCCTTTTTAAATCTCATGTGACTCTTTAAAAAAAATATCACCAGAAACTTTTAACACCAATCACCATGATTGAAAAAGGATGCACCCTTAGATAATCCACGTGAGTCGTGGGTGACGCAGGATAACAAATTTTTATTTTTTATTTTTTAAATTTTATATAACAAAATTATGTTCAATTAAATTGTTCTAAACATATATCAACATACATATTAAATCTGAACAATTAATAATTCGCGTGAAGGTTTGGCTCTGATGCCACTGTTAAGTTTGTAATATTTATGAACGCAATCAAATTGCACAATATAAGCAGAAACGTGGAAAATCGGAGTTTTAAAATTTTACAAACCATATACCCGGATCACCCTCTATGCACAATTATTAATTAAATGAAAAGATAATGAACAACAATCATACCTTTGAAGATTCGAGTTTCCTCAGGTACGAGTTCACCTCCAAATCCTTTCGCGCCCAACTTGAATCCACCAGGTTTGGTTCCTTCCTTTGATCAACGTTAGCCACCCAAGTGTTTAGCCTCTAGAGGTGATCCACCAAGGAAGAAGAAGAATTCAAGAAGTTGGGTGGTTGGCTAAACCCTAGTTTTTCAATCTCTATAAAAAAAGAGCGTACTCTCCAACTCTTGGAATTGTGTATATTTTGATATCTGATATAAGACTCCTCTTATAAAGATATCAGGTAACCCTATTTAATTAAAATAAGATATTATTTATTTAATTAAACTCTTTTAATTAAATGGGCTCCCTAATCTTATTAGGGATAATTAATTAAACTCCTTTAATTAATTTTCCCTCCTAATTCTATTAGGAATAAATGAGAGTACTTATATTAAATTAACTATAAACTCTTTTAGAAATTAAAATAATAATAATTGTAATAATATTAATAAGACTCCTCTTATTAATTTATATTTAATATTTCTAAAATATTAAATAATAAATATTAAGCTATTTAATTTATTCTATCACCATAGATTAAATTAAATATACTTAACATATTATTATGATTATGCCATTAACTTCTTAAATAATTAATCTTCCTTTTATGGCGTGACCCTTTAGGTTCTCCTTATTAAACCGGTTGTGAATAAATCAATTAGAACAATTCTAATCTTATTTAAATAAATAAATTAAACGATTAATTTATTTAAATAAATAATATTTATTCTACGATAGGGACAAGCCTCCCTAGCAATCAACGACTTTCTAGATAATATAGATTTTAACATTAATCATAAAAGAACCTTTGAGTAAATAGTTACCGTATAATTCAATCCTTCCACCATACAATGTCCCAATTAAATATAAGACATGGAATTACTGTCAAGTCTTATTTTATTTAATTATATGTATTTCGATCCTTAAATGCACAACACCAAAAATGTAAATTAGAAACTCCTTTCTAATTTTATTCTGCCTTGACCAAGGACTACTGGGTTATCATTTATTGAATCACATAGGATATTTCTCTTCTTTTACTAGAAGTGGTAAATTCTTTATTGATCATATATTATCTCCATGTACAACTTATTATACCCAAGCATACTCTTTGATATACCCTAAGGGTCTTAAGGAATAAGTCAAAGTATAATTCATCATACATAAGATACTATGATGATCTCAAGTCCAAGGATCACTTGTACTACTATCACTACAGGAATTACTATTGACAGGCAAGTAAAACTCCATTAGGTATTCCTTAGCGAGCCACGTTCAGTGAACTTATTCTCTAGTAAGCACCTACATACTTGCTTTAGTGTCTCCACATAAATGATCATGAGATCAATCATCCTCATCCAATGAGCAAGCAACGTATGTACCAATCTATTCGGATTCACTAATCCCCTATTTAGTAATCCAACGATTGGGAAGTATTTTAGTTTTAAGCTTTCTAAGAATTTAGATCTCATTAGAATGATCATCATCATTATTCTAAAAGCATTGCTTAAAACTATGGGTTTATCACATATTTTAAAATAGCATCATGTAGATAATTAATTAAAAGCCTTTAATAAATTAATACTTTTTATTAATAAATGAATAAATTGTTACAAAGTATATACTTTATCATCAAACATGATCGGCTTGTGTGCATACTACTTTCAAAAAAGCCTTCCTTTCCATCAAAGAGAAACTAGTCAAAGCTCTTGTCTTGGTACCTTCTAGGGATGACGTTCCCCTGTTTATGTACCTGTCAATCAATGACAATGACATGGGCTGCATGCTGGGACAAAAAGACGGTAGAGGCTAAGAAAGAGTTATCTATTACCTCAGCAAAAGATTCAGTATCAGTGAGTACAAGTATACTTTGATTGAGAAGACTTGTTGTGCTTTAGCATGGGCTTCAATGAGTTTACAACATTATCTCCATGGTCACACAACCCATCTCATATCTCGTATGGATCCTCTCAAGTACGTGTTCAGTAAACCTATGTTGAATTGTCGACTATCCAAAGGGCAGTTGATCCTCCAACAATTTGACACCATCTACGTGACCCAAAAGTCTATCAAAGGTTAAGGAATTACGAATCAACTTATCGCATTTCCTTCCGAGGATTTCAAACCCCTGGAAACATATTTCCCCAATGAAGGCGTAATGACAATTCAGCAACACCATCAGGACAATACACCCCAGTCATGGAAGATGTATTTTGATGGAACTGTAAACACGGAAGGTGCCAGAGCTGGATCAGTTTTGGTATCTATGTCGAGATAACAATATCCCGTTTCCATCAAATTTTAGTTTGTCAACACCAACAACATAGTTTTGTATAAAGGCTGTATAATGGGGTTGAAGCTAGCCCAATCCATGGGCGTCAAACGGTTGATTGTCTTTGGAGATTCTGCACTGGTAATCAGACAAACCACTGGGGTCTATCACACCAAGGAATTACATTTACTACCTTACGATCGACAAGTTATCCAGATGGCTTCAGAGTTTGAAGAAATATCATTCCTCCACATTCCTCGGAATTGGAATGACTTTGCTGATGCACTAACAACTTTGGCTTCCTTGATGAACATACCTGAAAGAGGAAGCATTCAAAATATTACATTTGCCAGCCAAAAGGCCCCAGCATACGGGAATTACATCGAAGAAGTATCGGATAAGCTGCCTCCCATCCAACACTCTTGGTACCACTCCATCAAGGAGTATCTGCAAAATGGATCTATGCCCACTGGGGTGAGTCAAGTTGAAAGAAAGCGGATCCATAGAATGGCCATGAAATTCTATCTAAACGGAGACGCACGCTACAAAAGAGATGTAGGACTAGGCCTTCTAAGATATTTAGACAAAGATCAAGCTCAGAGACTCATGGATGAAATCCATGGTGGAGTATGCAGCCCACATATGAACGGGCCTCTAATTGTCAAGAAAATCTTAAGAACAGGGCATTACTGGCTCTCTCTCAAAACTGACTGTGGTGATCACGTCAAGAGATGTTATCAATGCTAAATTCATAGGAATATTATCCATGCCCTTCCAAGGGAGCTCCACAATATGAGTTTTCCTTGGCCCTTCTCAATGTAGGGAATGGACGTGATTGGGCCAATTGAGCCCAAAGCAAGCAATGGTCATCGGTTTATCTTCACCATGATCGACTACTTCATCATGTGGGTAGAAGTAGCCTCTTCCCCCAGGGTTACTAAAGAGGTAATCATTGATTTCATCAGAAATAATGTCATTTGTCGATATAGACAACTGGAGGTGATTGTATCAGACAATGCCAAAAACCTCAACAACAACATGATGAAGGAATTATGCAGTAAATTCCACATCAAGCATCTCAACTCTATCATCTATCATCTAATGATGAATGGTGTTATTGAAGCGACTAATAAGAATATCAAAAGATCATTCAAAAAATTTCTGCCAATCACAAAGGATGGCTTGACATGTTACCTCTGACTCTATTAGCCTACAGAACATCAATGCGCACTTTCACTAGGGCAACCCCTTACTTATTAACCTATGGTATGGAAGCAGTGCTCCCCATAGAGGTGGAAATAGAATCCCTGAGAGTATTGATAGATGCTTAGATGGATGAAGACCAACGGTTACAAGATTGGTACCACCAATTGTCTCTAATAGATGAAAGGCGGGCCACAACCATCTTCCAATAGAGGATCGCTCGATCCTATAACAAGAAAGTTCGATTACGGCAGTTCAAAGAAAATGACTTGGTCTTGAAAAAGGTTCTTGACAACGAAGATCAATCTAAAGGAAAATTTGCCCCAAACTGGGAAAGCCCATTTGTTGTCAAGGAGCTATTGACAGGAGGAGCCCTCAGATTTCAAGAAATGGATGGCGAGGAATTTCCCCATCTCATCAACTCGGACACCGTGAAACGGTACTATGTCTGACGTTACCTGCAAACCAAAATCCTGGTTCTGGATCATCAAATCCATCATTCAATTTAGGTTTACAAAAACATTCTTCACCACTTCAGTTTGTCCCATCAGGGACGAACTACGCAAACCTGATCTCCCCAATACACAGGGAGTACGTAGGCAGCCATTTTATGGTCCGGTCTAACCTTTACAAAAATAACAAAAGCCTGCTTCACCACTTTAGTTTGTCCCATCAGGGACGAACTACACAAACCTGATCTCCCCATTACACGGGAGTACGTAGGCAGTCATTTTATGGTCCGGTCTAACCTTTATAAAAATAAAAACAAAAACCCTCTTTACCACATACAACTTTCAACCTTTTCACGCTAGGTTGGAACTATGCAGACCTGATCTCCCCCTCATCAATTGGAGTACGTAGGTAGTCATTCACGGTGCGGTCTCATCCCTACCAAAGATACAAAATCCTGTCAACGGTACTAGGATCATCCTTCAAACTTTCAAACCAAACCATAAGAAATGGAACTACCTGATCTCCCCAATACCCGGGAATACATCGACGACCATCTGTGGGGCAGTTAAATCTTACCTCATCGGCTTAGACCACATGGATGGAACTACCTAGTCTCCCCACACAAATGGGAGAAAAAATAGGCGACCATCTAAGCTGCTATTGAATCCTGAAAGAGAAACACCAATCTATAAGAGATGGAACTACCTGGTCTCCCCAATACAAAGGAGTATCGGCGACCATCTGTGGTACAGTCAACCTTAGAGAGGAAAGCCAAAATCCTTACCATAACCGCATTCAGAAACCAGTCCCAATACACCAAAGGGTAGGGGAATACAAAGATCAATGATCCATTCTAAAAGATCCTGAGACATCTTAATGTCCATCCATCAAGGAGGAGTTCAAAATATATCAAGATCACAAGTCTTGGAGAACATGCAACTATCAAAAATGTAACAAGACATATCTAAAATGGAAGTGAATCAAAACATACTTTATTATCATATAATTCTATTTTATATATACAATGTATCTTGTACATGACAAAAATGGTTAACCTAGTCTATGCAGGAAAATCAAAGCTAATCTACAAATCAGTGAATAAGCGAGCCATTAAGTCCAACATGGCATCCCTCTCAGTAGATGGAGGTAAATCTATGAGCTCCTACCCTATAGTGTCCACACGAGCCAGGAGATCTACGACCATCTACATAATGCTACCATGCTTATTAACAAATTCACTCATCTTTGCGACAATGTCAGCAGTATGAGATCTCAATGCAGCACTATCTGTACTGGCAGCATATAGAGTAGCTAGAGTCTCATCCCACTAAATAATAGTTGCATCCTTAGATGATTGAGCCTCATCCTACTCAACAACAGCGGTATCCCTGTAAGCTAGAGCATCATCTCTCTCAACTAAAGCGACATCTCTATCAAAAAGAGATGTCAACATCAAGGCCCTAGCCTAATCCCTCTCAAACGTCATCAGATGTAAATTCAACTCTAAATACTCTATAGAATGTGGAGTCACAGTAGCAGGAATACTGGGGGAATGAACCAGAGCTACTGACGAACCAGTAAACAGCTCATCCTTAATGGAGAATCAGGGTACTCCATAGGCTCTCCATCATCAGAATCAATACCAGCCTCTGGGATACAACCCTTGCCGATGCAATCTCTACCTCCAACCATGCAGAATACTCTGGAGAACGACCTGGATGGCTAGTCAAAAAGTCAGCCCTCTCTCGAAGGGTCCAACAGGCATAAATCCTGGACAAATCCTCTGTTGACAGAAGCCGAGATAACAAATGCTGACCCACTGCCTCGTCAAAGGGATGAATATCCGGAAACTGGTCAAACTGTGCCATAACAGCCAGTGGATGATATGTGGTCGCACCACTCAAATTGGCAAGGGGAAGATAGTCTATGCCAGCTGCATGAGTGATGAAGCTGTTGGAAGAGCTAAGCCCTGAACATGGCAAAATATCAAATGGGTCCTCGATCCCTGACAAGAAAGCTGACCAAGAAGTTACGTATGTACACTCAGCCGGCTGAAAGGAATATAACATGGCTATCTCATGGGAGAAATAGTACACATGGCGTCTGAAAGTGCCAATCGATCTCAAGTGTGTCATAAACCACACGTACAACAAGACCGAACTGCCTATAAACATCCCCACAAAATGCATATGGCAATACGTGGCCGACCTCAAGGTCTCTGCCATAATCATCGGTAAGATGGTATGTCCCTCCCGGAGAGCACGAACTACCATGATCACGCCGATATCCAGGTGGTCCATGTACAACGGCATGTACAGATAAGCACCTATACACATCTAGAGTATGTATACACAGGCGACATGCTAATCACCCTCAAAAATAGTGAAGTCTGCATATTATCGCAGATAGCTGTCCAATGACCCAAATCTGTCAATCAAGAAATTCATGGACACTACATACCCCGAGAAAATATCGTCTAGGGTAACTATGCGCCTAAAGTCTGTCAAGGTCATAAACTGTCGACTCATGTCACCAATAGCCATCTGAACGCAAGGCCTATCCAATGGCAAGTCTGTAAGACGCTCATACTCCTCTAATGTAGGAGTCAACTCCTGGGTATCAAATCTGAATACCAGCCTATCTGGTATACAATGCTCTAACATGCCCTCTAAAAAGCCTGGTGGAACCTGAAATGTCATGAGGGTCAAAGAGTTACGCACCAACTGATCAACTATCACCCGATCTAGGGAGGACAAACTATCATAGCATAATCTCAAGGAATATGCCACCAATATTGGTGGGGTATGCTCAATCTGACTAATAATGGATGACGACATCTGTGAAGCCGTGTCATAAGACCATCTAGGGGTCAATGCTAAACTCATCTCTGGAAATGCATGTCCATAACATAATGCATACATGATAAACAACAGATGACAATATGATGTAGGGAATGGAAAATAGTATGCATACATTCTTAAGTACATCATCATCTCTGTATAAAACTGAAAAATACAGGGAAATGGGGTACAGCCGCCCAACAACTAATAGAGGCCTATCAAAAGATATAACGAGAATTGGGGCACAGCCGCCCAATATCTAACAGAGGCCTATCAAAAGATATAGCAAGAAATGCATCAGAAGAAGTCAATAGTGTTGATGTCCACATCATCCCACCTATCCATCTGATGTAACTCCTCCTGAGTCATTGAATCACTGCCAGTAGGGATATCAGGCCAATACAAAGGAGGATCTGTGCCGACAAAATAATCTGAATATGGGCCACCTGAAGGGCCAGCCCTAGAACTAGAAGGATCAAAAGTATCCGCCTCGAAACGATCTCTGCCCAAATTCCGGATAAAGAAATGTGCTCGATCCAACTGCTGTGTCAAACTATCAATCTGCATTAGATGATTAGGCTCTCGAATGTAGGCAATCCAATCCGTTATCATGACAGAGCCAAGAACCATATACCCCATAAACTGTATGGCGGGGGTCTGGACTCCAATGGTGCGAGGGAACCACCAGCGGTAAAAAGCCTCCTGAGTGAAAAGTCCCTTTGACAAAGTAAAACCATCAACACCCATCAATGGGACCTTAATGATAGGCTATGATAAAGGCCAATAACGCCTGGTAGGAGGAAAGATCGAAATATGAATCTCTCATGTGGTGCTCCTAATAGCACACTCTTGTGAATAGAGTTCCCAACCTCCGTTTGTAAAGAGATGAATCCGACGGGTGGACAATACATACTCGACACCAGTCGGGAAACCACCCTCGAAGCCAACTGTCAAGTGGTCCTCAGAGTAAGGAACCCATGTAATGACATCAGCTATCAACAACTCTAACTGTAATCGCAAATGGGTGAAACCCTCAGCTACAGGAACCTCTACTAAAGTGGAGTGATGCCATCGTTGTCCTTGTGGATAGGTGTCTAAACCTAACAGGATAACAAGACAAAGATATGGGAGCCTCTCGTAGGCCAAAAACTGCCAATACAAGATCAAACATCTGTGGTCAGTCAAACTCTTATCCCGAACAAGGGAAATTAAAAGAGAAAATGCTCACCAATAGGAATGGGTAAAACCCTAACCAAGCCTCTGTCACGTCCTCCGAGTGTAGGCGCATCCCCCTTAGGAAGTAGACAAAGGTGTAGGAGCTCCAATCAAACTCTCCAATACGGTCCACCTCTCGTGTGGCGCTAACTAAAGCGAATGACACCGTCAAAGAGTTATCAGCTAGGAAATAACCCCTAAGGATGATCAAAAATAATCGCCGAAGGATGCAATCTTTAACCCTCCGATCATCGGGTAATGGCTCAATCAAAGCCCCACTCATAGCATCTACACTCAAAGGATCAGTACGGACTGTCCTGCCCTTGAGCGTCGTAGCCGGGACTCCCAACAAGGATCTAGTGTCAGTCGGGGAAATATCAGCCACAAAAGGGACTAACGCCCCGAAAAACTCCATCCCATAGATGAATCGCCAATCTATCGGTGTCATCATCACCTCACAATCCAGTAAATAGAGAGACTGAGTCTGGTGAAACCAACGCTCAGACAAAGCCCTGAGATAACCCTAGGGATAATAACGGGGGAGAATGGAAAAGAAAGCCTTGAAGCCCCAAGCATGCACAATCTCTCGGTATTCTAGATGAAGAGTCTGGTACAGAGAATATATGCTAAACCAGTTTCCTCTGGGCTGTGCAATGTTGGGAACCTGCGTCACAATCCAAATCAAAAATAGGACCCTTGACCCCATAAATGGGGAAAGGAAGATCAACACGGCTTTTACCTCGTTCGCATGAAGATAGATCAAGAGGTGAAGACTCAAATCATCTAGAAGCTCTGGAATTGTCACATTTATAGCTGGAAGCTCCCTGCGGGGAATGAAAGAAGGAGCAAGATCCGCAACGGGTACATCCTCCTCCTCATCCTCAACATCAGGTCTCTCATCCTGGATAGGACGAATCACTGACTTCGTCAACCGACGAGGATGTCGGGCTGGGCGAGGCCGAGACACATCTTAAGCTCTTCCCCTCACACCTGAAGAGGTTCTACGGGAGCTACTTGACTGGTCAGGATCTATATATATGTACAAAAGTCTCTAAATTATCTCAAAAAGGGTGTGGTAAATTCTAACATAGCGCTCATTAAATGCAGTTCATAACTATATGCATGCATACATTACTTTAACATACATCTGTAGTAGAGTTAAAAATGTATGTTCATTCAATGCCTAGACTCGTGAAAAATTTACGCCAGAGTCTCCTTTGTATAAAGGACTATCCATATACGCGTAGGCATGACTAGGTGGCCATTCAATAGCACACCAACTCAAAGTCATAAACATCCTATATGCATGAAAAACATCAAAGTCATAATCCATAAGGGTAACCTAATTACCATGATTACTTTGCTTCAAAACCTTTTCTCATTTGTCCTCAAATAGAATGAAAAAATAGCAAAAAAAGGTGCCAAATTAACTATTTTAAAAGTCAATTTTTTTCACATGAATATGTTTAGCATGGTAAAATACTAACATTTGTAGTGTTGAATAATTTTTATCAAGTCATATGAGCATACATATTCACTACTATGTGTTTTGAAGCATTTTGTATGATATCTCATTTTCCAATGGTCAAAACCAGAAAAGAAAATATGTAAACGTTACCAGGATAGTGCAGAACGATTTACGGTGACGGATTTTGTGGAAAACAACCCGAACTCAGTAGATCTGAAGATGAAATCTCGAATTTCCTATGCTACTCTAACTTAAAAATGACTTACGAAAGGATAAGCTTGGGACAAGATTTGACAAGTATATATTTGTGGGACATCCTCAAGTAAGTTTAGGGTATATGTTCTATAATCCTATTTAGCAAAAGATATTTATTGCGAAACATGCTACCTTTTAAGATAAATGTGTTTATCATTAAAGGGGTTAGTGGGAGGATAATAGATCTTGAAGAGTTCAAGAACCACAAAACACTATAAGTCAAATAAGAGGAACCTGTAGATAGAACTATTATACCACAACCGAATCGTAAATCTGGAATAGTACCGAAGAAATCTTGGAGGTATGGATTCATCATGGATGATGATGATGAGGTACGTATCATAGAAGATGATGATCCAGTTACATACGATGAGGTAAGAGTTATAGACACTTAGAGAAATGGATTGAAGCAAGATTCTCAAAAAATGGAACATTTATTTTGACGAAATAATCAAAAGGGTTTGATTTTATCAAAAATAAGAATGAATCTAGTGTATACAAAAGGGTCACTGGGAGCACCGTGACATTTCTAATATTATATGTTGATATACTATGGATAAGGAATGACATACTAATGCTATAATTAGTAAAGATAAAGTTGTCTAAACATTCCTCCATGAATGATTTAGGAAGAGTATCTTAATTGGGGATACAAATCTATATAGATAAATTTAAGAGGATGCTCGACTTAACCTAAGGAACGTATATTCATTTGATGTTAAAGTCGTTTAGCGTGACAAACTCCAAGAGTTATCTCATGTTGATGAGTCATGGACTGTATCTCTCTTAATAGTCCTTATAGACTCTTAAAAGAGAGATTGCATTAGTAACTATCATGTATGCAATGAAATGTACGAGACCTGATGTTGATCGGACATATTCTGGAGAGGATCACTATAAGACAGTGAAAAAAATATATCTTAAAGTACTTAATCGACACTAAGGATGTGATCATATATATGGTGGGTCTGAATTAAAACTAGAGGGCTTAACAAAGTAAAGTTTTTCAGACAGATCAAGACGACAGAAAATCTACTTTAAGGTAAAGCATTACCTTGAACAGTGGTGCAGTAAATTGGAAAGGTTTCAAATAGCAAAGAGTTGTTGGTTTAGTGATAAAGACAAAGTATATAGCTGTAAATGAAGATGCAAGCTGATTATTTGGTTGAAAAGTTCATCACAGAACTTGAAATAGTTCCTAAGTCTCATCTTGGATCTAAACATGTGTTGTGGCACTTTCATTTAGTTGCAGGAATCATTAAAAGATGGAAAATCACTATAGAGATAGTGGATTCTGAATAACAACATTACATATCCATATACTGAAGCTTATCCAACAGCAGGATAATCGCCACTTAGAGAAGAAGGGTATGAGATACCATGACGATTGGCTTTAGTGCAAGTGGGAGATTGAAAGTAGTCTGCACACAAGCCAATCATATTTGATGATAAAGCATATACTTTGTAATAATCTTATTCATTTATTAATAAAAAGTATTAATTTATTAAAGGCTTTTAATTATCTACATGATGCTACTTTATAATATGTGATAAACCTATAGTTTTAAGCAATGCTTTTAGAATAATGATGATGATCATTTTAATGAGATCTAAATTCTTAGAAAGCTTAAACCTACAATAGTTCCTAATCGTTGGATTACTAAATTGGGGATTAGTGAATCCAGATAGATTGGTACATACGTTGCTTGCTCATTGGATGAGGATGATTGATCTCATGATCATTTATGTGGAGACACTAAAACAAGTATGTAGGTGCTTATTAGAGAATAAGTTCACTGAACGTGGCTCGCTAAGGAATACCTAATAGGGTTTTACTTGCCTGTCAATAGGAATTTCTGTAGTGATAGTAGTACAAGTGATCCTTGGACGTGAGATCATCATAATATATTGTGTATGACGAATTATACTTTGACTTATTCCTTAAGACCCTTAGGGTATATCAAAGCGTATGATTTGGTATAATAAGTTGTACATGAAGATAATGTATGATCAATAAAGAATCTACCGCTTCTAGTAAAAGAAGAGAAATGTCCTATGTGATTCGATAAATGACAACCCAGTAGTCTTTGGTCAAGGCAGAATAAAATTAGAAAGGAGTTTCTAATTTTTATTATTTGGAGTTGTGCATTTAAGGATCGAAATACATATAACTAAATAAAATAAGTGTAAGACCCCAACTTATTATAAATGAGATTTAATTTTTTCTATTTATTATTTTGAAATAGTAAGGGTTGATTTGATTAATGTGGTTAGTTATGGGTGAAATGCGCAAATATTTCAAGTAAGCAAGTGGTTATAAAATATTCATTGTTGTCGGAGAATATTCGTTTGGTCGTGGAATATTCTTACTGTCGGGTAATATTCGTACGATGGCGCAGCCTTGTGTGGGTCCCATAACGGAAAGCGATTGGATGAAAAAAATGACAAGTATAAGTTATTTATAAATAACGGCGTAGTTGTTACCGTTAATACTGTTGAAATACTCAGTGGTTAAAATACAGTAGCACACGGTATTGCATCAATTATTGATTCTTACGTAAGAAGGTACTACTCAATAATTGTTACAGTAATTACTGTTCAATATTTTGTTCTATTGATCTAATAATTGTTGCATTGATATTTTATATTACTGTTATTCAATAATTATCACTACACAATATTTTTCATTATCGGAGCAATAATTCATATTATCTGAATAATATTATTAGATAACATTATTGGTAATGTCTAAAAAGTCTGTCTAAGGAGAGGTTTGGTTACCTAATTGGGCGCTAGTAAGGAGAGATCCTTATTGGAAAGCCCTCTCTTTCCTGGAAACTGCCTGGTTGTCAATATTGTGATTCTGTAATATTATTTTTGAATAATTAATTATTGATTTATATGATGAGAAAAATATTCGTTGTATGTGGATATAGATGGAGAAAAATTTTAATGTGACAATTGTTGAAAATTAATATTTTATCTTTTTCTGATAAAAATTCATTTAAATATATTATTATATTATAATTATATAATAATGGTGATATTTTTACAATGAATGTGGGATATATGAATAAATGAGGAAGAGTATTTTTGTTACTAAAAATATTTAAAACAAGTTTTTCATGCTTGTGGACCCTATTTTTTGACTAAAATTTGATTATAGCTTGTAAAATTGCTCGTTTTTGGATTTCGGACAATTTTTGTTTGGAATTTGGAAAAACTTTCTTCTGCAAAGTTGTAGAGAATGGAATTTCGTATAAAAAAACATGAGATTTGATTTTTTTGATAAAAGGGCTATTTATTATGAATTAATGAAGTTCCGAAATAATTGATTTTTGAAGTTTTAGTTATTTTTTTTAAGAAAAACATTTTTATTATTTTGGTGGGCCCCATAAATGTTGTAAACATGCTGATTTCAGATGTCAAGAGGCGGGCATGAAATTTTTTATAATATATTAATATTTTATTAAATTTTCTGCTTTGGTATTCTAAGCATTTTCCTATAAATAGGGTGCTTAGGTTAGAATTGAAAATCACACCAGAAACTAAAGTTTTCTATCTCTTTCTCTCTCTATATTATAGAGCGTATTTTTATGAGTATTTTGATACTTTGAGAGTTGATATACGGTGCAAGTTCCCTTCAGTACTATATCAAGTATTCCAGCTAGAAGTGATGTCTTTTCTGGAGTAAGGAATATTTTTTTTTTATAAATGATTTTATTTCTTTCAATATCATTATGCCAAAATATTGGTCTGAACTTTTTATCAAATTTAGAACTTTTTGTGTCGGGATTACTGTTCACGTATACGATACTATTCACGTATACGGCACTATTCACGAATACGGCACTATTCACCAAAAAAATTAAATTTTTATTTTTATCCAAGATATCTATTATGGATACTAGCTTTGATTGTATTCATGTTTTGATCATTCTTGAATTTTACTTCGCTATGATTATTTACGAAGTATTTTTGAACTCGAATTGTTTAAAGTACGAATCCTTAATATTTGTTCTTTTGTTTCACTAGATTCATTTTTTTAAACGATTTTTCATCATCCTCAGTCCTAAATGATGATATTACTGAATATCTTTGGCCTGTAGTGCAAAGATAAATGATTTTCTAATGAATATCTTTGGCCCGTAGTGCAAAGATGAGCAGGTATTTAGATGAACATGACCAACTGATAAATATACTTGGCCTGTAGTGCAAAGATGAATTTTTAATTTAAGATGTATATTAATTGATGTTACAGGGATAAAATATTGAATACGGACTTTTAAATTCATAGATGATAGTAGATTTCATCCTCTATTTAACTCTTCTAATGAATTATTATTTCCGTTGCGAATATTGATTTAAAATTTGTTATCTATTGTATTCTATTAGATTTTTTCCTATTGAGCACTAACGATAATTTATTCTATATTATCTTAGTCATAATATTCTTTACTGGGCTAGTTGAGCTCACCCTTTTCCTTTTTGTTCCATTTTCTTCTTAGGAGACGAGAATGTAGCAAGCACTAGTCGGGGTATAAAATGATGGTTCTAGAAGTTATTTTAGTAGTCCTCACCATTTTTATAAAATAATGTATCAATAATTGTAATAAGGACTTATTTGGGTGTGAATATTGCTAGATAACAATATTTGTATTTAAACTCACAGTTTATGTGTTGTATTAATAAAGTTGTAGTTGTTTCTGTACCATGTATTTGACAACTCAGAATGGGTGATGTATACCTATTTTGGGGGTGTCACAGGTGGTATCAGAGCTTAGGGATATGATCTCTGGCGAAGATTGGGGAATATAACTAGGAAGGGAGAGACGAGTAAAACCTTCGCTAGTGTGTCTTACCTAAGCTTATTTGTTGGTTGGTCAGTATATAGGAATATTATGTGATATGTTGATTTCTTTAATTAACCCTTGTCTTATGGCAGTATTTGAGAATGTCGACTGAGAATGTTAACAGTGGAGTAAATGAGACTGTGGAGACACCTTTACTCACCAACGAGGAGAACGTGCAACAGGCTGTCAATGTTCCTCCTGCAAACAACACCACTGAGCAGATGATGAACGATGGAATGTTTAGTAGCTTTTTGCAGTTCATGCAAAATCAGACGAGGGAGACTCGTGTGCAAAATATAGGTGGAAATGATAGCAACGCGTGGTTTGTCACGGCCAAGTAGTTCAAAGAGTTGGGACCACCAGAATTCTAGGGAAAGCCGAATCCAATTAAGGCGGAGACGTGGGTCAAGCAAATTACCAAGATATTCGATGTCTTGGGATGCACGGAGGAACAAAAGGTTCCATTTGCCACCTTTATGTTCCGTAATGAGGTAGATTACTGGTGGGAATCCGTGAAGAGTACCCATCCAGCCGCACTCAGCATGTCTTGGGAGAGATTTCAGAAACTGTTCAATGACAAGTACTTTCCTGAAAGTATTCGTCATATGAAAGAGGTAGAGTTTATTAGACTGGAGCAGAACAACATGATGGTGTCCCAATATGAGGTGAAGTTCGCGGAGTTATCCAGGTTTGCACCTCATTTGGTGGAGAATGAGGAACGTATGACACGGATGTTTCTGAGAGGTTTGAAACCCGACATACATCAGTATCTCATTTCTCATAAATTTTCTCTATATTCAGATGTTGTCAATAGGGCTCAATTATTAGAGCGAGATAACGAGTACATTCAACCGAGGGACCACAACCAGGATCGTACTGGTGACAGCAGTCATCGGACCAACGATAACCAGCGGGGAAAGAAGAACACAAACAAAAGCGGTAACCACTCTGGTGGTAATCGTGGCCATGATAATAGAAGAAGCGAGTGGGGGGGATATTTTAAAAAGAGGAAATTCAACAATGACAATGTGAAGACGTCGGCACCAGCAGCAACTGGTTCTAAGGGAGGAGAATGACCACCGGCCGTATGCTACAAATGCAGAAAAGAGGGACATATCAGCCCAAACTGTCCACAACAGTTCAAGGTATGCTATAATTATGGAAAGGAATGACATATCGCTCGAGATTGTATGGTAACAAAACCAAGTCCAATGGGGATGGTGACTCAAAAGGTTGTCCCAGAAAAGTCAAATTCAACGGTTCTTGGAAGAGCGTTTGTCGTGGCTGGTCAAAATGCAAGGAACCCAAACGAGGTGATCACGGGTAAGATGATCATAAATTCTTATGAAGTTTATACATTACTAGATATCGGTGCTACCAATTCATTTATCTCTTCTGCTTGTGCTCAACGTTTAAACTTGACTCCGGAGAAATTAGACTTTAACCTATCTGTGGAGACTCCGTTAGGAGACACTTTCATCACATCCACTGTTTATAAATCTTGTTTGATCCAAGTTGGCACCATCACATTACCTGTTGACCTTATCTCTTTAAAGATACTTACTTTTGAAGTGATTTTAGGGATTGATTGGTTAACTACTCATCCTGCCAAAATTGATTATTTTCGTAAGGTTGTTAGTTTTCATATTCCTAATCAACCTATTGTTCGAATTCAAGCAACTAAACCATTAAAATCAATCAGTGTCATATCAAGTCATAAAGTTATTCATTTATTGAAAAATGGATGTCAAGCTTTCTTAGCCCATGTTATGGATTTGAATAAAGACACGTCAGATTTGAATAATATTCCTGTTGTAAGTAAATTTCCTGACGTATTTCCTGAAGAACTTCCCGATCTACCCCCGGAACGTGAAGTTGAATTCTTTATTGATCTTGAACCAAGTACAAAGCTATTTCTAAAACCCCATATCGAATGGCTCCTATTGAACTTCAGGAGTTAAAGGTCCAACTACATGAGTTGATGGACATCGGTTTCATTCGTCCTAGTACATCTCGTTGGGGTACTCCTATTTTATTCGTAAAGAAGAAAGGTGGGAGTATGCAACTTTGTATTGACTACCGGGAATTAAACCATGTCACTATCAAGAATAGGTATCCGCTACCTCGAATTGATGACCTGTTTGACCAGTTGCAAGGAACACAATTCTTTTTAAAGATCGATCTTCATTCTGGAAATCATCAGCTGAAGATTAGAACTGAAGATATCTCAAAGACTGCCTTCAGAACTCGGTACGGGCATTACAAATTCTTAGTCATGTCTTTTGGATTGACTAATGCTCCTGCTGCTTTCATGGATATGATGAATCGAGTATTCAAGGAATATTTAGATCAGTTCGTTGTTTTCTTTATTGATGACATCCTCATATATTCCAAAAGTCGTGAAGATCATGAGCACCATTTGAAGTTGGTACTCCAAAGGCTTCGTGAAAACAAGTTATATGCCAAGTTGAAGAAATGCGAGTTCTGGCTTGAGGAAGTAGCATTCTTTGGGCACGTGGTGTCAAAACAAGGAGTATCTGTTGACCCGGTGAAGATTGAAGTAATACAAAGTTAGGAGCAACCAAAGTCGGTGACCGAAGTACGTAGCTTCCTGGGCTTAGCTGGTTATTATCAAAGATTCGTGGAAGGATTTTCTCGAATCGCTACTCCATTAACTCAGCTGACTCAGAAAGATACAAAATTCGTATGGAGCGAGGAATGCGAGAAGAGTTTCCAAGAGCTTAAGAGGAGACTCATTTCGGCACCTATTCTGACAATACCATCTGGTTCGGATGGATTTGTTATCTACAGCGATGCTTCCGACAAAGGGTTAGGATGTGTTCTCATGCAACGTGGGAAAGTCATAGCATATGCCTCGCGATAACTTAAAGAGTATGAGTGAAATTATCCTACTCATGATTTAGAGTTGGTAGCAGTCGTTTTCGTGTTGAAAATCTGGAGGCACTATCTATATGGAGAGAAAGTGGAGATATATTCAGATCATAAAAGCCTCAAATATTTCTTCACCCAAAAGGAACTCAACATGCAGCAACGACATTGGCTCGGGCTGTTGAAAGACTACGACCATACCATTCAATACCGTCCTGGAAAAGCGAACGTGGTAGCTGACACATTGAGCAAAAGATCATACGCGGGAACGAGTGCGATGTTTTCAACACAAAGGCCCATTTTGCGTGATTTACAAAAGATGAAGATAGAATTCAAGACTCCACGGACCCATGCGATGATGTCAAGTATACGAATAGAACCAGCTTTAATCGATAAAGTTAAAGTTGCTCAAGCCACAGACCCGGAGCTGATGCTTATGAAGAAGAAAGTGCAAAAATGTGCTATTCCAGAAGCAAGAATCGATGAAGAAGGAATACTTCGAGTCCACTCCAGACTTTGTGTTCCTAACGATTCTGATTTGAAGTACAAGATCATGGTGGAGGCACACAATACACCATTTGTAATCCATCTTGGAAGTACTAAAATGTATCGTGATCTTCGACATACATTTTGGTAGAACAATATGAAGAGAGAGATTGTAAAGTTTATCTCGAGGTGTTAACTTGTCAACGTGTAAAGGCGGAGCATCAAATGCCTAAGGGTTCATTGCAACCACTTGAGATTCCAAAATTTAAGTGGGAACACATTACCATAGATTTCGTTACGGGTATTCCCACGGTTTCTCAAGGCATAAATGCTATTTGGGTTATTGTTTATAGATTAACCAAGTCTGCTCATTTCTTGCCAATACGGGAGACTTATTCCCTTGAACGTCTTGCCCGTATGTAAGTAAATGAGATTGTGCGATTTCATGGCATGCTAGTATCCATAGTTTCGAATCGTGACCCAAGATTCACTTCACGATTTTGGGTTAGCTTGCAAAAAGCTATGGGCACAGATTTACGATTCAGTTCGGCAACCATCCTCAAACGGACGGATAATCAGAGAGGACTATTCAAACTCTTGAAGATCTATTAAGACTTTGTGTCTTAGACTTCAAAGGGAGTTGGGATAAGTATTTACCATTGGTGAAATTCTCTTACAACAACAGTTATCAGGAAAGTATAGGTGCGGCTCCATTCGAAGCATTATATGGACGAAAGTATCGCTCTCCAATATGTTGGGACGAGGTGGGTGAAGTAACATTGTTGGGACCAGAGTTGGTACGTATGACTACGGAAATGATCCAAATAATTAGACAACGTATACAAACGGCACAAGATCGACAAAAGAGTTATGCGGATCTTCATCGAAAGGACGTGAAATTTAGTATTGGGGATCATGTATTGTTGCGTGTTGCTCCATGGAAGGGAATTACAAGATTTGGGAAAAGAGGAAAGCTCAATCCATGATTTATTGGTCCATTTCAGATTCTTGACCGAGTAGGAAATGTGGCCTATAGACTCGCGTTACCTCCAAGTATGTCTCGTGTTCATAATGTTTTTCACATATCTGTGCTTCGTAAATATATTAAAGACCCGAACTACGTTATTGAGTTAGAACCGGACGAGATAGCCGAAGACTTAACGTATGAATAGGTACCTGTCAAGATCTTAGATAGAAAGGAGCATGTCCTACGCACAAAGATCATACCACAAGTTAAAGTTTTGTGGAGGAACTATGCTATAGAGGAAATGACTTGAGAGTTGGAAACGGAAATTAAAGCGAGGTATCCTCACCTTTTCGAAACACCAAGTACGTACGTTAATTTCGAGGACGAAATTTCATAAGGTGAGGAGGTTGTAAGACCCCAACTTATTATAAATGAGATTTAATTTTCTCTATTTATTATTTTAAAATAGTAAGGGTTGATTTGATTAATGTGGTTAGTTATGGGTGAAATGCGCAAATATTTCAAGTAAGCAAGTGGTTATAAAATATTCATTGTTGTCGGGAAATATTCGTTTGGTCGTGGAATATTCTTACTATCGGGAAATATTTGTATGACGGCGCAGCCTTGTGTGGGCTCTATAACGGAAAGTGATTGGATGAGAAAAACGACAAGTATAAGTTTTTTATAAATAACGACGTAGTTGTTATCGTTAATACTGTTCAAATACTCAGTGGTTAAAACACAGTAGCACACAGTATTGCACAAATTATTTATTCTTACGTAAGAAGGCACTACTCAATAATTGTTACAGTAATTGTTGTTCAATATTTTGTTTTATTGATTCAATAATTGTTGCATTGATATTTTATATTATTGTTATTCAATAATTATCGCTAGACAATATTTTCCATTATCAGAGCAATAATTCATATTATCTGAATAATATTATTATATAACATTATTGGTAATGTCTAGAAAGTAAGATCCTTATTGGAAAGCCCCATCTTTCTTGGGAACTGCCTGGTTGTCAGTATTGTGATTCTGTAATATTATTTGTGAATAATTAATTATTGATTTATATGATGACGAAAATATTCGTTGTATGTAGATATAGATGGAGAAAATTTTTTAATGTGATAATTGTTGAAAATTAATATTTTATCTTTTTTTGATAAAAATTCATTTAAATATATTATTATATTACAATAATATAATAATGGTGATATTTTTACAATGAATGTGGGATATATGAATAAATGAGGAGGAAGAGTATTTTTGTTACTAAAAATATTTAAAACATGTTTTTCATGTTTGTGAACCACATTTCTTGACTGAAATTTGATTATAGCCTGTAAAATCGTCCGTTTGTGGATTTCAGTCAATTTCTGTTTGGAATTTGGAAAAGTTTTCTTCTGCAAAGTTGTAGAGAATGGAATTTCCTATGAAAAGGACATGAGGTTTGAATTTTTTTGATAAAAGGGCTATTTATTATGAATTATTGAAGTTCCAGAATAATTGATTTTTGAAGTTTTAGTTTTTTTTAAGAAAAACGTTTTTATTGTTTTGGTGGGCCCCACAAATGTTGTAAACATGCTGATATCAGATGTCAAGAGGTGGGAGTTAATTTTTTTATAATATATTAATATTTTATTAAATTTTCCACTTTGGTGTTCTAAGTATTTTTCTATAAATAGGGTGCTTAGGTTAGAATTTAAAATCACACCATAAACTAAAGTTTTTTTTCTCTCTCTCTATATTATCGAGCGTATTCTTGTAAGTATTTTGATATTTTGAGTGTTGTTATACGGTGCAAGTTCCCTTCAGCACTATATCCAGTATTCCAGCTAGAAGTACTGTCTTTTCTGATGTAAGGGATAATTTTTTTAATAAATGATAATATTTCTTTCAATATCATTATGCCAAAATATTGGTCTGGATTTATTTATCAAATTTGAAACTTTTTGTGTCGGGGTCATTATTCACGTATACGGCACTATTCACATATACGGCACTATTCATGAATACGGCACTATTTACCGAAAAAATTAAATTTTCATTTTTTTCCAAGATATCTATTATGGATACTAGCTTTGATTGTATCTATGTTTTGATCATTCTTGAAATTTACTTCGCTATGATTATTTATGAAGTATTTTTAAACTCGGATTGTTTAAAGTACGAATCCTTAATATTTGTTCTTTTGTTTCACTAGATTCGTTTTCTTTAAAATATTTTTCATCATCCTCAGTCCTAAATGATGATATTATTGAATATCTTTGGCCTGTAGTGCAAAGATGAATGATTTTTTAATGAATATCTTTAGCCCGTAGTGCAAAAATGAGCAGGTGTTTAGATGAACATGACCAACCGATGAATATCTTTGGCCTATAGTGCAAAGATGAATATTTGATTCAAAATGTATATTAATTGATGTTACAGGGATAAAATATTGATGATGGACTTTTAAATTCATAGATGATAGTTGATTTCATCCTCTACTTAACTCTTCTAATAAATTATTATTTTCGCTGCGAATATTGATTTAAATTTTTTTGTCTATTTTATTATATTAAATTTTTCCCTGTTGAGGACTAACAATAATTTTTTCCATATTATCTTAGTCATAATATTCTTGACTGGGCTAGTTGAGCTCACCCTTTTCTTTTTTGTTCCATTTTTTTCTCAGGAGACGAGAATGTAGCAAGTACTAGTCGAGGTATGGAATGATGGTTCTAGAAGTTGTTTTAGTAGTTCTCACCATTTTTATAAAATAATGTATCAATAATTATAATGAGTACTTATTTGGGTGTGAATATTGTCTAGATGATAATATTTGTATTTAAACTCACAGTTTATGTGTTTTATTAATAAAGTTGTAGTTGTTTCTGTACCATGTATTTGATAACTCAGAATGAGTGATGTATACCTATTTTGGGGATGCCACAATAAGAGTTGAAAGTAATTCCATATTTTACATGTAATTGGGACATTGTATGGTAGAAGGATTGAATTGTACAGTAATTATTTACTCAAAGGTTCTTTAATGATTAATGTTATAATCTATATTATCTAGAAAGTCGTTAATCGATAGGGAGGTTTATCCCTATTGTAGAATAAATATTATTTATTTAAATAAATTAATAGTTTAATTTATTTATTTAAATAAGATTAGAATTGTTCTAATTAATTTATTCATAACCGGTTTAATATGGAGAACCTAAAGGTTCACACTATAAAAGGAAAAATAATTATTTAAGAAGCAAATGACATAATTGTAATAATAAGTTAAGAATATTTAATTTAATCTATGGTGATTGAATAAATTAAATATCTTAATATTTATTATTTAATATTTTATAAATATTAAATATAAATTAATAAGAGGAGTCTTATTATTATTACTATTATTATTATTTAATTCCTAAAGAAGTTTGTGAATTAATTAATAAAAGTACTCTCATATATCCTAATAAAATTAGGAGGTTAATTAATTAAAAGAGTTTAATTAATTATTCCTAATAAGATTAGGGAGCCTAATTAATTAAAGAAGTTTAATTAAATAAAATAAAACCTAATTCCTTAATTGTTAAGGATGGTTGCCTACATCTATAAATAAGAGGAGTCTTATTATGGGTGAGATTGGTTGATGCTTTCACAACACACGTGAATGCATAATTTTAATAGTTGGGAGAGTACACCCGTTTCTATAAGAGATAGACAAATTAGAATTTTACCAAATGCCCATCTTTTTGAATCTTTCTTCTTCCTTGGTGGATCACCTGTAGAGGCCAAACACTTGGGTGACTAACATTGATCAAAGGAAGGAACCAAACCCGGTGCATTCAAGTTTAACGTGAAAGGTTTTGAAGGTGAACTTGTACATAAGGAAGCTCGAATCTTCAATGGTATAATTCATGTTCTTTATCTTTTCGTTTAATTAATAATTGTGCATAAAAGATTATCCGGGTATATGATTTATAAAATTTTAAAACTCTGATTTTCCACTTATTTTGTGTAATTTAATTGCGTTCATGAATATTATAAACCTAACAGTGGTATCAGAGCCAAATCTTTATGCGAATTATTAATTATTTTAATTTGATATGTGTTTAGAACAATTTAATTGGGCATAATTTATTGTATAAAATTTATTTTTTTCTAAAAAAGGGTGATACCTGCTTTTTGTTAGTTCCGTGATTCATGTTTTCTTAAAAAGGGTTCTTCCTACGCGGCTTGATTTATATATATATATATATATATATATATATATATATATATATATATATATATATATATATATATATATATATATATATATAAACTTTTAATTTTAAAATTAGATTTTATGCTAACTAATTAGAGTTGGAATTAGATTTCATAATAACTAATTGAAGTTGAAATTGGATTACATGTTTCCTTAAATAAAAGAGTTTATTTAGATATGGAATAAGATTTCATATTATTCAAAATAAAGGAGTTTATTTGTGAATAGGAAAGAGAATCTGTATTTTCTTAAATAAAGGAGTTTATTTAGATATGGAATAAGATTTCATATTATTCAAAATAAAGGAGTTTATTTGTGAATAGGAAAGAAAATCCGTATTTTTTTTAATAAAGGAGTTATTTTTCTTCTTGGAATTGGATTTCATAATTCATTAATTAAAATAAATGAGTTTATTTTGATTAAAGATTTTGATTAAAATAAAATAGTTTATTTTGTTCAAAATTAGATTTTATGCTAACTAAATTTGCCCATTAAATGATATCAATATATATTAGATGTTTATTAATTATTCAGGAGATGAATTTATTTATTGATGCATATGTAGATGCGTATGATAATAAATGAAATTGATTATGGACTATTGACCAATGTGATTGGATTTTATTTTAGTTGGATGTATGAATGAATGTGTTTTAATAAATGGGGTCTGCGTACCTCGTCTTCTCTAATTTTTTTCTTCATATAAATTATAGCTCCATCATATGTACTTCCCCTTGACTGCTGATCAATGTTTCTATTTATTTTAAATAGTTTTGTAATAGGAATAGTTAGAATTAGTTTTGAAGAATTGGAGATCAAGGAGCAAGGAGCGCTTGAAGACCCGTTTGTAATGGAGGTCATAATTTAAATGTAATAGTAATATTTAAATTTAATTATTACACCCTAGGTTTGACCTTTTGGTTCACTTGGTGGCTCTAGTGAACCAAACTAGAATAAAGCTCATAATCAATCCGGGTAGAATATAGTATTATTCTATATATGCATGCTTATACTATATATATATATATATATATATATATATATATATATATATATGTATATATATATATATATATATATATATATGTGTGTGTGTGTGTGTGTGTGTGTGTGTGTGTGTGTGTGCATGCTAAACAAGATGAGACAAATTAATAACAAACCCCTCAAAGATTTTATATTAAGTCCTAAGCATTCAAAGATATTTGAAATATCAAACGACGCCTTCTAGCATGATAAAAAATAATAGAATATCAATTAATTATTATAAGTTTGTTGTAAGACCCCAACTTTTATGAATAAAGATGAATTTTCTATAAATATCATTTTTGAATATTATGGAGTGAATTTGATATAATGTTATAGTTGTGGGTAATATTTATAAATTTTCTAAAGTACGTAAGTTGTTTTATAATATTCGATTGGTCGAGGAATATTTGTTTTAACAAGGAATATTCATACGACGGCACAATTATTTGTGGACCCCACAACAAAATTATTGTCGGATTGAGAAAACGACAAAATTATATTTTTATAAAATAACGGCAGAAGTTTTACCATTAACTGTTGAAATACCTGGTGGTTAAAATACAGTAATATGCGTTGTTGCACAGTAGCACACTGTATTGCACAGTATTTTTGAATTATTGATTCTTACGTAAGAAGGCACTACTCAATAATTGTTACAGTAATTACTGTTCAATATTTTATTTTATTGGTTTAATAATTACTGCGTTGATATTTTATATTATTGTTGTTTTAATAATTGTCACTGCACAGTATTTTCTATTATCAGATCAATAAATCATATTATTTGAATAATATTATTAGATAAGTTTATTGGCAATGTCTAGAAAGTTCTGTCAACGAGAGGTTTGGTCACCAAATTGCGCGCCAGTAAGGAGAAATCCTTATTGAAAAGCCCCCTCTTTCCTGGGAACGGCCTGGTTGTCATTATTGTGATTCTGTAATATTATTTGTGAATAATTAATTATTAATTTATATGATAAGAAAATATTTATTTTATGTGGACATAAATAATAGATAGGAAAATATTTATTTTATGTGGTTATAAATGAAGAAATTAATGTTGAGGTGTTTTATCAGTATTTTTGTCGGAATGGATGTATTAAAAATCAAATTAGTGTTCTTAAAACTCTATTGCGTGAGTTATAATTTTGATCCGACCGTTGGATCGTGGTGATTTTTGGATATGTTATACATATATAAGCTGAGTATATATCCACATAGTTTGAACCGTTAAAAATTAACGCATGATTTGTTATGAATTTTAAAAGGTGTTAAAAATCACCCGTTTGTGAATTTCGGATATTTTCTGTCTGAAATTTGGAAAAACTTAAACTTACAAAGTTGTAGAGAATTTAATTTCCTATGGAATAGACATGAGATTCAAAATTTTCTGATAAAAGACTATTTATTATGAATTATTGAAGTTTCGAAAATTAAATATTTTTATTAAAATTATGGGTGGGACCCACTTTTAGTTTTTAAAACATGTGGGCTGCTAAAAATTTTCCAAGATGGCTGGCTTTGATTTTTTCCAAGGTTGGCATGCGTAGAATGAATTAAAGAAATATTATTATTTTATTATTTTAGTCTCCTATGACGTTCTAGTATTTTCCTATAAATAGGTGTTTAGGTTAGAATTGAAAATCACACCAGAATCAGAGAATTCTTCTTCTATAATCTTGAGCGTATTTCTTTAGAGTTTTAGAAATCTTTGAGCGTAGAAAATAGTGAAAGTTTTCTTCAAAAATATCCCCGCTATACCAGTTGGAATACTCTTCTTTTCAAGATAAGGGATATTATTTTTGTTCAATATTCGCTTGAAATAATATTTTCTTCCATACTTTATAGTATGTACGTAATATTATTTTGTTTCAGATATCGAATTCTACACTCGTTTTGTTAAAATTTTGGCTTCTATACTCCATGAAATTAGTAGAATATCCTTGATATTTGCGCTTCATCTAGTATCTTTTCATGAAAATATTATTCTAAGCATTCTTGATAAGTTTTAACTTTTTAATGCCGGAGTACTATTCACGGGGTTACTATTCTCGAAGTACTATTTACGGGATACTATTCACTCGAGTACTATTCACCCGGAGTACTATTCATGATAAAAATTAATTCGTTTTCGGTCAAAATTATTTTTGGTACAATATTATTCTTGAATTTTACTCCACAAAGCAATATCATGTTGACAATTTGGACGTTATTGATTTTTGGATAAATTAAATTATAAATCTTTAAAAATTTATCCTTGAACTTGTTTTATTGAATTCTTATATCATTGTCATCATCCTCATGTTTATATTTTGTTGAAAGTCATCTGTGGCCTGTAGTGCATAGATGGACTTGGTATGATTATGACCAAGAATTATTCGGTATAATCATGACCGTAAAGTTATAAATGATGTGGTAAAAGTCTTCATTGGCCCGTAGTTCATTGATGGACAGTTGTTGGCATGGTCATGACTATTGATGAATACACGAATATCCTTAGCCCGTAGTGCATGGATAATTTGTGGTCGTGATACTAATGAATATCCTTGGTCGTAGTGCAGGGATGATGTGGATTATTTATTAAGTCGAGTCTCAGCGATAAAAGTGATGAAAAACCTTTTAAATCATAGAAGATAGTAGATTTTATTCTTTACTTGACTCTTCTAATGGATTGCTTATTCCGCTGCAGTTAAACTTGATGTTTGTTATATTTTATCAGTTTAACACTGTTGAAGGCTAACGATAAATTATTCTGCATTATCTTAGTCATAATATTTCTTACTGGGCTAGTTGAGCTCACCCTTTTGCTTTCATTGTTTTCTTCAGGAAATGAGAACGTAGCCGGGACTAGTCGGGGAATGGAGTGACGGTCCAGATGATAGCATTAGTAGTCCTCACTATTCTATGAAATAGTGTGATAATAAATGTATTGAGGACTCCATTTGAGTTTGAATACTGTCTAGGAGACAATATTCGTATTAAAACTCTCAGTTTATGTTTTGTCGTATGTTACACGACAGTTGCATTACTAAGTTGTATTTGAATTTTATACCATGTATTTGGTGACTCAAGATGGGTGATGTATACCTGTTTTGGGGGCGTCACAGTTGGTATCAAAGCTAAGGGACATGATCCCTGGCTGAGATGTGAGATAAGAACTAAGAGGGGAGAGACGGGGAATTCCTTTACTAGTATGACCTACATGAGTTATTTGGTATTTAATTGGTCGGTCAGAGTATATGGATAATATGTTGCATGTCAATTAACCCTTGTTTTGTGGCAGTATTTGAAAATGACATCCGAGAATATTGAGAATAACAATGGATTACAGGAGACCGTTGAGTCACCACAGATAAATACCCAGGATAATGTGTAATAAGAAGACAATAATCCTCAGGTAAACAACAATGATCAAATGATGAACGATGGAATGTTGAGAGGCTTTATGCAATTCATGCAACACCAGGCGAGAGCGGATCCTGTCCAAAATATAGGTGAAAACACTAGAAACTCTCGGGCGGTCACCGCTAAACAGTTCAAGGAGCTGGGACCACCAGAGTTTTTTAAAGAACCAAAACCACTTAAGGCGGAGACGTGGATAAGGCAGATCAACAAGATATTTGATGTCTTGGGATGCTTCAAGGAGTAAAAGGTCCCCTTTGCCACCTTCATGTTACTGGCAGAAGCAAATTACTGGTGGGAATCTGTAAAGCATACTCAACCTGCCGCATTGAAGATGTCTTGAGAGAAGTTCCAAGAACTATTAAACGACAACAACTTTCCCGAAAGTATTCGTCACATGAAAGAGGTAGAGTTCGTCAAGTTGGAGCAGAACAATATGACCGTGTCGCAGTACGAAGCCAAGTTTGCTGAGTTGTCCCGATTTGCGTCCCACTTAGTTGATAATGAGGAGAAAATGACACGAATGTTTCTAAGAGGTTTGAAACCTGAGATACGCCAATACTTAATTTCACACAGACTATGTTTGTATTCAGATGTTGTAAATAGGGCTCATATATTGGAGTGCGATAACGAGTCAACCCAACTAAGAGAGAGCAGCCGACAAAATGATAATACCAGTGGTAGTAGTCATCGAAGCGGTGACAACAAACGTGGAGAGAATCAACATGCCAGAAATGGTAACCACTTCGGTGGTAATCATGGCCAAGACAATAAGAGTGGACATTTTAAGAAGAGAAGATTCAACAATGATGGAAAGACGTCAGCACCATCACCCGTTGTTAAGAAAGGAGAACGACCACCTATCATATACTTTAAATACGGAGGGGAGGGACACATCAGTCCAAACTGCGCGATGCAGTCCAAAGCGTGTTATAATTATGGAAGAGAAGGTCACCTAGCCCGATTTTGTCGTGCACTGAAGACAAGTCCAGCTGGGATGGAGGCAGCAAAGGCCATCCCAGAAAAGTCAAAACCGGTAGTTCGAGGGAGAGTGTTTGTCGTGACCACCCAGAAAGCAAGGAACCCGAACGAGGTCATCACAAGTAAGTTAATCATAAACTCTTGCTAAGTTTATACCTTATTCGATATCGGTTCTACCCATTCTATTATTTCTCCTACTTGCGCTCAACGTTTAAATTTGACCCAGTACAAAACCCATTTCTAAAACCCTCAAATATTTCTTCACCCAAAATGAACGTAACATGCGCTAAAGACGTTGGCTCGATCTATTGAAGATTACGACCATACCATTTAATATCATCGTAGAAGAGTGAATGTGGTAGCTGACGCATTGAGTATAAGATCGTATGCAGTTACAAGTGCGACGTTGTTAACACAAAGATCCATTTCGTACGACTTACTCTAGAGACCCACGTGATGATGTTAAATATATGATTAGAACCAATTAGGCTACAGACTCAGAGCTGATGAATGTGAAGAAGAAGGTTCAAGAGGGCGTTATTCTAGAAGCAAGAATTGACAAAGAGAGGAAATCTCAACCCTTGATTTAATTATTCTATTTAAAATTCTCGATTGAGTAGGAACTGTGGACTATAGACTCGCCTTACCGCCATGTATGTCTCGTGTTCATAACATTTTTCACATATCTATGTTACGTAAATATGTGAAAGACCCGAACCACATTATTGAGTTAGAATCAGATGAAATAGCAGAAGATTTAACGTATGAAGAGATTCCTGTTAAAATCTTGGATAAAAAGGAGCATATTTTACGCTCCAAGGTTATACCTCATGTCAAAGTTTTATGGAGAAACCACGATGTTGAGGAAATGACCTGGGAGTTAGAATCTGAAATGAAATCAAGGTATCCTTACCTCTTCGACATACCAGGTACGTACCCTAATTTCGAGGGCAAAATTTCATAAGAAGGGGAGGTTGTAAGACCCTAACTTTTATGAATAAAGATGAATTTTTTATAAATATCATTTTTGAATATTATGGAGTGAATTTGATATAATGCTATAGTTGTGGATAATATTTATAAATTTTGTAAAGTACGCAAGTTGTTTTTTAATATTAGATTGGTTGGTGAATATTCGTTTTAACAAGGAATATTTGTACGACGGCACAATTATTTGTGGACCGCACAACGGAATTATTGTCGGATTGAGAAAATGATATAAATATATTTTTATAAAATAATGGCGGAAGTTTTACCGTTAACTGTTGGAATACCTGGTGGTTAAAATACAATAATATGCGTTGTTGCACAGTAGCACACGGTATTGCACAGTATTTTTGAATTATTGATTCTTACGTAAGAAGGCACTACTCAATAATTGTTACAGTAATTACTGTTCAATATTTTAGTTTATTGGTTTAATAATTGTTGCGTTGATATTTTATATTATTGTTGTTTCAATAATTATCACTGCACAGTATTTCCCATTATCAGATCAATAATTTATATTATTTGAATAATATTATTAGATAGCATTATTGCCAATGTCTAGAAAGTTCAGTCAAGAAGAGGTTTAGTCACCTAATTGCGCGCCAGTAGGGAGAAATCCTTATTGGAAAGCCCCCTCTTTCCTGGGAACGGCCTGGTTGTCATTATTGTGATTCTGTAATATTATTTGTGAATAATTAATTATTAATTTATATGATGAGAAAATATTTATTTTATGTGGACATATATAATAGATAGAAAAATATTTATTTTATGTGGTTATAAATGAAGGAATTAATGTTAAGGCGTTTTATCAATATTTTTGTCAGAATGGAGGTATTAAAAATCAAATCAGTGTTTTTAAAGCTCTATTGCGTGAGTTAAAATTTTGAACCGACCATTGGATCGTGGTGATTTATGGATATGTTATACATATATAAGTTGAGTATATGTTCACAAATTTTGAACCGTTAAAAATTAACGCATGATTTGTTATGAATTTTAAAAGGTGTTAAAAATCATCCGTTTGTGGATTTCGGATATTTTTTGTCTGAAATTTGGAAAAACTTAAACTTACAAAGTTGTAGAGAATTTAATTTCCTGTTGAATAGACATGAGATTCGAATTTTTCTGATAAAAGAGCTATTTATTATGAATTATTGAAGTTTCAAAAATTAAATATTTTTATTAAAATTATGGGTAGGACCCACTTTTGGTTTTTAAAACATGTGGACTGCTAAAAATTTTCCAAGATGGCTGGCTTTGATTTTTTCCAAGGTTGGCATGCGTAGAATGAATTAAAGAAATATTATTATTTTATTATTTTAGTCTCCTATGGCGTTCTAGCATTTTCCTATAAATAGGCGCTTAGGTGAGAATTAAAAATCACACCAGAATCAGAGAATTCTTCTTCTATAATCTTGAGCGTATTTCTTTAGAGTTTTAGAAAGTTTTGAGCGTAGAAAATAGTAAAAGTTTTCTTCAAGAATATCCCCTCTATACCAATTGGAATACTCTTCTTTTTAAGGTAAGGGATGTTATTTTTGTTCAATATTCGCTTGAAATAATATTTTCTTCCATACTCTGTAGTATGTAAGTAATATTATTTCGTTTCAGATTTCGAATTCTATACTCGTTTTGTTAAAATTTTGGCTTTTATATACTCCATAAAATTAGTAGAATATCCTTGATATTTGCGCTTCATCCAGTATCTTTTCATGAAAATATTATTCTAAGCATTCTTGATAAGTTTTAACTTTTTCATGTCAGAGTACTATTCACGGGGTTACTATTCCCGAAGTACTATTCACGGGATACTATTAACTCGAGTACTATTTACCCGGAGTACTATTCATGATAAAAATTGATTCGTTTTTAGTCCAAAATATTTTTGGTACAATATTATTCTTGAGTTTTACTCCATAAAGCAGTATCATGCTGACAATTTGGACGTTATTTATTTCTGGATAAATTAAATTATAAATCTTTAAACATTTATCCTTGAACTTGTTTTATTGATTTCTTATATCATTGTCATAATCCTCATATTTATATTCTGTTGAAAGTCATCTATGGCCTGTAGTGCATAGATGGACTTGGTATGATTATGACCAGAGATTATTCGGTATAATCATGACCGTAATGTTACAAATGATGTGGTAAAAGTCCTCATTGGCCTGTAGTGCATTGATGGACAGTTGTTAGCATGATCATGACTATTGATGAATACACGAATATCCTTGGCCCATAGTGCATGGATAATTTGTGGTCGTGATACTAATGAATATCCTTGACCGTAGTGCAGGGATGATGTGGATTATTTATTAAGCTGAGTCTCAGCGATAGAAGTGATGAAAAATCTTTTAAATCATAGAAGATAGTAGATTTTATTCTCTACTTGACTCTTCTAATGGATTACTTATTCCGCTGCAGTTAAACTTGATGTTTGTTATATTTTATCAGTTTAACACTGTTGAAGGCTAACAATAAATTATTTTACATTATCTTAGTCATAATATTTCTTATTGGACTAGTTAAGCTCACCCTTTTGCTTTCATTGTTCTCTTCAAGAAATGAGAACGGGGACTAGTCGGGGAACGGAGTGACGGTCCAGATGATAGCATTAGTAGTCATCACTATTCTATGAAATAGTGTGATAATAAATGTATTGAGAACTCCATTTGAGTTTGAATACTGTCTAGAAGACAATATTCGTATTAAAACTCTTAATTTATATTTTATCGTATGTTACACGACAATTGTATTACTAAGTTGTATTTGAATTTTATACCATGTTTTTGGCGACTCAAGATGGGTGATGTATACCTGTTTTGGGGGTGTCACATTTGTTGTGTCACCACTATCTTAATTTTTTGAGATATTAATTTTATCACATTTGATGCTTATAAAGAAAATTGAACAATGTTATTTTGTTGTGTCACCACAAGGATAATGTTTTTCTTTTTTGAATATATGGAAGTGCTAAGTTGGACTTAACTTTGATAATTTTGATTCGGATGTGCCACCACTTGATCAAAATAATCTAAAAGAGAAAATAAAAGGAGTTACATGATGATGTAATTGACAAGAGTTGTCTACCTATTTATTTATATATAGTTTGTTATGTCACCACAAGGCTATATACATTTGAAATGAGATCCTTATTCTCACTAGCAAATATTTAATTAGATTTTGCCAAACTATATAAGTGAGGATAATATAGTTTGATAAAAATAGTGGGTGATACCAATTTAAAACAAGACCTGAATTATTTTGGTAATTAATAATAAAATATATGCTAAAAATGTTGTTAATTACAAATTTATCTACAGAATTTTACAATGTCTAAATTACTATCACTGCGTAGCATATTAGATGCTAAATTAATCGGACCGAATTAAATAGATTGATTAAGAAATTTGAGAATAGTTCACACAACTGAAAAGCTATCTTATGTCCTTAATACACCTATTCCTGTAATGGTTGCAGACATTGCCTCTGAGGAAAAGATTTCTGTTTTAGAAAGTGGCAAGATGATACATAGTTGGCTTAATGCATCATGCTCGCATCCATAAGTAATGAGCTTCAGCGTCAGCATGAAACTATGGATGCTCCTACTATACTCCTGCACATCAAGTAGGTGATGGTGAGGAAAGTAGGACTGATAGATATCAGATATCTAAGGAGCTCTTCCAATCTAGAATGACCGATGACAATACAATACAGATAAAAGTCCTTAACATAATCAATTTGATTGATCAATTAGGATAATAGATTTTGTTATGGATGGAGAGATGAGCCAAGATTTGATCTTTCACTCACTCCCGAACTCCTTTCATAATTGTTGTGAATTTTTCATATGAATAAGCTAGATATCAGCTTCGCTGATTTGCTTAACATGTTAAAAAATGTTGAGAGTCATTTTCCAACCAAGAAAGGTCAAGTCTTACTGGTAGGAGCCAAATGATCTTCTGAAAAGAAGAACGATTCTATGAAGGTAAATAGAAAAAGGCATAAACAAAGGATAATAAGAACAAAACTGATACGGATAGCAAAGGAGTTTGTTTCCACCGCAATAAGCCTATACACTGGAAAAGAAACTGCGAGAAGTATCTTATAGAGGCTAACTAGAAGAAGCTTAGTGAAGCTTCGGTTACAAATATAGCTTTTGTTCATGATTGAAATAAAATTTTCTTTAAGTCAAGGTTCTACTTGGGTATTGGATGCCGGCTTTGGTTATCATAAATATTGATTTATGAAGGGACCAAGCAGAAGTAGAAAGCTAAACAAAGATAAGTAATCATATATATGGGAAATGAAGTAAAGGTTGCTACATTATCCATATAAACTCATAGTTTAACAATGCCTACGGGCAAATCTATTAAGTCAATAAGTTTTTATTATATTCCAGATCTTGTTAGAATCATTATTTCCATTTTGTTTCTAGACAATAAAATCTTTGGTATTATATTTAAGAACAATTGTTGTTCTATTTATAATAATAATATTTTGTATAGAACTGAAATATTACTTAATGAATTTTGTATATTTTACTTACGTGAAAAATTATTTTACAAATTAAACAAATTAGTATTAGAAAAGGAGATGATCATTCAAAGAGTTGAATGTTTGTATTTGATGAAATACAAGTATGACTTATTTGAAAAGTTCAAAGAATTCGAAAGTGAAACTAATTTGAAAAGTATTAAGATTCTTTGATTAGATCGAGAAAGGAATCTTGTGCAATAAGTTTCTTGACCATCTCAAGTGGTTTTCTCACAATGGACGCCTCCTGATACGCAATAATTGACTGATGTATCTGAAAAGAAAAATTATACCTTGTTAGACATGGTGCGGTCTATAAATGATTTTACCGACATTCCAGTATCCCTTTGGGGTCAAGTTCTAAAAATGGCTGCATATCTACGAAAAAGGTAACCTCAAAATCTGGCCGCAAGACTCTATAAGAGTTATGGACAAGGAGGATTCCTAATCTTAAGTATGTTAAGATAAGAGGTTGTCCAGCTTATGTGAAAAATGTTTCAAAGGATAAGCTTGTGACAAGATTTGACAAGTACAGATTTGTAGGGCATCCTAAAGTAAGTTTAGGATATATGTTCTATAATCCTACTTAGCTAAAGGTGTTTGTTGCGAAACACGCTGTGACAACCCGAGAATTTGGATATTTATAGAATGTTAAAATATTGAATTAAGGTTAAATAATAAACCTAGACAGAAAATAAGTGAATGGATTTGAGATTTCCAAGAAGGAATTTTGTGAATTTAAAATTTATGTGATGAATTATTCAAGATTAAGGGTATACGTGAATATGTTCTGTGTATATGGTATTATATGTATACAGTATGTGGTTAAGGGTCAAAGATTGACCAGACAGTGGCAAACCCTAATATTATATTAAGAACGTCAGCGTTCAATTAGAAAATTCTTACGAATTATAAGAAACCCTAAAATCGGTTATGAAAATCCTAATTTCGATTCCGGGAATTCGAAACCTTAATTCGGAAATTTAAAACCCTAATTTGGGAATTCAAATGATAGTATAAGATTTAAACGTTATTAATTATATTTAATTAGGGATAACCCTAATTGATATTTAGAAAACCCTAATTTCTAGATTAGAAACCCTAATTTATAATTAGGGAAAACGTAATTGTTAATTTAATAATTTTAATGTTAATTAGGAAACATTAATCCTAAATTTCAAGTTATAAGTAATTAAAAAATCTTAATCTAATTAGGAAATCTAATTTCTAAATTAGAAAGATTATTTTTCTATTTAAAACCCTAATTCTTGGGTTATAAACTCTAATGTACCATTTTGACCCTAATTGTTAAATCGGTAATTTTAATAAGGAATTATTAATCCTAATTAGCATGATTGAAATTATGATTAGGAAATTTTAATATAATTATAGAATCCTAATTATAATTTAAAAATATTAATTTTTATTTTTGAAAACCTAAATTAAAAATTCTAGAATTTATTTTTAAAACATAAAGTGTTAAACCCTAAATCCTAAGGGTTAAAACCTAAACCCTAAGGGTTAAAACCTAAGACCATGTTGCCATTAAAAAAAATTAAAATAACCAAAGTGCCCTTATTGCATTATTTGACTTAACTTGCAAATATTGACCTAGTGTAGTTGGTGAGCAACCCCAGCCCTAGCCATGTGACCAAAAATCCATACAAAGCAGCAATCTCAGCCACATTATCAGCCATATACATTGTATTCCTTATTTTTAAAATATTAAAGTGACAGAAAGCTCACTTGATTTTTTAAAATAGCTAAGACCATTCTCTTTCTAGAATTTCGAATTTGAGAGTGAAAGGGTGTTATAATACAAGATAATATCATATCTTAACACTCCGTGATCAACAACAGAAGATAAGATTCAAGATCAAAGCATGAATGAGGTATAAACCCTAATTTTTGTAAATCATGTAATTTTGTGTTAGTTGTTGTTTAGATTGGTGCTAGAGGGTGTCATTTAGTGATCTGGGTTGTTGGATCATGGATCCATAACATCTAGATGCACGAATTTTAAATTTTTTGAAATATGGGAAAAGTTGAAAAAGTGGCCTGACAGCCATATGTCAGAGGCCGTAGTTCCTTCTCAGTTTTTGATTTTTGTTATTTTATGTTATAAATGTGTTCTATGTCATGTGGACTATGATCTAAAACTAGAAACGCGGACAGATCATGAATAGATTGAGAGATATGAGCGGTCAAACCTCGTTAACCATTCACGGGAATCAAATTATGGGCAGCCTAGATTTCCAGAATGTCTGTCAGCCGTTTTTGAAGGCTTTGATCTTACTTCTGTTAAGTGTTTTAGCCATGTTGTTGTATTAAAGTTGTTCTCTGACATGTAGGCTTCATATGTGTGCATCTAGAACCCCCAGATAATACACTGAATCAAAGATATGATGGGTCAAAGTAGGGTTGACCTGTAAGACCCCAACTTATTAATAAATGAAATTAAATTTCCTCTAATTATTATTTTGAAATAGAAAGGGTTGATTTGATTAATGTGGTTAGTTATGGGTAAAATGCGCAAATTTTGCAAATAAGCAAGTGGTTATAAAATATTCATTTTGTCGGGGAATATTCGTTTGGTTGTGGAATATTCTTGCTGTCGGGGAATATTCGTACGACAGCGCAGCCTTGTGTGGGCCCCATAACGGAAAGCGATTGGATGAAGATAACGACAAAAATTGAGTTTTTATAAATAACGGCGTAGTTGTTACCGTTAACACTGTTGGAATACCCGGTGGTTAAATACAGTAATACGCGTGGTTGCACAGTAGCACGCGGATTGCACAGTATTTTAGAATTATTGATTCTTACGAAGGAAGGCACTACTCAATAATTGTTACAGTAGTTACTGTTCAATATTTTATTTTATTGATTCAATAATTGCTGCGTTGGTATTTTATATTATTGTTGTTTCAATAATTGTTGCTGCACAGTATTTTTCATTATCAGATCAATAATTCATATTATTTAAATAATATTATTAGATAGCATTATTGGCAATGTCTAGAAAGTTCTGTCTAAGGAGAGGTTTGATCATCTAATTACGCGCTAGTAAGGAGAAATCCTTATTGGAAAGCCCCATCTTTCCTGGGAATGGCCTGGTTGTCATAAATGTGATTCTGTAATATTATTTGTGAATAATTAATTATTGATTCATATAATAAGGAAATATTTATTTTATGTGGATATAATTGAGGGATATATTTTTGTGGTTAAAAATGAAGGAGTTAATGTTGAGGTGTTTTATCTGTATTTTTTGTCGGAACAGAGGTATTAAAATTTAAATTAGGGTTTTTGAGATATTTTGCGAGGGTTATAATTTTTAATCCGACCGTTGGATCATGGTAATATGTGGATATGTTATGCATATATAAGTTGAGTATATGTCCACAAATTTTGAACTGTTAAAAATGAACGTATGATTTGTTATGAATTTTACGAGATAACTGGTTCAGAAATTGTTGAATTTTTGGAGTTAATAATTTTGGTAAAAAATTGTAGAATTGGTGGGCCCCACTCTTGGTTGGTGAAGAAATGTGCTGAGAGTTTTATTCAAATGTGGTGGGTGGGAATAGTAGCAGGTAAAGCCATCAGGTTGCAGGTTAAGTCTGTTTCGGCGTGCTAACATTTTCCTATAAATAGAAGGCTAAGTTAGAATTAAAAATCACACCAGAATTCATAAGTTTTCTCTCTTTCTCTCTCTAGATTATTGAGTGTATTTTGTGAGTATTTAGATACTTTGAGCGTTGTTATTCATCACAAGTTTCATTCAGCCTCATATCCGATATTCAGTCAGAAGTACGGTTATTTTGAGGTAAGGGGTATTATATTCTTCTTAAAATGATATTTTCTTTAATATCATTATACCGAAATGTTGGTATAAACTTTTTATCAAATTTAGAACTTTTTGTGTCGGGGTTACTATTCACGTATACGGTACTATTCACGTATACGGCACTATTCACAAATACGGTACTATTCATCGAAAAATAAAATTTTCTTCTTTTTGTCCAAGTTGTCTATTATGGTTACTATCTTTGATTGTATCCATGTTTTGATCATTATTTTTAAATTCTGCTTCAAAATTTGTTATTTCGGAATATTATTGAACTTGGATAACTGTAATACGAATCTTTAGTATTTGATCTTTTATCTCACTGGATTCATTTTCTTTAAAATATTTTTCATCATCCTCAATCCTAAATGATGATACAAATGAATATCTTTGGCCTGTAGTGCAAAGATGAATGATTACGTGATGAATATATTTGGCCTGTAGTGCAAAGATGAACAGGTGTTGAGATGAACATGACCGACTGGTGATATAAATGAATATCTTTGGCCTGTAGTGCAAAGATGAACATTTGGTTAAAGATGATTATTAATTGATGTTACGGGGATAAAATATTGATGATGGACTTTTAAATCTTAGAAGATAGTAGAATTCATTCTCTACTTGACTCTTCTAATGGTTTGCTGTTTCCGCTGCAGTTGTTGATCTAAAACTTGTTGTCGATTATATTCTATCAGATTTTTCCCTGTTGAATACTAATGATAATTTGTTATATATTATCTTAGTCATAATATTCTTTACTGGGCTAGTTGAGCTCACTCTTTTCTTTTTTGTTACATTTTTCTTCTGAGGAGGTGAGAACATAGCAAGATCTAGTCGGGATATGGAATAATGGTTCTAGAAAGATATTTTAGCTGTCTTCACTATTTCTGTAAAATAGTGTTTGAATAATTATAATGAGGACTTGTTTGAGTGTGGATATTGTCTAGAAGATAATATTTGTATTTAAACTCACAGTATGTGTTGTCGTATTTTGCACGACAATTGTATTATTGAAGATGTAGTTTACTTTTTGTACCATGTATTTGGCGACTCAGAATGGGTGTTGTATACCTATTTTGGGGGCGTCACATGACCGGTAGTTTTTGTAGATTTCTGGAAAACCCAGAAATCTTTATGAGCGATTTTTCTGACATGGTTTGACTAGCCTGGATCTTGCATGTCTTATGATGTTAGATAGAAATATTAAGACCCCAACTTATTATAAATGAGATTTAATTTTCTCTATTTATTATTTTGAAATAGTAAGGGTTGATTTGATTAATGTGGTTAGTTATGGGTGAAATGCGCAAATATTTCAAGTAAGCAAGTGGTTATAAAATATTCATTCTTGTCGGGGTATATTCATTTGGTCGTGGAATATTCTTACTGTCGGGGAATATTCGTACGACGGCGCAGCCTTGTGTGGGCCCCATAACGGAAAACGATTGGATGAAGAAAACGACAAGTATAAGTTGTTTATAAATAACGGCGTAGTTGTTACCGTTAATACTGTTGAAATACTCGGTGGTTAAAACACAGTAGCACACGGTATTGCACCAATTATTGATTCTTACGTAAGAAGGCACTACCCAATAATTATTACAATAATTACTGTTTAATATTTTATTTTATTGATTCAATAATTGTTGCATTAATATTTTCTATTACTATTATTCATTAATTGTCACTACCAATATTTTCAATTATCGGAGCAATAATTTATATTATCTGAATAATATTATTCGATAACATTATTGGCAATGTCTAGAAAGTTCTGTTTAAAGAGATGTTTGGTCACCTAATTGCGCGCCAGTAAGGAGAGATCTTTATTGAAAAGCCTCCTCTTTCTTGGGAACTGTCTCGTTGTCAGTATTGTGATTTTGTAATATTATTTGTGAATAATTAATTATTCATTTATATGATGAGGAAAATATTCGTTGTATGTGGATATAGATGGGGAAAATTTTTTAATATGACAATTGTTAAAAATTAATATTTTATCTTTTTCTGATAAAAATTCATTTAAATATATTATTATATTATAATAATATAAAAATGGTGATATTTTTACAATGAATGTGTGATATATGAATAAATGAGGATGAAGAGTATTTATGTTACTAAAAAAATTTAAAACATGTTTTTAATGTTTGTGGACCCCATTTCTTGACAAAAATTTGATTATAGCTCGTAAAATCGCCCATTTGTAGATTTCGGTCAAATTCTGTTTAGAATTTGGAAAAAAAAATTTCTGCAAAGTTGTAGAGAATTGAACTTCCTATGAAAAGGACATGAGGTTTGAATTTTTCTGATAAAAGAGCTATTTATTATGAATTATTGAAGTTCCGGAATAATTGATTTTTGAAGTTTTAGTTATTTTTTTTAAGAAAAATATTTTTATTGTTTTGGTGGGCCCCATAAATGTTGTAAACATGCTGATTTCAGATGTCAAGAGGTGGGCGTGAAATTTTTTATAATATATTAATATTTTATTAAATTTTCTGCTTTGGTGTTCTAAGCATTTTCCTATAAATAGGGTGCTTAGGTTAGAATTAAAAATAACACCAGAAACTAAAGTTTTCTCCCTCTTTCTCTCTCTATATTATCGAGCGTATTCTTATGAGTATTTTGATACTTTGAATGTTGCTATACGGTGCAAGTTTCCTTCAGCACTATATCTAGTATTCCAGCTAGAAGTACTGTCTTTTCTGAGGTAAGGGATATTTTTTTTTATAAATGATATTATTTCTTTCAATATCATTATGCCAAAATATTGGTCTGAACTTTTTATCAAATTTGGAATTTTTTGTGTCAGGATTACTATTCACGTATACGATATTATTCACGTATACGGCACTATTCACGAATACGACACTATTCACCGAAAAAATTAAATTTTTATTTTTGTCCATGATATCAATTATGGATACTAGCTTTGATTGTATCCATATTTTGATCATTCTTGAATTTTACTTCGCTATGATTATTTATGAAATATTTTTGAACTCAGATTGTTTAAAGTACGAATCCATAATATTTGTTCTTTTGTTTCACTAGATTCGTTTTCGTTAAAAGATTTTCCATCATCCTCAGTCCTAAATGATGATATTACTGAATATCTTTGGCCTGTAGTGCAAAGATGAATGATTTTTTGATGAATATTTTTGGCCCGTAGTGCAAAGATGAGCAGGTGTTTAGATGAACATGACCAACTGATGAATATCTTTGGCCTGTAGTGCAAAGATGAATATTTGATTTAAGATGTATATTGATTGATGTTACAGGGATAAAATATTGATGATGGACTTTTAAATTCATAGATGATAGTAGATTTCATCCTCTACTTAACTCTTCTATAGAATTATTATTTTCGCTGCGAATATTGATTTAAAATTTATTGTCTATTGTATTCTATTAGATTTTTCCCTATTGAGGACTAACGATAATTTGTTCTATATTATCTTAGTCATAATATTCTGGGCTAGTTGAGCTCACCCTTTTTCTTTTTGTTTCATTTTCTTCTCAGGAGGCGAGAATGTAGCAAGTACTAGTCGGGGTATGGAATGATGATTCTAGAAGTTGTTTTAGTAGTCCTCACCATTTTTATAAAATAATGTATCAATAATTGTAATGAGGACTTATTTGGGTGTGAATATTGTCTAGATGACAATATTTGTATTTAAACTCACAGTTTATGTGTTGTATTAATAAAGTTGTAGTTGTTTCTGTACCCTGTATTTGACAACTCAGAATGGGTGATGTATACCTATTTTGGGGGTGTCACAGTTGGTATCAGAGCTTAGGGATATGATCTCTGGTAGAGATCAGGAAATAGAACTAGGAGGGGAGAGACGAGTAAAACCTTTACTAGTGTGTCTTACCTAAGCTTATTTGTTGGTTGGTCAGTATATAGGGATATTATGTGATATGTTGATTTCTTTAATTAACCCTTGTTTTATGGAGTATTTGAGAATGTCGACTGAGAATGTTAACAGTGGAGTAAATGAGACTGTGGAGACACCTTTACTCACCAACGAGGAGAACGTGCAACAGGCTGGCAATGTTCCTCCTATGAACAACACCACTGAACAGACGATGAACGATGGAATGTTTAGAAGCTTTTTGCAGTTCATGCAAAATCAGACGAGGGAGACTCGTGTATAAAATACAGGTGGAAATGATAGCAACGCGCGGTTTGTCACGGCCAAGCAGTTCAAAGAGTTGGGACCACCAGAATTCTAGGGAAAGCTGGATCCAATTAAGGCGAAGACGTGGGTCAAGCAAATTACCAAGATATTCGATGTCTTGGGATGCACGGAGGAACAGAAGGTTCCATTTGCCACCTTTATGTTCCGTAATGAGGCAGATTACTGGTAGGAATTAGTGAAGCGTACCCATCCAGCCGCACTCAGCATGTCTTAGGAGATATTTCAGAAACTGTTCAATTACAAGTACTTTCCTGAAAGTGTTCGTCATATGAAGGAGGTAGAGTTTATTAGACTGGAGCAGAACAACATAACAGTGTCCCAATACGAGGCGAAGTTCGCGGAGTTATCCAAGTTTGCACCTCATTTGGTGGAGAATGAGGAACGTATGACACGGATGTTTTTGAGAGGTTTGAAACCCGACATACTTCAGTATCTCATTTCTCATAAATTTTTTCTATATTCAGATGTTGTCAATAGGGCTCACTTATTAGTGTAACGACCCCAAAATAGGTCCACTCCATCCAACCCATTCTGAGTCGCCAAATACATGGTACAGAAAACAACTATAACTTTATTACAACAATTGTCGTATAAAATACAACAACACATATGCTGTAAGTTTGGATACAAATATTTACCAAATGTGACACATGTTCCAACCGTGGACAGCACCTCACAATGACACCTTGCATAAAGGTATAGTCAAAAACTATTTTAGAAATTAGAATCTTTGGAAAATGCTCAAGGAAACCTTTGTACATGGGAGGCCATATTTCTAGGTTATGATAGATATCATATGGCCACAGAATTATCCTTGGTTCACCCAATAGACCCAAAAAAAAACGAGAAGATTACTATCATATTCTTCCCAATGGGGAGTCTTCTCTTGACATATCATTATCTCCACTGTCTCTAATTGAGAATTATACTTCAAACAAACACCAAGATTATATAGGTAGTGCTCGTAAATATACTCAGCAAGTGGATGAGCACAATCCTGTCTTATGATGACACGAGGTTGTATGTCATTAGACCTATTGTATGATAGTGGCAAAACACTCTTCCAACATTGGGTTCGCTTCACCCTAGATGATTCACCAAATATAACTACTAAATGATGACCACCGTTCTATTCCCCTATTACCCCCGCATGACCCAGCTACACTCTTATTACCTGAAAGGAATTATGAAACAGAAGGGTGAGCACAACTAGCCCAGTAAATAATATCATGACTAAAGATAAATAAATAATCAATAGTCTTCATCAGTAATAAATCAGAGATTTAGAACATATGGTAGATGATAAAAAATTTCAACCATAGTTGCAGCGGAACGAGCAAACCATTAGAAGAGTCAAATAGACCATTAAGTCTATTATCTTCTCTACATTAAAAGTCCACCAACAATATTTTATCCCTGTAACATTAATCAACAGTTCCTTTCCACAATTATATGAATAACTCATAATCATAATTGTAATTCTAAATTCTTCTTCGCATCCAGGACGAAGATAATTTTCATCACATGTCTTTACTTGAAACATCAAAGATCATGGTTATACCAAATCACAGTTCCTATTTATAATCATACTAACAATTTCATCTTTGCTCTACGACCATAAATATTCATCAACAGACCATCTTTGCACTACAGGCTAAAGATATTCAACAACAGGTAATCTTTGCACTACGGGCCAAAGATATTCATCAATAATTCATCTTTGCACTATAGGCCAAAGATATTCCTCAACAGTTCATATTTGCACTACAGGCCAAATATATTCATCAACAGTTCATATTTGCACTATAGGCCAAATATATTAATATCTCAAAGAAATATATAATCATTTCAGAATTTATATAAACAATAATTGTAACCATGTTGATCATTTCACCTTTGCACTTAAGCTAAAGATATTCAATTATAAATTCAATGGTCAAGATCATACCAGTCAATAATTCAACTTTGCACTACTGGCCAAAGAGAACCCATAGTCATGATCATACCAATAATCTACCCATCTTTACACTCAAGTGAAAGAGAATTTCAACATCAGGGTTATAAAAATGTTATATATGATAATAAAAACAATATGTTCAAAACATGGATTTAATTTCAAGAGCAATATTCAGAAACCAATTTTGTCGTGTATAGTACTCGTGAATAGTAACTCGTGAATAGTAACTCATGAATAGTAACTCGTGAATAGTAACTCATGAATAGTACTCCGTATTCGTACATAGTACCGTATATGTAAATAATGTCATATACGTAAATAGTGTCATATGCATGAATAGTGTTGTATATGTGAATAGTGCTGTATACGTGAATAGTAACTCCGACTCAAAAAGGTAGAAATTCCACAATAAAATTCATACCAATATTTCAGTATAATGATATTGAAAGAATAACATCATTATGAAGAATATAGCATCCCTTAATATCCCTTACTATCCCTTACCTCAAAAGTGCAGTATTTCTGACTGGAATGCAAAGCCGAAGAAAACTTGCACTGAATAGCAACTCTCAAAGTATCTAAATACTCACAAAATATGCTTCATAATATAGAGAGAGAAAGAGAGAAAGCTTATATTTCTGGTGTGATTTTCAATTCTAACTTAGCCCTCTATTTATAGGAAAATGTTAGCACACCGAAGCAGACTTAACCTGCAACCTGATGGCTTTACCTGCTACTATTTCCACCCACCACATTTGAATAAAAATCTCAGCACATTTCTTCACCAACCAAGAGTGGGGCCCACCAATTCTAGTATTTTCCACCAAAATGATAAATTCTAAAACTTCAACAATTTCTGAACCAGTCATCTCGTAAAATTCATAATAAATCATACGTTCATTTTTAACGGTTCAAAATTTGTGGACATATACTCAACTTATATATGTATAACATATCTAAAAATTACCACGATCCAACGATCGCATTAAAAATTATAACCCTCGCAAAATATCTCAAAAACCCTAATTTAATTTTCAATACCTCCGTTCCGACAAAAATACAGATAAAACACCTCAACATTAACTCCTTCATTTTTAACCACAAAAATATATCCCTTATTTATATCCACATAAAATAAATATTTCCTTATCATATGAATCAATAATTAATTATTCGCAAATAATATTACAGAATCACATTTATGACAACCAGGTCGTTCCTAGGAAAGAGGGGGCTTTCCAATAAAGATTTCTCCTTACTGGCGCGTAATTAGATGACCAAACCTCTCCTTAGACAGAACTTTCTAGACATTGCCAATAATGTTATCTAATAATATTATTCAAATAATATGAATTATTGATCTGATAATAGAAAATACTATGCAGCAATAATTATTAAAACAACAATAATATAAAATATCAATGCAGCAATTATTGAATTAATAAAATAAAATATTGAACAGTAATTACTGTAACAATTATTGAGTAGTGTCTTCTTACGTAAAGATAAATAATTTAAAAATACTGTGTAAAACCGTGTGCTACTGTGCAAACACGCGTATTACTGTATTTTAACCACTGGGTATTCCAACAGTGTTAACGGTAACAACTACGTCGTTATTTATAAAAACTCAATTTTGTCGTTATCTTCATCCGACAGTTATTCTGTTATGGGGCCCACAAATGACTGCGCCGTCGTACGGATATTTCCGACAAAAAGAATATTCCACGACCAAACGAATATTCTCCGACAACAATGAATATTTTATAGCCACTTGCGTATTTTGTAAAATTTGCATATTTCATCCATAACTTTAAACTTTTATCAATTTAACCATTTACCGAATAATAATTATAAGAAAAATTGAATAATTTTATTTCATAAAATTCGGGGTCTTACAATCTCCCCTCCTTATGAAATTTCGTCCCCAAAATTTACGTACCTAGTATTTCGAAGAGTTGAGAATACCTTACTTTCATTTCAAATTTCATCTTCTCTGTCCTCATGATTTTTCCATTGCTTATCTCCTGTATTTCAGATATCATTCTAGAATACAGCTTCAAAACAAAGGTTAATTGAACAAATTAACATATCACATAATATCCCGATATTATGACTGACCAACAAATAAGCTTAGGTAGGACACACTATCGAATGATTTACTTATCTCTCCCCTCCTAGTTCTATTTCCCGATCTCCGCCAGAGATCATATCCCTAAGCTCTAATACCAACTGTGACGACCCCAAAATAGGTCCATTCCATCCCACCTATTCTAGGTCGCCAAATACATGGTACAGAAAATAACTACAACTTTATTACAACAATTGTCGTGCAAAATACAACAACACATATGATGTGAGTTTGGATACAAATATATACCAAATGTGACACATGTCCCAACCGTGGACAGCACCTCACAATGATACCTTATATAAAGGTATAGTCCAAAACTGTTTTAAAAATTAGAATATTTGGGAAGTGCTCAAGGAAACCTTCGTACATGGGAGGCCATGCGTCTAGGTTATGATAGATATCATATGGCCAGAGAATTATCCTTGGTTGACCCAATATACCCCAAAGAAAAACGAGAAGATTACTATCATATTCTTTCCAATGGTGAGTCTTCTCTTGACTTATCATTATCTCCACTGTCTCTAATTGAGAATTATACTTCAAACAAACACCAAGATTATATAGGTAGTGCTCGTAAATATACTCAGCAAGTGGATGAGCACAATCCTGTCTTATGATGACACGAGGTTGTATGTCATTAGACCTATTGTATGATAGTGGCAAAACACTCTTCCAACATTGGGTTCGCTTCACCCTAGATGATTCACCAAATATAACTACTAAATGATGACCACCGTTCTATTCCCCTATTACCCCCGCATGACCCAGCTACACTCTTATTACCTGAAAGGAATTATGAAACAGAAGGGTGAGCACAACTAGCCCAGTAAATAATATCATGACTAAAGATAAATAAATAATAAATAGTCTTCATCAGTAATAAATCAGAGATTTAGAACATATGGTAGATGATAAAAAATTTCAACCATAGTTGCAGCGGAACGAGCAAACCATTAGAAGAGTCAAATAGACCATTAAGTCTATTATCTTCTCCACATTAAAAGTCCACCAACAATATTTTATCCCTGTAACATTAATCAACAGTTCCTTTCCACAATTATATGAATAACTCATAATCATAATTGTAATTCTAAATTCTTCTTCGCATCCAGGACGAAGATAATTTTCATCACATGTCTTTACTTGAAACATCAAAGATCATGGTTATACCAAATCACAGTTCATGTTCATAATCATGCTAATAAATCCATCTTCGCACTACGGCCAAAGATATTCATCAACAAACTATCTTTGCACTGCGGGCCAAAGATATTCAACAACAGTTCATCTTTGCACTACAGGCCAAAGATATTCATCAATAATTCATCTTTGCACTACAGGCCAAAGATATTCATCAACAGTTCATCTTTGCACTACAGGCCAAAGATATTCATCAATAATTCATCTTTGCACTACAGGCCAAATATATTCAACAACATGCCATCTTTGCATTACGAGCAAAAGATATTCATCAATAACTCATCTTTGCACTACAGGCTAAAGATATTCAACAACAGGTCATCTTTGCATTACGAGCCAAAGATATTCATCAATAACTCATCTTTGCACTACAGGCTAAAGATATTCAACAACAAGTCATCTTTGCATTACGAGCCAAAGATATTCATCAACAACTCATCTTTGCACTACAGGCCAAAGATATTCCTCAACAGTTCATATTTGCACTACAGGCCAAATATATTCATATCTCAAAGAAATATATAATCATTTCAGAATTTATATAAACAATAATTATAACCATGTTAATCAATTCATCTTTACACTTAAGCTAAAGATATTCAATTATAAATTCAATGGTCATGATCATACTAGTTAATAATTTATCTTTACACTACAGGCCAAAGATATTCTTCAGTCACGATCATACCAATAATTTACCCATCTTTACACTTAAGTGAAAGAGAAATTTAACATCAGGGTTATAAAAATATTATATATGATAATAAAAATAATATGATTAACAACTGCATTTATTTTCAAGAGCAACAATCATAAATTAACGATAATTTGGTCAGAAAAAGAAACCAATTTTAGTCGTGAATAGTACCCGTGAATAGTAACTCGTGAATAGTAACTCGTGAATAGTAACTCATGAATAGTAACTCATGAATAGTACTCCGTATTCGTACATAGCACCGTATACGTAAATAATGTCATATACGTAAATAGTGCCATATACATGAATAGTGTCGTATACGTGAATAGTGTCGTATACGTGAATAGTAATCCCGACTTAAAAAGGTAAAAATTTCACAATAAAATTCATACCAATATTTCAGTATAATGATATTGAAAGAATAACATCATTATAAAGAATATAACATCCCTTAATATCCTTTTCTATCCTTTACAATCCCTTACCTCAAAAGTGCAGTATTTCTGACTGGAATGCAAAGCCGAAGGAAACTTGCACTGAATAGCAACTCTAAAAGTATCTAAATACTGACAAAATATGCTACATAATATAGAGAGAGAAAGAGATAAAACTTATGAATTCTGGTGTAATTTTCAATTCTAACTTAGCCCTCTATTTATAGAAAAATGCTAGCACGTCGAAGCAGACTTAACCTACAACCTGATGGCTTTACCTGATACTATTCCACCCACCACATTTGAATAAAAATTTCAGCACATTTCTTCACCAACCAAGAGTGGAGCCCACCAATTCTAGAATTTTCTACCAAAATGATTAACTCCGAAAATTCAACAATTTCTGAACCAGTCATCTCGTAAAATTCATAACAAATCATACGTTCATTTTTAACGGTTCAAAATTTGTGGACATATACTCAACTTATATATGTATAACATATCCAAATATTACTACGATCCAACGGTCGGATTAAAAAGTATAACCCTCACAAAATATCTCAAAAATCCTAATTTGATTTTCAATACCTCCGTTCCGACAAAAATACAGATAAAACACCTAAACATTAACTCCTTCATTTTTAACCACAAAAATATATCTCTCATTTATATCCACATAAAATAAATATTTCCTTATCATATGAATCAATAATTAATTATTTACAAATAATATTACAGAATCACATTTATGACAACCAGACCGTTTCCAGAAAAGAGGGGGTTTTTTGATAAGGATTTCTCCTTACTGGCGCGCAATTAGATGACCAAACCTCTCATTAGACATAACTTTCTAGACATTATCAATAATGTTATCTAATAATATTATTCTAAATAATATGAATTATTGATCTGATAATGGAGATGATGTGCAGTGACAATTATTGAGCAACAATAATATAAAATATCAACGCAGCAATTATTGAATTAATAAAATAAAATATTAAACAGTAATTACTGTAACAATTATTGAGTAGTGCCTTCTTACGTAAGGATCAATAATTTAAAAATACTGTATAAAACTGTGTGCCACTGTGCAAACACGCGTATTACTGTATTTTAACCACCGGGTATTCCAACAATGTTAACGGTAACAACTACGTCGTTATTTATAAAAACTCAATTTTATCGTTATCTTCATCCGACAGTTATTATATTATGGGGCACACAAATGACTGCGCCGTTGTACGGATATTCCCGACAAAAAGAATATTCCACGACCAAACGAATATTCTCCGACAACAATGAATATTTTATAGCCACTTGCGTATTTTGTAAAATTTGTATATTTCATCCATAACTTTAAACTTTTATCAATTTAACCATTTACCGAATAATAATTATAAGAAAAATTGAATAATTTTATTTCATAAAATTCGGGGTCTTATAATTTTTATGATGACAAAAATATTCGTTGTATGTGGATATAGATGGAGAAAATTTTTTAATGTGACAGTTGTTAAAAATTAATATTTTATCTTTTTCTGATAAAAATTCATTTAAATATATTATTATATTATAATAATATAATAATGGTGATATTTTTACAATGAATGTGGGATATATGAATAAATGAGGAGGAAAAGTATTTTTGTTACTAAAAATATTTAAAACATGTTTTTCATGTTTGTGGACCCTATTTTTTGACTGAAATTTAATTATAGCTTGTAAAATCGCCCGTTTGTGGATTTCGGTCAATTTCTGTTTGAAATTTAGAAAAACATTCTTCTGCAAAGTTGTAGAGAATGGAATTTCCTATGAAAAAAATATGAGGTTTGAATTTTTCTGATAAAAGCGCTATTTATTATGAATTATTGAAGTTCCAGAATAATTGATTTTTGAAGTTTTAGTTATTTTTTTTAAGAAAAACATTTTTATTGTTTTGGTGGGCCCCACAAATGTTGTAAACATGCTGATTTCAGATGTTAAGAGGTGGGCGTGAAATTTTTTATAATATATTAATATTTTATTAAATTTTTTACTTTGGTGTTCTAAACATTTTCCTATAAATAGGGTGCTTAGGTTAAAATTGAAAATCACACTAGAAATTAAAGTTTTCTCTCTTTCTCTTTCTATTTAATCGAGTGTATTCTTGTGAGTATTTTGATACTTTGAGTGTTGCTATATGATGCAAGTTTCCTTCAGCACTATATCCAGTATTCCAGCTAGAAGTACTGTCTTTTCTGAGGTAAGGGCTATTTTTTTTATAAATGATATTATTTCTTTCAATATCATTATGCCAAAATATTGGTCTGAACTTTTTTTTATCAAATTTAGAACTTTTTGTGTCGGGATTACTATTCACATATACGGCACTATTCACGAATACGGCACTATTCACCGAAAAAATTAAATTTTCGTTTTTGTCCAATATATCTATTATGGATACTAGCTTTGATTGTATCCATGTTTTGATCATTCTTGAATTTTACTTCGCTATGATTATTTATGAAGTATTTTTGAACTCGGATTGTTTAAAGTACAAATCCTTAATATTTGTTCTTTTGTTTCACTTGATTCATTTTCTTTAAAAGATTTTTCATCATCCTCAGTCCTAAATGATGATATTACTGAATATTTTTGGCCTGTAGTGCAAAGATGAATAATTTTTTGATGAATATCTTTGGCCCGTAGTTCAAAGATGAGCAGGTGTTTAGATGAACATGACCAACTGATGAATATCTTTGGCCTGTAGTGCAAAGATGAATATTTGATTCAAGATGTATATTGATTGATGTTACAGGGATAAAATATTGATGATGGACTTTTAAATTCATAGATGATAGTAGATTTCATCCTCTACTTAACTCTTCTAATGAATTATTATTTCCGCTGCGAATATTGATTTAAAATTAGTTGTCTAAATTATTCTATTAGATTTTTTCCTGTTGAGGACTAACGATAATTTGTTCTATATTATCTTAATTATAATATTCTTTAATGGGCTAGTTGAGCTCACCCTTTTCCTTTTTGTTCCATTTTCTTCCTAGGAGGCGAGAATGTAGCAAGTACTACTCGTGGTATGGAATGATGGTTCTAGAAGTTATTTTAGTAGTCCTCACTATTTTTATAAAAAAATGTATCAATAATTATAATGAGGACTTATTTGGGTGTGAATATTGTCTAGATGACAATATTTATATGTAAACTCACAGTTTATGTATTGTATTAATAAAGTTGTAGTTGTTTCTATACCATGTATTTGACAACTCAGAATGGGTGATGTATACCTATTTTGGAGGTGTCACAGAAATGATGATATATTATTGTACTCTGACGTCATTACTAAAAGTGTGGACTCATAAATCACACAAAGCAGCCTTATAGCTCAAGATCTAAGGATCTAAATATAGCACCTTGTGCTGTTCTTCATTATCTAGAAAACTCAGAAATGAAGAACAGCCTTATCAGACTTTTTGATTGCTTATATATCTCTGTTATGATGCATGTTGGCCATGAAATTAGTTTATAGTTGTAATACTACATCAATACTACAACTTTAACACAGATACTAGCCCAGAAACGTAAGGATCAAAACTGTATAACCGGTCAAAGTAGGTACCATGTATTCTGTTACGAGTTTCTGGGTTCTTGCTCAAGAACACCTATAGCGATGGTTCTGTCGCTATAGGGCCATTTATTAATAATTAATTTCTAAAAATTAATTACTTTAATAAATAAATTAAAATAAATAGTTTTTAATTATGAAAAATACAAAATAAATTCCTAAAAATTATTTTAAAGTCTGAAAATTAGTTTTTAATTATTTTGAGTATATTTCATAAATATTTAATATTTTTGGAATATAAATGGTATTTAATTTATTTAATTATAATATTAAATAAATTATTTAAAAATGATTTTTATTCATGAAAAATTATATTATGGTAAAAAAAATGTCTTAAGTTATTTTCAGTGACTTTTAATAATTTGTGAGGAATTTTATTAATTACTTAATATTAATGATAATTAATTTATTTAATAACTATATTAAATAAATTGTGCAAAAAATAGAATTAATGTTTTAAAAATCATATAAAAATGATTCAAGTGTTATAAAAATATTTTAAGTTATAATGTATAACTTTTGATATTTTGTCATGAAAATATTAATATTTTAATATTAAAACCAATTATCGGATAATGGATTTAACGGTTTAAAAGTCATATAAATATAATTTTAAGGAATTAAAAATACTTTGATATATTATAATATTATGACATGTATTTCATTAATATTTAATATTAAATAAATATTAATGATAAAGAAATTAAGTGGTATTTAATTTATTTAAATACGTTATTAATGATTGAAAAAACATTTTAAATGATAATAATTATGTGAAAATTATTACGAGCTTATGAAAAAAAATTTGACTGATAATAAATTATCTTAGATAATGGTTAAGTGTTTAGACAGAGTTTAATTGAATTTAGACTCGAAATTTTGTCCGACTAGACCGTCGGGATGTCAGAATTGTGCCAAACTCGACTCAGACAGTAAAAGTTTGACTTGAGGATAGGTCGTATGTGTGTTATAGACTGATAGGATTATGTGATAATGTGTTTAAGTTATTTTAAATACTGTGATGATATTATTCTAATTTGTATATCGATATTGATTTAGTATTAGGTCTTCCGTCAAAGCTTATATAAATGCGTAACAGTAATCAACAGTTCAGGCAAGTCGTTCTTTAACTAAACCTCTGGTTGTATTATTCAATTATACTTATGGTTAATCAATTCTGATTGTCATGTCTAAGAATTATTAAATTGCACCCTCTGCGTAAGATATGTAAGGCTGATCACCTTCATTAAAATTCGGTCTAGATATATTTGTTCATGTTAAATGCTTGTTCAGTCATAAAATTTATTCATGCTAATTCACAACAATATTGTTGAATTATAGCCAGCTTATTATTCAAATTCTTTCAATCATAATATATCCTCAAAGAAACTTATACTTGTTGGGCAAACATATGCTCACCCTTGCTATATCAAGATAAATATTGCAGATTAAGACGAATACGTCGGATACAAGGAAAGGTCAAAGACAATTCTAACTTTAAGTTTATGTGTGCAGCTAAATTTGTACAAGTATTGTATATTAATGTTGTTGTAAGTCAAATAAGTTATGATTTGTGTATAAGTTAAGGTTACTCGACCTTGGGAAAATAGTGTGTAATGTAATGTATAAACAATTTATGTTTATATCTTTCGCAATAGTTATAGAATGATTGAACCGGATCCGCGGTGATTCAGGACTCGGATTCGGGGCTCCCACAGTCGGTATCAAAGCTGTAGGTTATGAACCTCAGGTAGGAATTCTTGAGACTAATAACCGCAGTGATTAGGATAAGTACTAACTCACATAGAGTTAGTGAGTCGGTAAGATTCAAAGATAAATCTCAGCGAGTTATAAAGATACAGAGTTCCCTAACTCTGATAATAAAGGTGAACAGTAGTGATGAATAGATCGAGTCTAAAAGACTGAAAGAACCAGGGATAGAATATCGTAAAATAAAATGATCAAGGCGTAGAAATGAATCGTAATAGATACGATGAGATCACCTCATGATCTGATAAGCTTATAGTATGGAGAAGGATCAGGTGAATGATTGAAAAGTTTACAGCAAGAGTGCTGAGTGTCAGCTGTACTATGAATTGGTACAGATTCAGGAAATGATTATGAATACGGATTAAATAAAATTCGTATTGAGAAGGGAGTTAGAATTAAGTGGGAATTTCAATTGAGGACTCATGTCAGCAGCCAAGTTGTATGATTCTTCGTATGGGAGCTGAATTGTACTTGGTGTAACAACCACTTAGTTTCTGGCACTGATAATCATTGGAATGTTTGTGTCGCGCTATTGGCTATATGCATGTTAATAGGGTGATTCCTTTCTCATGTGTATATCAGATAGATTGGTTATAGGTAGATAATATCTGGTTAAGTACGAGTTCTTAAAACTCATACTTATGGTATGTTCGTGACACATAGTTATATAAAATGTTTATGAACCCCTCAGCGAATGGACGTCAAAGGTCTAACTAGGATAAGTTCTTAAACTCATATGATTGTGGAAATTTCCTGAACTCATGTGTGTGGTTTGACGAACTGGAAATAGTTATGTGTGAATGGAGAATTGAGGATAATAGGAATAGATAGACTGTGTAAGCAAATAATTATTAGCGGATACATTAAATTTTCCAAAACTCCTAGCTATGTTAGACTTCGAAATTTTGACATTAAGCTAAAAACGCACTTTGTGCTTTAAAAAAAATTAACAATAATATATATAGACTCGTAATAATTTTTGGAACGATTTAAAGTATAGTCTATGCTACTTATTTCGGCTAGACGCAAATGATTTGAAATATCAAAATATATTTTTAATTATCGTTTATGTACCATGTAACCTGGTGCAGAGATGATAAAAAATTGACGGAGTTGTAAATACAGGAATACTTAGTGTTGAATTTGATCTAACATTGTTGTCCCACTATTGTATGATGTATTATGACAAAGTCACTAGATGACGGCTTCCTCAAATGGACTGTTAATACAGTACGACATCATAACTTTATTCTAAAAAAATTCAAAAATTTTAATTGCCAACGGGGTTTGGCTACACTTAAATAATTCGATTGAATTGAATAATTGATATGAGTTTATGCTATTCGATTCAGCTAGACCAACGTTTATGAAAATTCTAAGCGTTCTTTAAAATATTCCCGAACCAAATTATTTTGGTGCGGAATCCAATAAGACAGAGGTAAAATTTTTGTACCTATGGCAGTGACGAGAAATAGAGTCTACCCAGCAGTACTTAATAAGTACAGGGCATACCGGGCTAATTACCTACTATGTCCGTAAGTTATGACGGTTTGCGGATGAATTTCCATAAAACCTTTGCAAAAATGACCGACAATAGTCTATATGACTCCTCAGCACAATTTAAAAATTTTTACTCTTGTGAGTGGTGTATTGGGTAGCGTGTGATGATGTGTATGAATGGTGTAAGGTGTAAGGTAACTTTTGGGGATGAAATTTTTAGAAGAAGGGGTGAATGTCACAACCCGAGAATTTGGATATTTATAGAATATTAAAATATTGAATTAGGGTTAAATAATAAACCTAGACAGAAAATTAGTGAATGGATTTGAGATTTTCTAGAAGGAATTTTGTGAATTTAAAATTTTTGTGATGAATTATTCAGGATTAAGGGTATACGTGAATATGTTCTGTGTATATGGTATTATATGTGTACAATATGTGGTTAAGGGTCAAGGGTTGACCAGACAGTGGCAAACCCTAATATTATATTAAGAACGTCAGCGTTCAGTTAGAAAATTCTTACGAATTATAAGAAATCCTAAAACTGGTTCTGGAAACCCTAATTTCAGTTCCGAGAATTCGAAACCCTAATTCAGAAATTTAAAACCCTAATTTGGGAATTCAAATGCTAGTATAAAGTTTAAACATTATTAATTATATTTAAGTAGGGATAACCCTAATTGATATTTAGAAAACCCTAATTTCTAGATTAAAAATCCTAATTTATAATTAGGAAAAACTTAATTGTTAATTTAATAATTTTAATGTTAATTAGGAAATATTAATCCTAATTTTCAAGTTATAAGTAATTAGAAAATCCTAATCTAATTAGTAAATCTAATTTCTAAATTAGAAAGATTATTTTTCTATTTAAAACCCTAATTCTTGGGTTATAAACCCTAATGTACCATTTTGACCCTAATGGCTAAATTAGCAATTTTAATCAGGAATTATTAATCCTAATTAGCATGATTGAAATTATGATTAGGAAATTTTAATATAATTATAGAATCCTAATTATAATTTAGAAATATTAATTTTTATTTTTGAAAACCTAAATTAAAACTTCTAGAATTTATTTTTAAAACCTAAAGGGTTAAACCCTAAACCCTAAGGGTTAAAATCTAAACCCTAAAGATTGTAACAAAAGACTGTGTTGCCATTAAAATAAAAATCAAAATGACCAAAGTGCCCTTATTGCATTATTTGACATGACTTGTAAATAGTGTCCTAGTGTAGTTGGTGAGCAACCCTAGCCCTAGCCATGTGACCAAAAATTCATACAAAGCAGCAATCTCAGCCACATTATCAGCCATATACATTGTATTCCTTATTTTTAAAAGATTAAAGTGAGAGAAAGCTCACTTGATTTTTTAAAATAGCCAAGACCATTCTCTTTCTAGAATTTCGGATTTGAGAGTGAAAGGGTGTGATAATATAAGATAATATCATTTCTTAACACTCCATGATCAGCAACAAAGGATCAAATTCAAGATCAAAGCATGAATGAGATATAAACCCTAATTTTTGTAAATCATGTACTTTTGTGTTAGTTGTTGTTTAGATTGGTGCTAGAGGGTGTCATTTAGTGATTTGGTTGTTGGATCATGGATCCATAACATCTAGATGCACAAAGTTTAAAATTTATGAAATATGGGAAAAGTTGAAAAAGTGGCCTAACAACCATATGTCAGAGGCCCTAGATCCTTCTCAGTTTTTGATTTTTGTTGTTTTATGTTATAAATGTGTTCTATGTCATGTGGACTATGATCTGAAACTAGAAATGCGACCAGATCATGAATAGATTGAGAGATATGAGAGGTCAAACCTCGTTGACCGTTCATGGGAACCAAATTCTAGGCAGCCCAGATTTCCAGAATTTCTGACAGCCATTTTTGAAGGCTTTGATGTTACTTCTGTTAAGTGTTTTAGCCATGTTGTTGTATTAAAGTTGTTCTCTGACATGTAGGCTTCATATGTATGCATCTAGAACCTCCAGATAATACACTGAATCAAAGATAGGATGTGTCAAAGTAGGGTTGACCGGCTGTTTTTGCAAATTTCTAGAAAACCCATAAATCTTCATGAGTGATTTTTCTGACATGGTTTGACTAGATTGGATCTTGCATGTGTTATGATGTTAGACTGAAATGATGATATGTTATTGTACTCTGACATCATTACTACAAGTGTGGACTCATAAATCACACAAAGCAGCCTTATAGCTCAAGATATAAGGATCTAAATATAGCACCTTGTGTTGTTCTTCATTTTTTGGAAAACCTAGAAATGAAGAACAACATTGTCAGACTTTTTGATTGCTTATATATCTCTGTTATGATGCATGTTGGCCATGAAATAGGTTTATAGTTGTAATACTACATCAGTACTACAACATTACCACAGATACTAGCCTAGAAACATAAGGATAAAAAATGTACAACCGATCAAAGTAGGTACCCTGTATTCTGTTATGAGTTTCTGGGTTCTTTCTCAAGAACACTAAGAACACCTATAGCGACGGTTCTGTCGTTATAGGGCCATTTATTAACAATTAATTTCTGAAAATTAATTATTTTAATAAATAAATTGAAATAAATAGTTTTTAATTATGAAAAATACAAAATAAATTCCTAAAAATTATCTTAAAGTCTGAAAATTAGTTTTTAATTATTTTGAGTATATTTCATAAATATTTAATATCTTTGGAATATAAATGGAATTTAATTTATTTAATTATAATATTAAATAAATTATTTAAAAATGATTTTTATTCATAAAAAATCATGAAAAATTATATTATGGCAAAAGAAAATATTTGAAGTTATTTTCAGTGACTTTTAATATTTTGTGAGAAATTTCATTAATTAATTAATATTAATGATAATTAATTTATTTAATAACTATATTAAATAAATTGTGGAAAATAGAATTAATGTTTTAAAAATCATATAAAAATGATTTAAGTGGTATAAAAATATTTTAAGTTATAAAATATAACTTTTAATATTTTGTCATGAAAATATTAATATTTTAATATTAAAAGCAATTATCGAATAATGGATTTAACGGTTTAAAAATCATATAAATATGATTTTAAGGTATTAAAAATACTCTGATATATTATAAATATATTATAATATTATGACATGTATTTCACATTACTACAAAATAGTAAATAGACAATGCTTAAACTACAACGTTTTTATAAAAAACGTTGTAGTATTTTTTTCCACAACGTTTTTAAAAAAAACGTTGTAGATAGATATGCAAAAACGTTATCTATTTAAAGATCATTTTTTTTGGTTTTAAATAGATAATGTTTTTTTAAAATGTTGTCTATAAACAAAAACACGGAGCAAAAAAAAAAGGCAAAAGTAATTTATCACTTATTAACGCGAGAATAGAATTCAGTCTCAGTCTCCCTACCTTCTCTCTTCTCTCTACCTCCACAACTAGCCGTCGCCTCTCTTCCCAAAAACCCTAGCCTCTCTTCTCTCTCACTCCCTACCTCCACAACTAGCCATCGCCGCTGCTCGCTCCTTGCATCATCACCAGATCCACTAGTGGTATCGGCCGCGAAATCGCCAAGTATCGCCGCTACTGAGTTATACTTATAGGGATTACTTTCTTACTTGTTGACTGTAATATACTATTTGTGTTTTAATTTTTATTATACAACTGAAAATAAGAACCCCCAATATCTCTCTTGGTTATGATAAAAGGGAAAACCCAGGTAGATGGAAGGTATGGATGCATCAATTTTGACCGTAAAGGTCCTTGCTTAAGTTTGCAGATTTGTGTTTTGGATCTATTTGCTTCAACACTTGATCAGGTTTGTGTTGTTTATTATTGTTTGTATTTTATTTCGACTGATAGGTGTTTGTTATGGGTTTGATCAGATATTGGTCCCAGTCTGTATTAAAAAGTTCAGCTCTGGGTTTTTTTGGAATCCATGGCGTGGCTTTGATTTTGGATCAGTGGTCTGGTTTACCCATTTTGGTTAACTTTTTCTCAACTGGATTGGGTTGTGTTCTTGTTGGACATGTATTGTTCTGGACTCTAGAGATACATAAGGAAGGACTTGTATGAAAATATTGTACTTAGCGGTGGGACCACCATGTTCCCTGGTATTGCCGACAGAATGAGCAAGGAAATCACTGCATTAGCCCCCAGCAGCATGAAGATTAAGGTAGTGGCTCCACCTGAAAGGAAGTAAAGTGTTTGGATTGGAGGTTCCATATTGGCATCTCTCAGTACTTTCCAGCAGGTTTGTTCAATTACATATAAATTCCCTCCCACCTTATATTCTAATTAAATTGCAGTTTACACTTGCAGCCATTCTTATTAGAGATTTGATTCTCATGTTCCCTACCCCTCCCCCATTTTGTATTCTCACAGTAATGGCATGTGGTGATATGATATACAGAAGCACATTACCCAAATCAAATGAGCTCACAATCACAACTCCTGGTGTAATTTTGGCATTGGGTACTTTATCTTACCTTTGGGTAACAGCTAGTGTGGCTCCTAGGTTCTGGGACATGTTTGTTATTGCTTTTGTTGAAAGAATTTTTAGACCCACTTATAGAAAGGTACTTTAATTGTGATTTACAATTGGTTTTGTGTTTCTATGTTTATTTTTTGCTTTTGTTGTTGAATATGAACGGTGGGTTTGTGTGATTTCAGGATGATTTTGTGCTGGGGAAGAAGTTAGGTGAGGGAGCTTTTGGTACAATTTATAGGGTTTCCTTAGCCAAGAAAGGCTCTTCAAAGGTATGCCATGTTTGATAAAATTCCTCTTATTTATAAATGGATGCATTAGTCTATTTTATTGATGAGTACTTCAAAGAAGAATATGATGAAACAAGTGAGATATAGCTTTAGAATAAAACATACTGGTCATACATAATCTAGTTGTTAGTTAGTTGAAATGTGGATAATTTTGTTGAATATAGGTATTGTTTGTCTGCTTCCCAAATTTCCCAAAGTTTGTTAGAAAGCACTGCATCGAAAAAATTGAGTAGCATATACCTGCACATTTTCAATAATTTTTTGGCAGTCACTTCTTGTTCCATGGAGGCTTTTATTTGCTTTTGTGCCTCCCTATCAGATTGCTAATGGGTGGGTTGCCTTCATTTGCTATCTAATTTTCATTAGTGGGATAGTGTTCATTGTCACAAAACTCACCGATCTAATAAGCTGCGTCACATGTTTTCTTCCCGACTGAAAATTAAGTCCTAGTTTTCACTTTTTTGTTACTAGTTTACCTAAAGCTTTGGCAAGTGGATTTATTCCATTTTCTTGCTCTGTTCTCCTGCAGGAATAAATTCTTATGTCATCGCATTTACTGCATTGGCAAGTGGAACTTCATGGCCAGATTTAGTAGCGAGCAAGATTTCTGCAGAACGTCAAATAACAGCAGACTCTGCCATTGCAAACATTACTTGCAGGTTCCACCAAAACACTTCAAACTTGATTATGGCCTTGAATATTATGATATTCTAGACATTGGTTGAATTTCAAGAATAATTTTAGAAAAAGTAGGGAAAGTAGAGGTTTAATTTGTGTTTTTTTTATTTTATTTTGTGGATTATCAGGTTCTGGTTCCGATTGGGTTTGGGACAGAGGAAATGGAAGCTGTTATATTGGGATAGAGGAAACACAGTCTATTATTTTTGAGGTTCTCATCTCTATGCCCTTTCTCCATGTTTGTTAGTTGTTACTCTTCTCTTTTTTCTAAATTCATATGGTACTTCTCATTCACATTAACATATTAGAGAATTACTCTTCTCTTGTTTGAAGATGACCGATCAACCTCGGTAAGTTTTTTGCCTAACTTTGTAACTTTTAGTTAGTTGTTACCCATCATCGATTAACAGTTGCTGTGTGATTAAAAATGTTGTTGTGTTGATGGCTCTATGTTGCATTTGATATTAAATATACATATTGTAACATGTTTTTTATCTATTAGTTCATTCTGTGATTGCTTAAAAGGGATTATTATAGAAACAGGAGCTGCAAAACCAATGGTTCTAATCCAATTTTGTAAATAGGGAACTTCTTTCTGGAGAGAAGGAAGGCCTTATTTAGCTGCCATCAGACAAAGCTCTACTTGAGGACCCAGTCTTCTGCCCTCTAGTTGAAAAATATGATGCAGTGTGTATAATATTGTTTGCATTTATTTTCTATTTTTCTTAATGTATACCACATAAATTTGAGATGCAGGCTTAGAAAATTAACGTATATGAGGTGGTGAATATTTTCTAGGATGAGGATGCCTTCTTCACAGACTACGCAGAAGCTCATTTGAAGCTATCAGAGCTAGGGTAAATTCTTCTCCTTTGGGTTGTTTTTCATCTGCACTTTGCTAATCATTATTGCAAACTTAGCTTTATTCCAACTTTTTGTAGTTTTGCTGATGCTGAGTGAGAAGGGGCTGGGAAAAGGCAGCCTGGTGGTGGTCGAGGTCTGTATTCTGAAGGACTTCCCTATTTCTATCAATGCCCACTGAGCACTGGTAAATTTGCTTGAAAGTTACTAGTAGTGTTCTAGCTGTCTGTTGTTCTGTTTAGGCAATGTAACTAATATATATATATATATATATATATATATATATATATATATATATATATATATATATATGATGTGAGATTGTGAGTACTAGGAGCTGATTGCAGCACTACAAATGTTACCTTCCTAGTAGTTATTTGTACGAATTATTGGGTAATGCATATTGATGTTTATTAAGGCTTGAGTTGGATTTTGTGGGTAATGCATATTGCAGGTTTATTGGCAATGTAGGTGAACAACAACTTTTTTTTTCTTTTCTTTTAATTTACAACATTTTAAAAATGTTGTGTAAATATGCTTAAACGTTGTCTGATAGACTAAACAACAACATTTTTAACCAAAAAACGTTGTAGAATCATACATTCTACAACGTTTTTAAGCATATGCTAATTTTTGAAAAAGAAATCTACAACGTTTTTTTCCTAAAAAACGTTGTGTATTGTGCTTAACTACAACATTTTTAAAACGTTGTGTAAGGATGTCAAATAGATGACACCCTTAACCACGACGTTTTTCTGACTGAAATCACAACATTTTTTTCGCGTTGTCTATTTACTGTTTTGTAGTAGTGTCATTAATATTTAATATTAAATAAATATTAATGATAAAAGAATTAAGTGATATTTAATTTATGTAAATACGTTATTAATGATTGAAAAATCATTTTAAATGATAATAATTATGTAAAAATTATTACGAGCTTATGAAAAATATTTTGATTGATAATAAATTATCTTAGATAATGGTTAAGTGTTTAGACAGAGTTTAATTGAACTTAGACCCGAAATTTTGTCCGACTAGACCATCGAGATGTCAGAATTGTGCCGAACTCGACTCAGACAGTAAAAGTTTGACTTGAGGATAGGTCGTATGTGTATTATAGACTGATAGGGTTGTGTGATAATGTGTTTAGATTATTTTAAATACTGTGATGATATTATTCTAATTTGTATATCGATATTTATTTAATATTAGGTCTTCCGTCAAAGCTTATATAAATGCGTAACAGTAATCAATGGTTCAGGCAAGTCTTTCTTTAACTCGACCTCTGGTTGTATTATTCAATTATACTTATAGTTAATCAATTCTGACTGCCATGTCTAAGAATTATTAAATTGCACCCTGTGCGTATGAAATGTATTTATCAGGTATGTAAGGTTGATCACCTTTATTACCATTCAGTCTAGATATATTTGTTCATGTTAAATGCTTGTTCAGTCATAAAATTTTTCATGCTAATTCACAACTATATTGTTAAATTATAGCCAGCTTATTATTCAAATTCTTTCAATCATAATATATCCTCAAATAAACTTATACTTGTTGGGAAAACATATACTCACCCTTGCTATATCATGATAAACATTGCAGATTAAGACGAATACGTCGGATACAAGGAAAGGTCAAAGACAGTTCCAGCTTTAAGTTTATGTGTGCAACTAAATTTATACAAGTATTATATATTAATGTTATTGTAAGTCAAATAAGTTATGATTTGTGTATAAGTTAAGGTTACTCGACCTTGGGGAAATAGTGTGTAGTGTAATGTATAAACAATTTATATTTACATCTTCTGCAATAGTTATAGAATGATTGAACCGACTTTGAGGTGATTCGGGACCCGGATTCGGGGCTCTCACACACGCTACCTTCTAAGATAAAGGTGTTTATTATTAAAGGGGCTAGTAGGAGGATAATAGATCTTAAAGAGTTCAAGAACCACAAAACACTATAAGTCAAATAAGAGGAACATATAGATAGAACTATTATCCCACAACTGAATCGTAAATCTGAAATAGTACCGAAGATACCTGGGAGGTATGGATTCATCATGGATGATGATTATGAGGTACGTATCATAGAAGATGATGATCCAGTTACATACGATGAGGTAAGACTTATAGACACTCAGAGAAATGGATTAAAGCAAGCTTCTCAAAAAATGAAACATTCATTTTGATGAAATAATCAAAAGAGTTTGATTTTATCAAAAATAAGAATGAACCTAGTGTGTACAAAAGGGTAGTGGGAGCGCCGTGACATTCCTAATATTATATGTTGATATACTATGGATAAGGAATGACATACTAATGCTACAATTAGTAAAGATAAAGTTGTCTAAACATTCCTCAATGAATTATTTGGGAAGAGTATCTTAATTGGGGATACAAATCTATATAGATAGATTTAAGAGGATGCTCGATTTAACCCAAGGAACGTATATTCATTTGATGTTAATGTCGTTTAGAATGGAAAACTCCAAGAGATGTCTCATGTTGATGAGTCATGGAGTGTATCTCTGTTAATAGTCCCCATAGAAAGAGAGATCGCATGAGTAACTGTTGTGTATGTAATGAAATGTACGAGACCTGATGTTGATCGGTCATATTCTGGAGAAGATCATTGTAAGACAGTGAAAAAAATATCTTAAAGTACTTAAGCGACACTAATTAGGGATGTGATCATATTTATGGTGGGTAAGAATTAAAACTAGAGGGCTTAACAGACTCAAGTTTTTTAGACAGACCAAGACGACAAAAAATCCACTTTAAGGTAAAGTGTTACCTTAAACAGTGGTGCAGTGAATTGGAAAGATTTCAAACAACAAAGAGTTGATGGTTTAGTGATAAAGACAAAGTATATAGCTATAAATGAAGCTACAAGTTCATTTTTTGGATGAAAAGTTCATTACAGAACTAGGAATAGTTCCTAAGTCTCATCTTGGATCTAAACATATGTTGTGACACTTTCATTTAATTATAGGAATCATTGAAAGATGGGAAATCACTATAGAGATAGTGGATTCTGAACAACAATATTACATATCCATATACTGAAGCTTATCTAATAGCAGGATAATCGTCACTTAGAGAAGAAGGGTATGAGATACCATGACGATTGGCTTTAGTGAAAGTGGGAGATTAAAAGTAGTATGCACATAAGCCAATCATGTTTGATGATAAAGCATATACTTTGTAACAATCTTATTCATTTATTAATAAAAATTATTAATTTATTAAAGGATTTTAATTATCTACATGCTGCTGCTTTATAATATGTGATAAACCCGTAGTTTTAAGCAATTCTTTTAGAATAATGATGATGATCATTCTAATGAGATCTAAATTCTTAGAAAGCTTAAACCTAAAATAGTTCCTAATCATTGGATTAATAAATTGGGGATTAGTGAATCCAGATAGATTGGTACATACGTTGCTTGCTAATTGGATGAGGATGATTGATCTCATGATCATTTGTGCAGAGACAATAAAGTAAGTATGTAGGTGTTTATTAGAGAATAAGATCACTGAACGTGGCTCGCTTAGGAATACCTAATGGAGTTTTACTTGCTTGTCAATAGGAATTCCTGTAATAATAGTAGTACAACTGATCCTTGGACTTGAAATCATCATAGTATCTTGTGTATGATGAATTATACTTTGACTTATTCCTTAAGACCCTTAGGGTATATCAAAGGGTATGCTTGGGTATAATAAGTTGTACATGGAGATAATGTATGATCAATAAAGAATCTATCGCTTCTAGTAAAAGAAGAGAAATGTCCTATGTGATTCGATAAATGACAACCCAGTAGTTCTTGGCCAAGGCAGAATGAAATTAGAAAGGAGTTTCTAATTTTTATTATTTGGAGTTGTGCATTTAAGGATCGAAATACATATAATTAAATAAAATAAGACTTGAAAGTAATTACGTGCCTTATATTTAATTGGGACATTGTATGGTGGAAGGATTGAATTGTACAGTAACTATTTACTCAAAGATTCTTTTATGATTAAGGTTGAAATCTATATTATCTGGAAAGTCATTAATCGCTAGGGCGGCTTATCTCTATTATAGAATAAATATTATTTATTTAAATAAATTAATAGTTTAATTTATTTATTTAAATAAGATTAGAATTGTTCTAATTAATTTATTTACAACTGGTTTAATATGGAGAATCTAAAGGGTCACACCATAAACGGAAGAAGAATTATTTAAGAAGTAAATGACATAATTGTAATAAAAAGGTAAGTATATTTAATTTAATCTATAGTAATGGAATAAATTAAATAGCTTAATATTTATTATTTAATATTTTGAAAATATTAAATATAAATTAATAAGATGAGTCTTATTATTATTATTATTTAATTCCCAAAGGAGTTTAGGAATTAATTAAATAAAGTACTCTCATATATCCTAATAAAATTAGGAGGCTAATTAATTAAAAGAGTTTAATTAACTATCCATAATAAAATTAGGGAGCCTAATTAATTAAAGAAGTTTAATTAAATAAAATAAAACCTAATTCCTTAATTGTTAAGGAGGGTTGTCTACATCTATAAATAAGATGAGTCTTATTATGGGTGAGGTTGGTTGATGCTTTCACAACACACGTGAATACGTAATTTTAATAGTTGAGATAGTACACCCTTTTCTATTAGAGATAGAAAAACTAGGGTTTTGTCAAATACACATCTTCTTGAATCTTTCTTCTTCCTTGGTGGATCACCTCTAGAGGCCAAACATTTGAGTGGCTAACATTGATCAAAGGAAGGAACCAAGCCCGGTGGATTCAAGTTAAACGCGAAAAGATTTGGAGGTGAACTTGTATCTGAGGAAGCTCGAATCTTTAAGGGTATAATTCTTGTTCTTTATCTTTTCGTTTAATTAATAATTGTGCATAAAGGATGATCCGGGTATATGGTTTGTAGAATTTTAAAACTCTGTTTTCCACATTTTCACTTATTTTGTGCAATTTGATTGCGTTCATGAATATTACAAACCTAATAGGGTATGCCCGGATCGTCGATCTGTGACTTTTTATTGCATATATATACTTATATATATACTATCGAACTCGAACTCGAATGAGTCTGTATATAATATCTGGTGCGTTTACTACTTATATATATATATATATATATATATATATATATATTACATTTCTGTCAGGCTTGGAGTTTACTTCGTGGCCATTTACCGCTTTTATATATATATATTTACATTCCTGTTTAGCCTTGAGTTCACTTCGTGGCCTTTTACTGCTTTATATATATATATACTTCTGTATATATTTATCTCTTTTATACAAATATCTGCTTTAACTTCTTTCATAATGTAAATATTTAATCTTTCAGCCTGCGGGCTAGATTTGCCTCAATATGGCTACTTCTAACTTTAACAGGTTCAAAGTTACTAAACTAGAACCGTTGAAGCTAGAATTGTTTAGAATTACTCAAATCTAGTTCTTTTTTCTAGCTTTTATACATATTGCTTTCTCATGTGAGCCTAAGAATCATGTGATCAGAGATTCAGCCTCTGAATCTAGATTCGGTTACCATGATGGACATTTTGCAGCTGCAACCAGCTTGTAAATTATCTATGGTGTCTAAATTTCCTTAGCCCATAAGGAGTTCGACACTGCTATGTATCTTATTTTCTCGAAGATGCCTCGCATCTCAAAAATAAAAGCAATCAAGCCGAACACATAATAAAATAAAAGTATCAAAGGCCTCAACTACTATTGAGCATAAGGGTTTGAAAAACCTGTTTTACAAAACTTCACTGCTATATCTTGTTAAAGTTGAACTTTTATACAAAAGTCAAACCCTTTGTATATAGGTGCAAACGAGACATAACACTACTTCCAGACAACTTCACATAGGCCCTACACACACACATACGCAGATAAAAGTTTAATGAAAAGAGGTGGTAACCGTGTTATCACATAAGTCGGGGGGTGCCTAACACCTTCCCTATGCTTAGTCAAGCCCCTGGACCCTAACAAATTTTAGTTTCTCAGACCAGTTAAACAGTGTCAAAACATTGGGCCTCCGTGCAAACCATTTCTCGGTTGAGTTGTTACAACCATTTAAAAATACAAACTGGCAACTCTAACAGTCAAATCGTCGACATATACATGTCGGACCTTTTTAAACTTCTTTTTTTAAACAAATCTTACCTAAAATGAGAACACCAAAAGATAAGAACAGAAAGGGACAAATAAAAATTTTGTCGTCGACACATGGTAGTACCATGTAGATGGTCATAGATCTATTGGATCGTGATGATACCCTAGGGAAGGAGCTCATAGATTTACCTCCATCTATTGAGAGGGATGCCATGTTCGACTTGATGGCTCACTTATCCTTTGGTTTGTAGATTTTAATTTTCCTATATGAATTAGGTTAGCCATTTTTATCATGTACATGATACATTGTATATATCAAATAGTATTATATGGCAAGGAAATAGGTTTTGATTAACTTCCCTTTTAGATATGCCTTATTACTTGCTTGATAGTTGCTTGTTCGCCAAAACTTGAGATCTTGATGTATTCTGAACTTCTCCTTAATGGATGGACATTGAGATGTCTCAGGTTCTATCAGAATGGATCGTCGATCTTTGTATTCCCCTAACATTTAGTGTCTTGGAACTGGTTTGTGAATGTGCCCCACATATGGTCGCCAGTACTCCCTTGTATGGAGGAGACCAGATAGTTTCGTCTCTTATGGATTGGTGTTTCTCTTTGAGGATTCAGCTACAGCTTAGATGGTCACTGGTTTTTCTCCCATTTATGTGGGGAGACCATGTAGTTCCATCCCTATGGTCTAAGCCGATGAGGTGTGATTTAACTGCCCTGCAGATGGTCGCTGATGTATTCCTGTGTATTGGGGAGATCAGGTAATTCCATCTCTTATGGTTTGGTGATAAAGTTTGAAGGATGATCCCAGTACCATTGACATGGTTTTACATTTTTTATAGGGGTGAGACCGCACCATGAATGGATGTTTAAATACTCCCATTGTTGAGGGGAGATCAGGTCTGCGTAGTTTAAACCTAGCGTGAAAAGGTTGAAAGTTGTATGTGGTAAAGAGGGTTTTATTTTAGTTTTTATAAAGGTTAGACCGAACCATAAATGGATGCCTACGTACTCCCGTGTATTAAGGAGATCAGGTCTGCGTAGTTTTTCCTTGGTAGGACAAACTTATTTGATTAGAAAGGGTTTTTGTTTTTGTTTTTGTAAGGTTAGACCGGACCATAAATGGTTGCCTACGTACTCTTGTGTATTGGGGAGATCAGGTCTGCATAGTTCGTCCCTGGTTGGACAAACTTGAATGTTGTATGTAGTGAGAGGTTTTGAAAACCTAAATTGACTGATGGATTTGATGATCCAGAACCAGGATGTTGGTTTGCAGGTAACTTTAGACATAATACCGTTTGATGCTATTTGAGTTGATGAGTTGGGGAAATTTCTTGCCATCCATCTCTTGTAATCTGATGGCTCATCCTGTCAATACCTCCTTGACAATAAATGAGCCTTCCCAGTTTGGGGAGAATTTTCCTTTAGATTGATCTTGGTTGTCAAGTACCTTCTTCAAGACCAAGTCATTTTCTTTGAACTTCCGTAGTTGGACTTTCTTGTTGTAGGATCGAGTGATCCTCTATTGGTATAATTGACCATGGAAGATGGATGTGGCCGGCCTTTAATCTATTAGAGACAATTGGCGATACCAATCTTGTAACCATTGGTCTTCATCCATCTGAGCATCTATCAACACTCTTAGGGATTCCATTTCAACCTCTATAGGGAGCACTACTTCCATTACATAGGTTAATGAGTAGAGGGTTTCCCCAGTGGAAGTGTGCATTGACGTTCTGTAGGCTAATAGAGTCAGAGGCAATAAGTCATGTAATCCTTTGTGATTGGCAGATATTTTTTGCATGATCTTTTTGATATTCTTATTAGCCGCTTCAACAACACCATTCATCTTTGGACGATAGATGACAGAGTTGAGATGTTTGATGTGGAATTGATTGCATAATTTCTCCATCATTTGGTTGTTGAGGTTTTTGAAATTGTCTGATACAATTACCTCTAGTTGTCCGTATCGATAAATGACATTATTTCTGATGAAACCAATTATCACCTCTTTAGTAACTATAGGGGAAGAGGCTGCTTCTAAGCACTTGGTGAAGTATTCGATCATAGTGAAGATAAACCGATGACCATTGCTGGCTTTGGGCTCAATTGGCCCGATCACGTCCATTCCCTACATTAAGAAGGGTCATGGTGAACTCATATTGTGGAGCTCCCTTGGAGGGGCGTGGATAGAATTTCCATGAATTTGGCATTGATAACATCTCTTGACGTGGTCATCATAGTTAGCTTTGAGAGAGAGAGAGCCAGTAATGCCTTGCTCTTAAGATCTTCTTGACAAGTAGAGGGTTGCTCATGTGTGGGCCGCATACTCCACGATGGATTTCAACCATGAGTCTCTGAGCTTGGTCTTTATCTAGGCAGCTTAGAAGGCCTAGTCCTGCATCTCTTTTGTAGAGTGCATCTCCGCTAAGATAAAATTTCATGGCCATTCTATAGATTCGCTTTCTTTCAGCTTAACTTGCCCTAGTGGGCGTAGATCCATCTCGCAGATACTCCTTGATGGAGTGGTACCAAGGATGTTGGATAAGAGACAGTTCATCCGATACTTCTCCGATGTAATTCCCATAGGTTGGGGCCTTTAGGCGGATGAATGTGATATTTTGAATGCTTTCCCTTTCAGGTATGTTGATTAAGGAGGCCAAAGTTGCTAGTGCGTCAGCAAAGTCATTCCTTTTCTAAGGAATATGGAGGAAGGATATTTCTTCAAACTCCGAAGCCATCTGGATAACTTACCGATGGTAAGGCAACAAATGTAATTCCTTGGTATGATAGACCCCAGTGGTTTGTTTGATTACTAGTTCGGAATCTCCAAAGATAGTTAACCGTTTGACGCCCATGGATTATGCTAGCTTCAACCCCATTATACAGCCTTCATACTTAACTGTGTTGTTGGTGTTGACAAACTGCAATTTGATAGACATGGGATACTGCTCTCCCGAAATAGATACCAGAACTGCTCTAGCTCCGGCACCTTCCATGTTTACAGCTCCATCAAAATACATCCTCCATGATTAGGTTGTATTGTTCTGATGGTGTTGCTGAATTGTCATTAACCCTTCATCGGGGAAATATGTTTCCAAGGGTTTAAAATCCCCGGATGGCAATACGACCAGTTGATCCGTAATTCCTTGACCTTTGATAGACTTTGGGGCCACGTATATAATGTCGAATTCCTGGAGGATCAACTGCCATTTGGACAGTCGATAATTCAACATAGGTTTGTTGAAGATAGGTTGTATGACCATGGAGATAATGTTGTAATCTCATGGAAGTCCATGCTAATACACAACAAGTCTTCTTAATCAAGGTATACTTGTGCTCACTGATGCTGAATCTTTTGCTGAGGTAAAAGATAACTCTTTCATGGCCTCTATCATCTTTTTGTCCCAGAATGCAGCCCATGGCATTGTCATTGATTGATAGGTATATAAACAGGGCAATTCCATCCCTGGGAGGTACCATGACATGAGCTTTGATTAGTTGCTTTTTGATGGAAAGGAAGGCTTTTTGACACTCTTCGATCCATTTCTTGGAGGAATTCTTCCTTAATAACTTGAAGATGGGCTCACAAGTTGTTGTGAGTTGGGAGATGAATTGGCTGATGAAGTTGATTCTTCTCAGAAATCCCCATATTTCCCTCTCTGTCTGGTGTACGAGCATCTCAGTAATTACTAGAATTTTTGCAGGATCTAGAATTTTGTGACTCACTAGAAATCCCACAACTTTCCAGACTTGACGTCGAAGGCGCAGTTGGCCGAATTTAGTTTCAAGTTGTACTTAAGTAACCGGTTGAAGAGCTTTTTGAGATAGTCTATGTGGTCTTCTTCCCTTCGGGATTTGACAATGATGTCATCCATATAGAATTCTATCTCTTTGTGTATTAAATCATGGAAAGAGCCATCATGGCTCACTAATAGGTAGCTCCGGCATTAATGAGGCTGAATGACAACTGTCTGTAGTAAAAGGTTTCCCAAGGAGTGATGAATGTTGTCTTCTCCCAGTCCTCTTCAACAACCATGATTTGGTGATACCCAGCAAAGCAGTCAACAAAGGAGTACATGCCATACTGAGTTGTATTGTCAATGAGTATGTGAATAAATGGTACCGGGAAGTTGCCTTTGAGATAAGCTTTGTTCAAATCCCGGTAATCCACGCATACTCGCACCTTCCATCTGGGTTTAGGTATGGGAACTATGTTTGATAGCCACTTAGGGTATGTTGATACCATGATGACGCCGACTTGAAATTGTTTCACAATTTCTTCCTTGACTTTTAAACTCCACTCAGGTTTCAATCGCCTGAGTTTCTATTTAACTTGCTTGAATCCCTCTTTAATGGGTAGGCGATGAATGACGATGTCAGTTGACAAACCGATCATGTCTTCATGAGACCATGTAAACACATCCTGGAATTGGGTCAATAAAGTAACCATATCATTCCTTTGGCTTGGGGTAAGGTCTATACAAATCTTGATATGTTTGGGGTTTTCTAAGGTTCAAAGGTTAAAAGAGGTGGTTTGATCAAGATTTAGTTTGGGTTTTTTTTCAACCCATTCTTTGATCTCCTCAGGCACCTCACAGTCCTCTTACTCAATCTCCATTAAGTCAAAGTTCAACTTTACATCAAAGTTGTAGTCCTTGTGAAGAATTGGCACTCCATTAGCAAGTTTAGACAAATCTAACTCTGGAGTCTTGAAACAAAATGCATTCAGTTAATATATGAATCTATTTGATCATACAGAGTGTTAGCATAGCATGACAAAAATAATTGTTAATACTATGCAACAAAAGTAAGCAGTTATTTCTATCAACAAGGTAGAGGGACTTTCTGCCCTTTTTACCATTTTCTGCAAATTCAAGGAGTGCTACTCCAATTGCCGAGGGTCAAGTGATGGTGGATAGTTGTGATGAAGGGGCGGTTATCATCCTCCTCCTCTTGAATAATGATCATGACGTCTGGACAGTCATCATCTAGGATGTCCCTATTTATACCCTCTTTATATGTATTAGGACGCGAATATTTGACAATTGTCTCTTTATATCTTATTTACGCCTTTGATTCCTTTCCTCAATATATCTGGGTCTGGAATAAGGACTTCTTTCTCGTTAACCGCTTAGCTTAGGAAATAACATATCCGCCACGGAGACTGGAATTTTCCTTAGAGGCCGTACATAATCTTTATCTGTAGGTTTAGGTAATAACATTGTAGATGAAGGAACCGATGTATGCTTGTGCAGGTTCCTATGACTTGACCAAGAGGAGTAGCCTAGTCCGGCCTTCCCTGTCTGGTTGGGGACTTTAATTAGGCATTTGATTCCTTGCTGATTCTTTCCTAACCCTTGTCCTTGTCAGAAACCCAAGGATATCATTTCTTGACTGGCCGAGATTACCTCGATGAAAACTCTGGGTTTCAAAGCTAGAGCCCCGATGGGTTGATAATGAGTCTTGCTCACCTGATCAAGGGCTTAGAAGCTGACAGCTCAACTTCTTCATTGAAACTAATTAGAGGTATATCACCTTGGACAGGATCCTCTGGTTCAGCATTGACAGTGACCAGATTACTGTTGATGATATACTTGAGTTGTTGATGAAGAATGGATGGGACAGCTCTCGCCATATGAATCCAAGGTCTTACCAACAGTAAATTATATCTTATCGTGATTTTGAGCACTTGAAAGGATATGTAGAATGTATGTGGACCAATTTCCACTGTTAATTCAATCTTTCTGACATCATTTCACCAAGATCCATTAAAGGCTTTGATGATTGTTTGGTTGCTTCGAATTCAATGGAGATTGATCTTCTTTCTTTCTAATGTGGCATAGGGGCAGATGTTTAGGGATGATCCTCCATCTATTAGCACACCTCCAACCACATATCCAGAAGACATCAATACTATGTGTAGTGGTTTGCAATGACCAGTCCCTTCTGGAGGTATGTCATCATCAGTGAAAGATATAACATTGTTGTTAAAGATGTGATCTACCAGATGATGAATCTTTTCTACATCCACTGTCTTTGGCAAGTGGGCTTCTTCTAATATCTTCATTAAGACCTTCCGGTGGTCTTCTGAAGAGAATACCAAGTCCATAATAGATATCCGTTGAGGTGCTTCTTTCAAGCTTTGCACCACCTTAGCTTTATTATGTCCCATCTTGTTGAGGAATTCTTCTATTTTCTCCTTGGGCACTTGTCAACGTCGAGATTTTGATTTGTCCCTTTTCTGTTCTTGTTCTTTTCTGTTCTCATGTTAGGTGAGATTTGTTTGAAAAAATAAGTGAAAAAGGTCAGACATATATAATGTCGACGATGAACTATTAAGAGTCGCCAGTTGGTTTTTTAACTGGTTATACCAACACAACCGAGAAAAGATTTGCACATTGACCCAGTGATGTGACACTGCTAAACGGGTCTGTGAAACCGAGATTCGTTAGGGTCCGGGACTTGCTTATGCGGAGGGAAGGTGTTAGGCACCCCCGACATCCGTGTTGCCACGGTAACCGCTACTTTTCAAGAAACTCTTATATGAATATGTGTGCGTGTTGGTCAATGTGCTGTTATTTGGAAGTAGTGCTATGCCTTATTTGCACCTATATACAAAGGGTTTGAATTTGTGTAAAAATTTAGTTTTAAACAAGATATAGCAATGATGTTTTATAAAAGAGGTTTTTCAAAACCTTGTGCTCAATAGTATTTGAGAACTTTGATACTTCTATTTTATTAAATGTTCGGCTTGATTGCTTTTATTTTCGAGATGCAAAGCATCTTCGAGAAAATAATATACAAAGTAGTGCCGAACTCCTCGTCGGCATGAAAACCATCTGAGGAAATCCAAACACCATGAATAAATTTACAAGCTGTTTACAGCTGAAAATGTCCATCACGGAAACCGAATCTAGATTCAATGAACTAAATCTGTGATCACATGATTCCTAGGCTCACATGATACCGCAGTTTGTATGAAAGGAGTAAGCAGTTATATATATAAAAGCTGTAAATATATATATACAGACATGATCAACCACCACGAGCACCTCTGTGGGGGATTGAAAATATAAATATATAAAAGTGGTAAATATATATATTGACATGATCAACCACCACAAAGTACCTCCATGGAGGATCAGAAATGTAAATAAAGCTGTAAAAGCGATCAACCGCCATGGAGAAAACTTCAGGCGGGACAAAATGTACAGAAAACAATAAAAGCGATCAACCGCCATGAAGTAAACTCCAGACGAGACTATATATATATATATATATATATATATATATATATATATATATATATATATATATATATATATATATATATACAAACTGAAATGAAACCACAGACCAAAGTTCGGGCATACACACGCAACACGACTCTCAACGTGAAGAATATTATGTGCAAAGATGAAGAGAAAGGCTTTAAAGTGTGTAAAAAGGCTTATAGTGGGCTGTCAAAGAAGACTTATATATCTTTAAGTGGATGAACACTCGGCTCCCACAGGTAAAAAGTAGGTATATATGAGCTTACAAGTGTTTAAAATGAGAAAGCACTCAGTTTAGAGTATATACAGAGCAAATTGGACATGGCTTTCTTGTCTTTTTTCTCTTACAAATGGCCACCCCAAGCCCTCTATTTATAGAGGGGGGGAGCCGCAGGTGTACCTGCGGCTTCCTGGGGTGCCCAGGGCTCCGCGGGTCCCACCGTCTCGAAGTACGTGCACTTATACAACGTGATGTCCGCTCGAACTTTTAGAACTTCAATCTGGGCATCCGACTGAGGTGTATAAGACCTATTTCAGACCACCGTTGTCGAGAGTTACCCAATGACATGGGATTAGAGGTTGTACGAAGCCAGGAAGATGGGACCATGCCCTCCGGTCTTCAAGCTTGAAATTCTATCTGTTATCCTACGTAATAGTCACTCGGGATTGGATTTCCTTGGTTCTTGTGGGACATTGTTGTGTAGAAATGTATGTTTGAAATGGTTAGATGGTGCGATGTGGCATCAAGGTGGCAAGATGCTGACTTTGCCACTCACTAGGGTTATCTCCAGTTTGGGCTGATAAAGTAGACGTTGCTCAGGGTTATCTCTGAGATTGGACTGCTGCAAGTGTTGAAGGTCCTCAGTGTCATCACTGAGGTGTGCATGTCTCCTCGGTGTTATCTCTGGGTCTTGTATTGAGTGTCTCAGTGTAAGCGCCGAGGTTGAAGTTGATTGCATGCATTTGAAATAAGCATTTCTGGGGTTATCTCCGAAACTGCAACTGCAATCCTTGGGGTTATCTCCAAGGTCTGAACTTTTACTCCCAATGTTGGGACTGAGACTGAATATCTCGGGATTATCTCCGGGATGAATCGGCCTTCTCCGATGGAATTTTTGATATTGGAACTGCAGGCCTCGGGGTTATCTCTGAGGTTGGAACTGATACTCCCGATGTGTGTTCTGGGATTGAGACTGATACTCCATTTACTGGGTTGCCAGCAGCTATCTTAGATTCTCGCAGTACTAGTACCGTTGTGATTCAGCATTCATCACAGTACTTCGAGAAGAGTCTTCATTTGATGACATTTGAGAGAGATCAGACTAGAGCCCTGATGTTGACAGCTCTTGATGGGAGAGATGTAGCTCTGTTAGAGAGAGACGAGGCATTAGCTCATAGATATGCCACTGTTGTTGAGCGGGATGAGGCCAGATCAGCCAGAGATGCAGTGGTAGTTGAGCGGGATAGTGCCATATATGGCCGGGATGTAGCCATCACAGATAGTACTACAATGAGGTCCCTTACCACTGGCATGATTATAGAGATTAACACGTACATCGATGAGCATAGAGTCACCGTGCAGATGGCTGTAGATCTATTGGCTCGTGTGGATATCCTTGTACTGGAGACCACATCGTTATCTCCTTCTTCGGATAGAGATGCTATGTTAGATCTGCTAGCCCGCATGCATACTGATCTATAGATAGCTTTATATTTTCCTACACAGACTAGCTTAGCCATTTTATCATGTAAAATTTACATTGTGTATATCAAATAGTATTATATATAGCAGGGAAATATATTTTTGATCACTTCCCTTTTAGATATGTCTGAATACTTGCTTGATATTTGCCTACTTATTCAGGACTTGTGATCTTGATGTATTCTGAATTCCTCCTTGTTGGATGGATATTGAGTTGTCTCTGGACAGTTTAGAATGGATCATTGATCTGTGTATCCCTACCATCTTTGGGGTCTTAGGACTGGTTTCTATATGAAAATGCGGAGAGGAGTATGGATTTCCTCTCTGAGATTGACCGCATTACAGATAGTCGCCAGTACTCCTATTTAAGAGGAGCCTAGTTAATTCCATCTCTTATGGATTGGTATTGCTCTTCAAGGTACAATCGTAGCTTAGATGGTCGCCGAATCTCCTATTTAGGAGGAGGTCAGGTAGTTCCATCCCTTTGGTTTGAAGCTAATGAAATGTGGTGGATTGAAGTTTGATCCCAGTACCGTTGACAAGTATTTGTGTTTTGGTAGAGGGTTAGACAACCATAAATGGCTACCTACGTACTCCTGTTGAAGAGGAGATTAAGTCTGCGTAGTTCGAACCTGCTGTAAGAGGTTCAACGTTGTATATGGCAGAAAGGGTGTTGGAATGTTTTTGTTGTTTTTGTTTTTGTAAGGAGAAGGGTGTAGAAATGTTTTTGTTATTTTTGTTTTATTGCGACCGACCATATAAAATGGTTGCCTACGTACTCTCGTGTATCAAGAAGATCAGGTCGATGTAGTTCGCCCCTCAAGACGAGTTAAAAAGCTTGATCCCATGTGTAGGTCAGACTGCGGGGAGAAAGAAAGTTTGATCCTAAGTTCAGGATAAACTGCAGGTGTGAAAAGTCTGATCCCATATTTAGGGACAAACTGCGAGTGTGAAAGGTTCAATCCCTAGTAGGATAATCGAAGTCGAGTAAGGGTTCAAAAATTGAGTGAAGAAGAAGGGATCTGATGATCTGAAAACCAGGCTGCTGACTAGAAAAGTGTGTTTCCTTGAGGGGCGTAGTGTGGAAAAAAGAGTTGTATGTAATGAAGGGTTAAAGAACCGGAATGACTGGTAACCCGATGATCCAACACCAGGATGTTTGCTTGATGGTAACTTCAGACATAGTACCGTTTCACGGTGTCTGAGTTGATGAGTTGAGGAAATTCATCGCTGTCCATTTCCTACAATCTGAGAGCACCTCATGTCAATACTTCTTTGACAATAAACAGTCCTTCCCAGTTAGCTGCAAATTTTCCTTTATACTGATCTTGGTTGTCGATGATCTTCTTCAAAACCAAGTCATGTTGTTTAAACTAGTGTAGCCAAACTTTTCTGTTATATGATCGGGCGATCCTTTATTGATATAACTGACCATGAAAGATAGCAGTGGTTCGCCTTTCGTCTATTAGCGACAATTGGTGATACCTGCCTTGTACCCATTGGTCTTCATCTAGTTGAGCGTCTATCAACACTCTGAAGGATTCCATTTCTACCTCTATGGGGAGTACTGCTTCCATTCCACATGTTAATGCATAGGGGGTTGCCCCAATTAAAGTACGCATTGATGTTTTATAGGCTAACAGAGTAAGAGGCAATAGGTCCGGCCATCCTTTGTGGTTGGCAGACATCTTCTGCATGATCATCTTGATTTTTTTGTTAGCCGCTTCAACAGCACCATTCATCTTTGGACGGTAGATGATGGAGTTGAGATGTTTGATGTGGAATTTACTGAATAACTCCTCCATCATTCTGTTGTTGAGGTTCTTAGCATTATCTGATACAATTACCTCTGGTTGTCAATATCGACAAATGAAATTATTTATGATGAAAGCAATGATGACTTCTTTGATAACCCTGAGGAAGGAGGCTGCTTCTACCCAGTTGGTGAAGTAGTTAATCATGGTGAATATAAAGCGATGTCCATTACTGGCTTTGGGCTCGATGGGCCCGATCTTGTCCATTCCCCACATTGAGAAGGACCAAGATGAACTCATATTGTGGAGCTCCCGTGGAGGGGCCTTGATAGAATTCCCATGAATTTGGCATTGATAACATCTCCTGACGTGGTCATTGCAGTCATCTTTGAGAGAAAGCCAGTAATGTCCTGTTCTGAGGATCTACTTTACAAGTAGAGGGTCGCTCATGTGTGGGCCACAGACTCCACCATGGACCTCATCCATGACTCTCTGAGCTTGATCCTTGTCCAGGCATCTGAGGAGACCTAGTCCTGCATCTCTCTTATAGAGTGCATCTCCGCTCAAGTAGAATTTCACAGCAATTCGATGAATCCGCCTTTGCTCAGTTAGGCTCGCCTCAGCGGGTGTAGATCTATCTCGCAAGTACTCCTTGATATGTTGATACCAATGTTGTTGGATGGGAGGTAGCTCATCTGATACTTCTCCAACATAGTTCCCATAAGCTGGTCCCTTTTGCAGGGCCAATGTGACGCTGGGTATATGTTCCTTATCAGGTACGTAAATTAAGGAGGCCAAAGTTACTAATGCGTCTGCGAAGTCATTCCTATTACGAGGAATGCGTAAAAAGGAGATCTCTTCGAGCTCCAAAGCCATCTGTAAAACTTGCCGATGGTAAGGCAGCAAATGTAGCTCTTTGGTTTGATAGATTCTCGTGGATTGTTTGACTACAAACTCTAAATCCCCAAAGACAGTTAACCGCCTGATGCCCATTGAACATGCAAGTTTTAGCCCCATGATACAACCTTCATACTCAGTTGTGTTGTTGGTGTTAACAAACTACAATTTGACAGCGACGGGATACTTCTCCCCCGTACCGGATACTAGAACTTCTCTAGCTCCAGAACCTTCCATATTAACAGCTCCATCAAAATACATGTTCCATATTTGGCGGTGTTGCTGAATTTTCATTACCCCTTCCTTGGGGAAGTATGTTTCTAAGGGTTTGAAATCCCCTGAAGGTGCGGCGGCCAGTTCATCCACGATTCCTTGACCTTTAATGGACTTTTGCGTCACGTAAATGATGTCAAATTATTGCAAAATCAACTGCCATCTGGACAGCCGACAATTCAATATGAGTTTACTGAACACATACTTGAGAGGATCCATGCGGGATATGAGATAGGTTGTGTGCCAATGGAGGTAATGTTGTAACCTCATGGAAGCCAATGCTAAAGCACAACAAGTCTTCTCAATTAGAGTGTACTTGTGTTCATTGCTGCTGAATCTTTTACTAAGGTAATAGGTAGCTCGTTCTTGGCCTCTATTGTCTTTCTAACCCAGCATGCAGCCCATGGCATTGTTACTTATGGACAGGTACATGAACAGGGGAACATCATCCCTGTGTGGTACCAAGACAGGAGCTTTGACTAGCTGCTCTTTGATTGTAAGTAAGGCCTTCTAGCACTCATCATTCCATTTCATGGTTGAGTTCTTCCTTAATAGCTTGAAGATAGGCTCACAGGTTGCTGTGAGTTGAGAAATGGACCTACTAATGAAGTTGACTCTTCCCAAAAATCCTCGTATTTCCTTCTCTGTCTGAGGAATGGGCATTTCAGTGATGGCTTGTGTCAACTTCGGGTTTTTTATTTGTCCCTTTTTCATTAAATGTTCTTTTGTGTTCTCATTTTATGTGAGATTTGATTGAAAAACCACGTGAAAAAGGTCCGACATGTGTAATGTTGACGATTGGATTATAAGAGTCGCCAGTTGGTTTTTTAACTGGTTGTACCAACACAACCGAGAAAAGGTTTGCACATTTACCCAGTGATGTGACACTGCTAAACGGATCGGTGAAACCGAGATTCATTTAGGGTCCGAGGACTTGCTTATGCGGAGGGAAGGTGTTAGGCACCCCCCCCGACATCCGTGTTACCACGGTAACAGCCACTTTTCAAGAAACTGTTATATGACTGTGCGTGTGTGTGTGTGAGTCAATTTGCTGTTATTTGGAAGTAGTGCTATGCCTCGTTTGCACCTATATACAAAGGGTTTGAATTTATGTAAAAAATTCAGTTTTAAACAAGATATAGTAGTGATGTTTTAGAAAAGAGGTTTTTCAAACCCTTGTGCTCAATAGTAATTAAGGCCTTTGATACTTCTATTTTATTCCGTATTCGGCTTGATTGATTTTATTTTATAGATGTGAGGCATCTGTATGAAAATAATGTACAAAAAGGTGCTGAATTCCTTGTGGGTATGAAAACCATCTGAGGACATCCAAACATCACAGATAAATTTACAAGCTGCTTACAGTTGAAAAGGTCCATCATGGGAACCGAATCTAGATTCAGTGGACTGAATCTGTGATCACATGATTCCTAGGCTCACATGATGCCGCAATTAATAAAAATGCAGTAAGCATGTATATATAAAAGCTATAAATATATATATATATATATACAGACATGATCACCAACCACGAAGCACCTCCATGGGGGATCAAAAATATAAATAAAGCTATCAACCACGACGGAGGAAACTCTAGATGGGACGAAATGTACAGAAAGCTGTAAAAATGCTCAACCACCACGAAGTAAACCCCAGGTGGGACGAAATTTATATATATATATATATATATATATATATATATATATATATATATATATATATAAAGCGATAAACGCACCGGATATAAAATCCAGGCTCATCGGACCAAGTCCGACAACAGTTAATATATATAAGTATATATATACATACGAAAGCAGTAAACGCACCGGATGTAAAATCAGGCTCATCGAACAAAGTCCGACAACAGTTAATATATATATATATATATATATATATATATATATATATATATATATATATATATATATATATATATACTGAAATAAAACCACGGACCGAAGTCGGGTAAACACACGCAACACGACTCTCAATGTGAAGAAAAGTGTGTACAAAGATGAAGAGAAATGTTTTAAAGTGTGTGAGAAGGCTTACAGTGGGCTGCCAAAGAAGACTTCTATATCTTTAAAGTAGATAAATACTGGCTTCAGCAGGTACAAAAGTAGCTATATGTGAGTTCACAAGTGTTTAAAATGAGAAAGCACTTAGTTTAGGGTGAGTACAGAGCAAATTGGGTTGGGCTTCCTCGTCGTTTTCTCTTACAAAATGGTCACCCCAAGCCCTCTATTTATAGAGGGTGGAGCCGCAGGTGTACCTGTGGCTGGGCCGCAGGTGTACCTGTGGCTGGGCCGCAGGTGTACCTGTGGCTGGACCGCAGGTGTAGCTACGGTTGGGCCACATGTGTACCACAGGCTGCCTGGGGTGCCCCGGGCATCGCGGGTCCCGTCATCTCGAAGTACGTGCATGTATACAACGTGATGTCTGCTCGAACTTTCAGAATTGAAATATGGGCATCCGATTGAGGTATATAAGACCTATTTCGGACCGCCGTTGTCGAGAGTTACGCAAAGACATGGGATTAGAGGTTGTACGAAGTCATGAAGATGGGACGATGCCCTCTGGTCTTCAGCTTCAAATTCTATCCATTATCCTGCACAATAGTCACTCGGGATTGGTTCTTCTGAGCTTTTGTGGGACATTGTTGTTTAGAAATGTATGTCTGAAATGTTGAGACGGCATAATGTGGCGTCAAGTTGGCGAGATGAAGACTTTTCCCCTCACCGGGGTTATCTACGATTTGGGCTGATAAGGCAGACGTTGCTCAGGGTTATCGCTGAGATTGGACTGCTGCAATGGTGGAAGGTCCTCAGTGTCATCTCTGAGGTGTGCCTATCTTATACTGAGTGCCTCGGTGTGAGCGTCGAGGTTGAAGCTGATGGCATACATTTGAAGCAAGCATTTCTGGGGTTATCTCCGGAACAACCACTACCTTCAATGGGGTTATATCCAAGGTTGGAATATGTTATTCCCAGTGTTGAAACTGAGACGGAACATCTCGAGGTTATCTCCGCGATGAAATGGTCTTCTCCAGTTTGTGTTCTGGTATTGTAACTGCAGGCCTCGAGGTTATCTCCGAGGTTGGAATTGTTACTCTCTGTATGTGTTCCGGGGTTGAGGCTATTACTCCCAGTGGTATCCGAGGTCGAGCTATTCCTCTCGGTGGTATCCAGAATGGATATGAACCGTCTGCCAGGGTTTCCTCTTAAAAGACGAATTTGCGCTCCTGTGATGTCAGTAACAGATATGCAAAAAATTTTGAGTGTCTACAGATGCCCCTCTTTATCATATTCATGCAAGGAAATGCATGGATAGGATAAAGAATCCTAGACACTTGAAATATAACATGAAGCATCTGGGTGATGCAGGTGCATGGTGTTATCGCCCAACATGCTGAGGATGATTGCTATCTCCCTGTAGCTTCTACTGGGGATTTAGCAATAATGACCAAATTGGATGTGTGATCCAACTCTTTGAGGATGTTGACGTTGGGTTTATCACCAAAGTCCTAAATCCTTGATACAGACTTGATTCCAAAGAAGTACCTCTTATGTGTAAGAGATCTGTGGGGATAAAGCTTTGTCTGTTTGAGGGTGTGTATAACATATTTCGTCATCAATCCTCCTTGATCACGTTGACCTTTCCTGGTTTGTATCGCCAGAGTATGTCAATGTTTTGCTGGTTTTACTGCCAATAGCAAATGTTGTCAGGGCTGCCTGACCTTCGTTAACGTGTGAACCAATGGTTTACCACGTGTTGTAACCCCCATCGGGGATACATTTGATCCTCTGTTGATGTGTAGATCAACAGATGAACTCCCTACTAGGGATAAATGCCAAGTTTGCTTGGACTTTGTTGATGTGTGTATTAACTGATGAAATCACCGGATGGATTTTGATACGACGTTGGGTTTACTTGCCAACGGCTGAACTGATGTCAAGGTTGCTTGACGTTCATTGAAACTTACATCAATGGATGACAATGGGTTGTGATCCCCGCCGGGGTTGTTGTATTATCTTTGATGTGTGTGTCAACGGAACATGCATTGTAACCCCCGCCGGGGATACGTGTTAGATCATCGTTGATGTGTGTGTCAACGGAACATGCGTTGCAACCCCCGTCGGGGATACATGTTGGATCATCATTGATGTGTGTGTTAACGGAACATGCGTTATAACCATCGCCGAGGATACGTGTTGGATCATCGTTGATGTGTGTGTCAACAAAACATACGTTGCAACCCCCGCCGGGGATACGCTGGGGAATATGAGTACCCGAGTACGAAATCCTCAAATAGCTCTCAATGCTTAGATAAGTTTACTTGTCATCGGCTGAAATAACGTCAAGGCTGCTTGACCTTCATTGATACGTACATCAATGGATGATCATGTGTTTTGACCCCCGCCGGGGTTATGTACTTTGACATATGTACCGCGTTGTGACCCCCGCTGGGGTTGTTATGGCAAAGTAGGATGACAATCTTTAATGAGAGAAATTGGACCTGTGTGAGGTATTGCTAAGCATGACCTGTATCGTCTGAGATCACCGGCATAGTGTGCCCTGTGGTTGGGCGAATACCAATGAATGATGTTAAGACCCACGGTTCAACCAGGATTGTAAGCTATTCTGCTCAATCGCGTAGCATTTTTATTCCTGATTTGGCCTTTTCAGCTTGCGAGAACTCCTTTGTAACTCAAACTGGACCGAACCGGAGGGGTGGGACCCATATAGGGGTGCCGTAGGTACACCTGCTGCATGTTTACATCCGGTGAGTGTGTTAGGATTGGATACCTACCCACGAGGATGACGATAGCATCATTCCATACTGGCAGAGGTCCCTGTAGCTGAGGGTTTCACTCACTGCCTTTACATCTAGAGTTGTTGACAGTTAACATTATCCCATGGATTCCCTATTCTGGAGAGCATTTGGCCATCGAATTTGAGGATAGATACCCGACTGGTGTCGAGTATGTGATTTCCACCCGAAGAGTTTTTCTCTTCACAGATGGAGGATGGGAGCTCTATCTAGGAGAGTGTGCTATTAGGAGAACCACAGGGGAGATCCGTATACTGATCTTGCCTCCCGCCAGGCGTTATTGGCCTGTATCACAGTCACCCATCATTGATATCCCGTTGTTGGGTGTTGACTGTTTTGTATTATCAGAGGGTCCTTGCACTCAGGACGTATTCCAGCGCTAGTGGATCCCTCTTACTATTGGAGCCCAGACCCGTGCCACTCAGTTCATGGGGGACATGGTTCCAAGATCCGTGATGATGACGGATTGGCTAGCCTGTGTTCGAGATCTGACTCATGTAACACAGATTGATAGTTTGACTCGGCAGTTGGACCAGGCACATATTTTTATCTGGCATTTGGGTAGAGATCCAGCAGAGGCAGGTTTGTTTGATCCTTCCAGCTCAGGAGCTGGCCCCTCGGGTGACCCATTTGGTTTTGCCGGCGCAGATCCTCCTTTGTATCGGCCTGATATCCCTGTTGATAGAGATCCAGTGACTCAGGAGGAGTTACATCAGGTGGACAGGATTAATGATGTGGACATCGACACTATTGTCTTCTTTTGATGTGTATTCTCGTTATCTCTTTTGATAGGCCTCTGTTAGCTATTGGGTGGCTATGCCCCATTCTCGCTATATCTTTTGATAGGCCTCTGTTAGTAGTAGGGCGTTTATGCCCTATTTCCCTGTATTTTTAGCTGTACAGAGATGATGTATTAGATGATGATATACTTAGGAATGTATGCACAGTTTTCTATTCCCTATATCATATTGCCATCTATTATCTGTTATGCATGTATCATGTTATACATATGTATGTATGTCTAGAGATATTCTGCATTGACCCCTGGATGGTCTTATGACATGGCCCGTGCAGATGTGTTCTTTGACAGTTAGTCGCATTGATCATACCCCACCATTATTGGTGGTATCTAGTATGCGATCGTGGTATGATAGCATGTCACCATCAGACAGGGTTACCGTAGATCATTTATTACAGCATACTATGACCCTATTGATGTTTCAGGTTCCCACAGGATTCGTGGATGGCATGCTGGAGCACTGGGTATCGGGGAGGCAGGTTTTTCGATTTGGGACCTAGGAGTTGACTCCCACTTTGGAGGAGTATGCACGGTTGACGATGCTGCCACTAGATAGACCTTGCGTGCATATGGCTTTGGGGGACATGAGTGGACGGTTCATGACCCTCACTGGATTGAGGCGTAGAGTGGTGCAGGATGAGCTTACATCTGGCCACGTTATATCCCAGCATTTTCTGTTTGACAGATTTGGCTCTGAGGATAGTTTTAGACGATATTCTAGGAATTTAACCACACCGGAGGATCATTGGCATCTGGCCAGGGTGGATGTACTGCTATTGTGCTTACTGTCACATATCTACATGCCACTGTATATGGACGAGTTAGACATAGGAGTTATCATGGAGATGAGAGCTCTCGGGGAGGGTCATACCATCATACCTATGATTATAGCCGAGACATTGAGGTCAGCTACATACTGCTGCATTTATCTGACATGAGTATTTACGGGCAGTTCGGTCATGCTATACGTATGGTTTATGTCACACCTGAGACCGATTGGCACTTTCAGACAGCATGGGTATTGCTTCACCCATAATATAGCCAGGACATATTCATTTCAGCCTGCGGAGTATACAGATGCTGCATCTTGGTCCGCTTTCTTAGCTGGGATCGAAGACCCGTTTAGTATATTACCGTGCTCAGGGCTCAGTTCACCTTATAGCTTCATTACTCATGCTCAGGGCATATATTATCTTCCTCTGGCTGGTTTGAGGGGCATGACTACTTACCATCCACTGGCCGTGATGTCGCAATTTGACCAGTTTCAAGATTTTCATCCTTTTGAGGGAGCGCTGGGCCAGCGTTTAGCTTCTTGCTATCTTTCAATAGAGGACCGATCCCGTGTGTATACATGTTGGGATCAGCGTGAGATAGCCGCTTTCTCCATTAGTCATCTAGGTTATTCTGCAAAGTATTCCGCATTGATGGAGACAGAGACAGCATCGATTGCGGTTGTATCCACATTACCGAGTATTGATTCAGATGGTGGAGAGCCTATGGAGGACATTGATTCTCACACCGAGGAGGAGCCATCTACTTGGTTGCCAGTATTTCCTTTAGATTCTCCCAGTACTAGCACTGTCGTGATTCAGCATTGAGCACAGTACTTTGAGCAGAGTCTTCATCTGATGACCTTTGAGAGAGATCAGGCTAGATCCCTGATGTTGACAACTCTTGATGGGAGAGACGCAACCCTGTTAGAGAGGGACAAGGCATTGGCTCGTAGAGATGTCGCTGTTGTTGAGCGAGATGAGGCCAGATCAGCCACAAATGCAGTGATAGTTGAGCGGGATAGCGCCATATCTGCCCGGGATGTAGCCATCACAGATAGTACTGTAGTGAGGTCCCTTACCACTGGCATGATCACAGAGATGAGCACATATATTGATGAACATATGGTCACCATGCAGATGGCTGCAGATCTGTTAGGTAGTGTGGATATCCTTGTATAGGAGACCATAGCTTTGCCTTATTCTTCAGAGAGGGATGCCATGTTAGGCTTGTTAGCTCGAATATACACCGATTTGTAGGATGAGCTTCTATTTTCCTGCACAAACTAGCTTAGCTATTTTTTCATGTACAATTTACATTATGTATATCAAACAGTATTATATATATAGCGGGGAAATATATTTTTGATCACTTCCCTTTTAGATATGTTTGAATACTTGCTTGATATTTGTCTGCTACTTCAGGACTTGTGATCTTGATGTATTCTGAATTCTTCCTTGCTGGATGGACATTGAGTTGTCTCTTGATAGTTCAGAATAGATCATGGATCTGTGTGTATCCCTATCATTTTTTGGTGTCTTGGGACTGGTTTCTGTATGAAAATGTTGAGAGGATTGTGGCATTTCTCTCTGAGATTGACCGCACCACAGATGGTCGCCAGTAGTCCTATTTAGGAGGAGCCTAGTTAATTCCATTTCTTATGGATTGGTGTTGCTCTTCAAGGTACAACCGCAGCTTAGATAGTCGTCGAATCTCCTATTTGCGAGGAGAGGTTGGGTAATTCCATCCCTTTGGTTTGAAGCCAATGAAATGTGGTGAATTGAAGTTTGATCCCAGCACCAGTTGACAAAGGTTTGTGTTTTGGTAGGGGTGAGACCGAACCATGAATGGCTGCCTACGTACTCCTATTGAATAGGAGATCACGTCTGTGTAGTTCGAACCTGGTGTAAGAGGTTCAACGTTGTTTATGAAATGCAGATAGGTGCCGAAGCTTCATTGATGAAGAAGGTTGTAGAAATGTTTTTGTGGTTTTTTTTTGTAGGGAAGGGTAGAAATATTTTTGTTATTTTTTGTTTATTGCGACCGGGCCATATAGAATATGGTTGCCTACGTACTCCCGTGTATCAAGGAGATCAGTTCGACGTAGTTCACCCCTCAAGGTGAGTTGAAAAGAGTGATCCCATGTGTATGCTAAACTGCAAGGAAGAAAGATTAATCCCATATACAGGTCAAACTGTGGGGAAGAAAATTTAATCCTTAGTTGAGGATAAACTGCAGGTATGATGAGTTTGATCCCATGTTTGGGTAGCCAAACTACAAACGTGAGAGGTTCAATCCGTAGCGGGATGACCTAAATTGTATGAGCGCAGTAAAGCCAGGCTGCTAGCTAGAAGAGTGTGTTTCCCTGAGGGGCAAAGTATGGAAAAGAGTTGTATGTGGTAAAGCGTTAAAGAACCGTAATGATCGGTGATCTGATGATCCGACATCAGGATGTTTGCTTGATGGTAACTTCAGATGTAGTACCGCTTCACGGTGTCCGAGTTAATGAGTTATGGAAATTCATTGCCGTCTATTTCCTGTAATCTGAGAGCGCCTCTTGTCAATACTTCCTTGACAACAAATGGGCCTTCCCAGTTAGGAGCAAATTTTCCCTTAGACTGATCTTGGTTGTCAATAATATTCTTCAAAACCAAGTCATGTTGTTTAAACTACCGTAGCTGGACTTTTCTGTTGTAGGATCTGGCGATCCTTTGCTGATATAATTGACCATGGAAGATAGCCGCAGTTCACTTTTCATCTATTAGAGACAATTGATGATACCTATCTTGTACCCATTGATCTTCATCCAGCTGAGCGTCCATCAACACTCTGGGGGATTCTATTTCTACTTCTATGGGGAGTACTGCTTCCATCCCATAGGTTAATGCATAGGGGGTTGCCCCAGTTTAAGTGCGTATTGATGTTCTGTAGGCTAACAAAGTAAGAGGCAATAGGTCAGGCCATCCTTTGTGATTGGCGAACATCTTTTGCATAATCTTCTTGATGTTTTTGTTAGCTGCTTCAACAACACCATTCATCTTTGGACGGTAGATGATGGAGTTAAGGTGTTTGATGTGGAATTTATTGCATTGTTCCTCCATTATTTTGTTGTTGAGGTTCTTAGCATTGTCCGATACAATTACCTCTGGTTGTATGTATTGACAAATGACATTGTTTCTGATGAAAGCAATGATGACTTCTTTGGTAACACTGGGGAAGGAGGCTGCTTCTACCCACTTGGTAAGGTAGTCGATCATGGTGAAGATGAATCGATGTCCATTACTGGCTTTGGGCTCGATGGGCCCGATCACATCCATTCCCCACATTGAGAAGGGCCAAGGTGAACTCATGTTGTGGAGCTCCCGTGGAGGGCGTGGATAACATTCCCATGAATTTGGCATTGATAACATCTCCTGACGTGGTCATAGAAATCAGCCTTGAGAGATAGCCAATAATGTCTTGTCCTGAGGATCTTATTGACAAGGAGGGGGCCACTTATGTGTGGGCCATAGACTCCACCATCGATCTCATCCATGAGTCTCTGAGCTTGGTCTTTGTCTAAACATCTGAGAAGACCTAGTCCTGCATCTCCCTTGTAGAGTTCATCTCCGCTCAGGTAGAATTTCATAGCAAGTCGATGAATCCGCCTTTGTTCAGTCAGGCTTGCCTCAATGGGTATAGATCCATCTCGTAGGTACTCCTTGATATGCTGATACCAAGGTTGTTGGATGGGAGGTAGTTCATCCAATACTTCTCCAACGTAGTTCCCATAGGCTGATTCCTTTTGCAGGGCTAATGTGACGCTTGGCATGTGTTCCTTGTCAGGTATGTGCATCAAGGAGGCCAAAGTTGCTAATGCATCCGTAAAGTCATTCCTATTACAAGGAATGTGTATAAAAGAGATTTCTTCGAACTCCGAAGCCATCTGTAAAACCTACCGATGGTAAGGCAGCAAACGTAGCTCTTTGGTTTGATAGATTCACGTGGATTATTTGATTACCAACTCTGAATCCCCAAAGACAGTTAACCGTCTGATACCCATTAAATGAGCCAGTTTTAGTCCCATGATACAGCCTTCATACTCAGCTGTGTTGTTGGTGCTAACAAACTACAATTTGACAGCGACAGGATACTGATCCCCCGTATAGGATACTAGAACTGCTCCAGTTCCAGAACCTTCCGTATTAACAGCTCCATCAAAATACATCTTCCACACTTGACGTGTATCGTACTGATGTTGTGGCTGAATTGCCATTACCCCTTCACCGGAGAAGTATGTTTCCAAGGGTTTGAAATCACAACAAGTCATCTCAATCAGAGTGTACTTGTGTTCACTGCTGCTGAATCTTTTGCTGAGGTAATAGATAGCTCCCTCTCGGTCTCTATCGTCTTTTTGTCCCAGCATACAGCCCATGGCATTGTCACTGTGACGCCCCCAAATTCAGGTACTTGAAACCCGAACTCGGTGCTTCACAATACCATTTCTATGAGCGGAATAATACTAATAATAATAACAATAATATAAAATCAAACTTAATTTACATTTATCAGAGTTTAATCCCAAGTACACAACCTTGACTATAATTCCTTACATGATAGATAATACATATCATTGTCTTAATACAGTTTAACTGTTACAAAAGATACCACTAAACATATTCTATTTGCTTTCCTTTTCACTAGTTCTTGCCTGAACCTTCAGGTTGATCACGCTTAGCTGAAAACATTTAAATAAAGCAAGAGTGAGCATTTAAGTGCCCAGCAAGTAATAACAATTATAAATATAATTAGCGAAAAGAAATAAATATTTTCTTTGTACATCACTTCTGCAACGAATTTATAGTTGTGAAGTAAACTGAACCGATAATAATAACATAACAATTTTATCTCAAATTTTTGAAACTACGTATTGACTATATATATAGGGTAGTCGACATACTATGAACATTGTTTTTAGTTTTCGCTAAGATTTAGCAGAACTTCATCCGCAAACCGTCATAACTTACAGGCACGAGGGTGATCTACCCAATGTGCCTTGTATTGATCAATACTATATTATAAGAACGATATTATCATTCACTCTGTCTGCCTTGGGCGCATAAAAGTTTTCCAGTGATCGGGATGTTCATACTTAAACTGGAATCCGAACCAAAACAATTTGATTGGATACAAAAAGATTTTAACTTATTCAACGATATTTCTGAATTTGTGTCTAGCTGGGTCAAATAGCTTAGACAGCTTATATATATATATATATATATATATATATATATATATATATATATATATATATATATATATATATCAACACGTGATTAAATATAATTATTATCCAAGTGGGGACACTTGTATAACCATGTTTAGAAATTAACGAACATAATATATATTTGAATTACCATATACTAACATGTTGATAAACAATGATCAGATATAGAATATATCACAATAGGGTTAATAATATAGCATAATAATAATATAATTTTTAAACTTCTAACTCATGTCCAGTGCATAAAGGAAATGTAAAGGTAAGATACTTGCCTGGTCTGCTGCTTACAGTACGTAATTTAGATTTATCTTTTATATCACGACCTATCATTAATCAGATCATTCGTTCGATTAGAACAATATACTATAACACATAGTACTGCATTTCGCAGTCAGCACATATCCTAATCACATTGTCACATATGTTTAACAACCATTGAATCACAAATAAACACATATACAGTTAAAATATCTAAGTCCAGATAAATTTCTGAAACATGTCGGTGTATCGACAACTTTATCGGGTAATTATCGAGTCTAAGGCTCTGTCTTGTAACTTAGTATCTGTCATATTATTTTTAAATGACTTAATATAATTTTAAAATATTTATTATAATTTATCATGAATTTTCAAACATCGGAATCATTATTAAATGATTTAAATATTAAACAATTCTATCATCATTAATATTTAATTAATATTAAACTATTAATGAAATTATTTTCAAAATATTAAAGTTATTTCTAATAACTCAAAATACTTTTAAAGTATTAATATTACTCTTAAATGATTTTTAAAATATTTAAAATCATTCTTAAATAATTACCATTAATTTTTAAATATTAATCCAAATACTAAAAGTCATTAATTATAACTTAAAATATTTTTAATTCATTTATATCATTTTTATATAATTTTTAAATTAATAAAACCATTTTTAAACTATTTATTTAATATAATTATTAAATAAATTTAATATCTTTAATAATAATTTAATAATCATTAATATTAAATTAATAATGAAATTATCCTTTAAATATTAAAAGTAATATTTTATAACTTAAAATATCTTTAAACACTTTATTTTCATTTAAAATAATTATTATAATCTAAAAATCATTTTTAAACTAAATTATTTAATATAATTATTAAATAACTTTAATATCATTAATAATAATTAATTAATTAAATTTATATTTAAATATAAAAAGTTATATTTTATAACTTAAAATATTTTTAAATACCTTATTATTATTTAAAATGATTTTTAATATAATAAAATAATTTTTAATTAATTTATTTAATTCATTTAGTAAATAACTTAATTATTATTAATATTAATTTATTAATGAAATTTATCAAAATATATTAAAAGTCATTAAAAATAACTTAAAATATTTTCTTATATCATAATATAATTTTAAATAATTTTTCAAGTATTAAAATCATTTTAACTAATTTATTTAATAATATAATTAAATAAATTAAATACCTTTAATATTCTAAAAATATTAAATATTTATGAAATATATTTAAAATAATTAAAAACTAATTTTCAAAATTTAAAATGATTTTTAATAATTTATTTTGTTTTTTTTAATAATTAAAAACTGACTTTTTATAATTATTTATTAATTTCCAGAAAATAAAATACAATTTGTCGCTAAAGAATGTCTATAGCGACAGAAGCGTCGCTATAGGTGTTCTTCGTGTTCTTGGCCAAACCCAGAAAATGCATTTTAGTGAACGAATGGGCAGGTTTGACCAGCAATTAATCTTCACACAAAGTGTTTCTGGACATGTTGTTGATTAGATCATGTAGTACTCGTACAAGGCTACACGATCCAGCAACAATAATGATCATAACTTGCATATCAAACGAAATCTGAGCCTTCAAAGAAGCTGTCAAAGCTGTTCTTCATTTCTGGGTTACCCAGAAATGAAGAACAGTACGGCTGGCCTACTTTGGGCTTCCACAACTTGTGATCTAGGTGATGTTTTAGTGATTTAAGAGGTCCAGGTTGTATAACACATGTAGTACTACAGATCTAACACCAAACATTATCATAATCATCAACAGATCAAGCATAACAAAGCCGGTCAAACCATGTCAGACGACATGGTCAAGCGTTTTCTAGGTTACCCAGAAAACAGCTTCCATGTTCGTCTGTCCTAGTTTGACCATCCACTATAATCATCCAGTTTTGTATTTAGGAGATTTTAAGGCATAAACATATAGTGTAAACTACATACTACAACTTAGATAACAAAACAACAACAAAACTCCAATACACTGACAGATCAAGACGGTTAAAAATGTTGTCAGGCCGGTTCTGGGCTATTTCTAGGTTACCCAGAAACACCCGGTCATGGCCGGTCAACGCATTTTGACCTTAAATATCTTGCAATATATGATCGATACGACCCTGATTCAAGTTCTAGATCCTAGACCACATAACATACTACAAGTATAAACCTTCAAAACACAAAAATCATAAATAGGCTGAGATTTACAGCCTCTGACATTTGATGTCAGACCACAAAATAAAATTTTTCCAGATTTTGTAAAATGCTAAATCGAGCCTCTAGATGTTGTGGATCTAACATCTAGCAACCCAGATTACCAATAGACACTACTAACAACATATTCTAACACTCAAACATAACATCTAACAACAGAAAATTGGACAGATTTTTGAGTAGGGTTTATACCTTTACTTTGATCAATTTTGATCTAAGGCTACTGATTTGTTTTTGATATTAGTGGGGCTCGGTTCTTGACTAATCTTAAGAGAGAATTTCGTAGGTTTGGGCCTTGAGAGAAAAGGTTTGAGTGTTGGACAAAAATAAGTGAACAAATGACACTTTCTCTCTCTCCAAATCTATTTATAATATTTGTGTGCATTGTATATGGCTGATTGCAGGCTGAGTTACTGTCATTTTAAGTCACAATTGTCAACATAGTTTGCCACCAACTCCAACAACTCTAACACTTGTCAAAATCCAATAATTCAAGAGGGGTAAAATGGTGTTTTCGCTTGGAAATTTAAGGGCAAACTTGTCATCCTTATAAACCCTTAGGGTTTGACCCTTAGGGTTTAACTCTAAGGTTTAGCACAAACCAAATGTAGGATTTAGCAATTAGGGTTTGCACAAAAAATAAAATTAAATAAAAATTAAATAACATTTAGTTTCTAAAATTTTGAAATTTGGGTTTTCTAATTATGATTAATTTTTTAATTACTTTATACAGGAACATTAGGATTTAAAATCACAAATTATAATTAACATTGCTAAAATATCAATTAGGGTTTATGATTTTGATAATTAGGATTACCGATTTATAATTAGGTTCTCTAATTATCAAATTAGGGTTTCCAAAACTAACAATTATTATTATAATACTTGTTAATTAATCACATTAACACAATTACAACCACTCTCGAACTCTAATTTAAATTTCAAATTAGGATTTTCTAAAAATTAATTAGGGTTTTCTAAAAATTAATTAGGGTTTCTAGATTATAATTAGGGTTTACCTAATTAATCAAATCATTATATAATACACATCATAAAACATATAACACCATCATATAGCAATCTTAAACTCAAATTTGTTTTCAAATTAGGGTTTTCCTCAGTAAAAATTAAGGTTTAACCAATTAATATTAGGGTTTTAAAATTAAACATCATAATTGACTAATCATCATCAACACGTACATACAGCACATATTTATAGCACTGAAAAATCAAAATATAATTAATATTATATTATTATTCTCATTCCTTGACAATAATCCAAAATTAGGGTTTAGATTCCATATCTGATTTATTCGTCATATTTAACCTTAATAATTAAGATAAAATAATTAACTTAATAATCTGTTCTAAAATTCATATAATAAAATAATTATTATAATTATTCTAAAAATCACTCCATATATTATTCAAATAATATATGAATATATTTTCATGAAAAATTGTTAATAAAAACATTTCCACTATAAAATTAATTATTATAAAAATATACTTTTTAATAATCAATTATTCTAAAATAAATTTACTTGTAAATAATCATGGAATAAATATATTTTTATTTACCACATAAATACATATACACATTATCTTGTACAAATCCTCATCCTTAAAATATATATAAAAAAAAATTATACGCAAAATTTCTCATTTATTTATATAGAAAATATCTGGTTGCTACATTCACCATCCCTTATAAAGATTTCGTCCCCGGAATTACCGTTTTAAAACCTATACATACACGGGTACATAGCCCACATACTCTTCGCAAGTAGATCTCGACCAACTTTGATCGAACTGATCTTTAACTATTCACATAAAGCTAGTCTATCTGATTAAACGAAAATTTGATTTCTAAAAGAACTCAAATTCCACCTTCAAAATAACTTACTATATTTATAAGAAAATAAAATGGGTTTGAATAATACCTGGAGTTGCATCCCCGACTGCTACAAAATCCTGCACAATCATGTTGAAGACTCCTTCGGTTGGTTTGTTTGTCGAAGTTGGTCCCGTTATCGCCAGCATCCCGCTACTTTTTCCTGTATTCACATTTCTTGCCTCCCTTCTTTTCCTTGGACAGTCTTTTGCCTTATGCTCCGTTGATGCACAAATAAAACACCCACTATACTTTCTTAAATTGTGGCAGATAGGAGAGATATGTCCCTCCTGCCCATACTTGTAGTACACTAACTTTCCTTTTAAACACTCTCCCGAGTGATTCTTTCCACAATTCCTACAATGCACAACTTGTTTCTTTCCACCTTCTGGCCTATTTTTCGTATTCCCTACCCTATCTCCTTTCCTCTTTCTAGTTCTACTACCGCTACTGTGACGCCCCCAAAATAGGTATACATCAGCTATTCTGAGTCACCAAATACATGGTACAAAATTTAAATACAACTTCATTATACAACAGTCGTGTAAAATACGACTAAACATATGCTGTGAGTTTTAATACAAATATTGTTAAATAGACAATATACAAACTCAATGGGTCCTCATTACATTTATTATCGCACTATTATATAGAATAGTGAGGACTACTAATGCTATCATCTGGTCCATCACTCCGTTCCCCGACTCGTCCCAACTATATTCTCATTTCCTGAAGAGAACAATGAAAGAAAGGGTGAGCTCAACTAGCCCAGTAAGAAATATTATGACTAAGATAATGCAGAATTAAATTATCATTAGCCTTAAACATTGTTAAATTGATACAATATAACAAACATCAAGTTTAACTGCACCGGAACACGCAACCCATTAGAAGAGTTAAGTAGAGAATAAAATCTACTATCTTCTACGATTTAAAAGGTTTTTCATGACTTTTATCGCTGGGACTCAACTTAAAAAATAATCCACATCATCGAATCACCCCTGCACTACGGTCAAATATATTTATTAGTATCACGACCACAATTATCCATGCATTACGGGCCTAGAATATTTGTGTATTCATTAATGGTCATGATCATGCCAACCACTGTCCATCAATGCACTACGAGCCAATGAGGACTTTTACCACATCATTTGTAACATTACGGTCATGATTATACCGAATAATCCTTGGTCATAATCGTACCAAGTTCATCTATGCACTATAGGCCACAGATGACTTTCAACAGAACATAAACATGAGGATGATGAGAATGATATAAGAATTCAATAAAAAAAGTTCAAGAATTAATTTATCCAGGAACCAATAACGTCCAAATTGTCAACATGATACTACTTTGTGGAGTAAAATTCAAGAATGCTCGGAAGAATATTTTCATAGAAAGATACTGGTTGAAGCGCAAATATCAAGGATATTTCACTAATTTCATGGAGTATAAAAGTCAAAACTTTAACCAACTGGATATAATAAAGAATGGAATAACAAAAGAAATCACCATGCATGCGATAGACCGCATAGACAGGTTATTCGAACAGGAAAATAAATAATGGAACCAGGTCATGCGTAAATGCACCGACAGGATATTCCGACAGAATAAAAAATAATGGAACCAGGTCCGGTGTAAACGCATAGACAGGATATTCCGACAGAATAATAAATAATGGAACCAGGTCCGGCGTAAAGCACAGACAGGATATTCCGACAGAATAATAAATAATGGAACCAGGTCCGGCGCAAAGCACAGACAGGATGTTCCTACAGAATAATAAAAATGTAATAATAGAAGAATTTCACCAAGTATAGGGTAGCCCGCGTATACTGGTTATTCCAACAGAATAATAAAGAATGGAATAACAGAAGTTCTCTTAATGAATAAGAAAGAAAGAATACTCTTTACGAGTACAACAAATAATATCCCTTACCGTAAAAGAAACTTGATATCGGAGTAGTGAAATAGCATAATACTTTTCTTCTTTCTCTCTATAGTTTCTCTATCTAGAGTTTCAGTGAATTCGTGAGAAAATAATGAAGGAATGAACTTTTATTTATAAAAAAATGGACTGCATAGTAACTAACTCATGAACGGTATAGATTGATTTACTTTAATCTGACGGTCCATATTTAAAGCAAAATCTTTTAAATAAAATATAATATATTCTATTTATAATCTAATAAAACGAATAACTTTATAAAAGATTTTACTATGCAGGCACTATGCATAATAAAATATAATATATTTTAATTATTGTCTAATAAAACAGATAACTTTATAAAAGTATTCTGTTTTATATAAAAAGATTTTACTATTAGCCTAATAAAACGAATAACTCTATAAAAGTATTCTGTTTTATATAAAAAGCTTTTCTGTTTTATTACATTAATAATACTAATAAAACAAAACTGTGTGACTTCTCACGTAAGCATCAATAATCAATACAGTGTGCTACTATGCAACCACGCGTATTACTGTACTTTTAACACCGGGTGTTTCAACAGTTAACGATAAAACTTCCGCCGTTATTTTCATAAAAATATTTTTGTCGTTTTCTCAATCCGACAATAATTCCATTGTGGGGTCTTCCAATGATTGTACCGTCGTACGAATATTCCCCGATAAAAAGAATATTTTCCGACTAATCGAATATTCCCCGACACAACGAATATTTTATATCAACTTGCTTACTTTGAAAAAAAAATTCCACATATTACCCTTAACTTTAAACTTTTATCAATTTAACTATTTACCAAAATAAAAAATTGAATACTTTTATTTCATAAAATTCGGGGTCTCACAGCTACTCCCATCTCCGGCTTTAACTTAATTTGTCTCTCACCAAAAATTTGCCCCTCCTTTCATTGTATAGGCGGCAAATGCTGTCTTTTGCCCCTTCGTTACTCTACCTATCATAACCACTTCTACAGGGTCAGCTGATCCTCTAAATCCTGGTGGTTCGATTGCCTTGAAGTCTTCGAAGTTTGCCGATTGATTGCCTGGATGATTCCCCGCGGCTGGTAATCCCTTCTGCATAGCTTGAGCGTTTATATTCGTTAAATTCTGTATTGGGTCTGGTTTTCCTCCAGCTTTGTTAACAGGTTCTTTTGCCCTTTGGTTTCGTTTTCGTCTTGACCGCATTATCTGATTAAATTATTCTTTATCACTTACATTCTAAGCCTTATCGTATATATTTAGCATATAACACGAAAGTTTGTGCTCAAATAATCATATACTCAAAATATTAGTTTTTTTTTGTAAACTTGGTTTATTGCATTAACCAATGATCAGATAAATAATTATTATCTTTATACAAAACTCATTTCATTAATCCCATTCAAATTCATAGCACTTAACATACCATAGCACATACTGCTTTAAACATCCGCTATCCCTTTGTGACTCAAAAGTCGGGAATCGTTGCTATAACTTATATAAAAGTTAAAAATATTACCTTATACAGACATACTTATCGTATACACTACATAGAATCATATATAGTAATACTAATACTACTTATTTCCTACGCCTTCATTAATAATCAATTGCTTAGTAATCTATATAGTCACCTTATCCTCGACAATCTATTCACACCTAACTACACCTAGTTCGTCCAACTTACCATACATTATGAGTTTAAGAACTCAACACAAACATATGTGTTTAAGAACTCGACATTGACTACATATTCTTTAACTATGCTTTACCTATCAGTCATACTATCGTTTTAGGGTCCGGTACTATACTTTTCAAAAGAACCACCTCATTGAGATAGCTTTCAATGTGAGCCTTTATTTCTGCTATTGGCTTTGATATTGGCTCGGTTATGGAGGTTGACTTCTTCTTTACGATTTGAGGGTATCCTAATCCTTTTCTATCTGACATCTACACACAAACTATCTTGATTATCACTTAATATATACACACAACAATTAATAGTTTTATATAAGTTATCTTTTATTTGATTTGACGATGAACTTATTCAATTCATCTCCCTTTTTAAACTCTATATGAGTTATTTGTATTTTCAACGTTTCCCTCTGTTCCAAGGTTATAGCCTAAGGTCTAACCCACCTAAGATTTTTAACCCAAAGCTCTGATACCATAATGTGACGCCCCCAAATTTAGGTACTTGAAACCCGAGCTCGGTGCTTCACGATACCATTTCTATGAGCGGAATAATACTAATAATAATAACAATAATATAAAAATCAAACTTAATTTACATTTATCAGAGTTTAATCCCAAGTACGCAACATTTACTATAATTCCTTACATGATAGATAATATATATCATTGCCTTAATACAGTTTAACTGTTACAAAAGATACCATTAAGCATATTCTGTTTGCTTTCCTTTTCACTAGTTCTTGCCTGAACCTTCAGGTTGATCACGCTTAGCTGAAAACATTTAAATAAAGCAAGAGTGAGCATTTAAGTACCCAACAAGTAATAACAATTATAAATATTATTTTACAACGAATTTATAGTTGTAAAGTAAACTGAATCGATAATAATAACATAACAATTTTATCTCAAAATTTTGAAACTACTTATTGACTATATATATAGGGTAGTCGACATACTATGAATATTATTTTTAGTTTTTGCTAAGGTTTAGCAGAACTTCATTCGCAAACCGTCATAACTTACAGGCACGAGGGTGATATGCCCAATGTGCCCTGTATTGATCAATACTACATTACAAGAACGATATTATCGTTCACTCTGTCTGCCTTGGGCGCATAAAAGTTTTTTCGTGATCGGGATGTTCATTCTTAGACTGGAATCCGAACCAAAACAATTTGATTGGATACAAAAAGATTTTAACTTATTCAACGATATTTCTGAATTTGTGTCTAGCTGGGTCAAATAGCTTAGACGGCTTATATATATATATATATATATATATATATATATATATATATATCAACATGTGATTAAATACAATGATTATTCAAGTGGGGACACTTGTATAACCATGTTTAGAAATTAACGAATAGAATATATATCTGAAGTACCATATACTAACATGTTGATAAACAATGATCGGATATAGAATATATCTCAATAGGGTTAATAATATAGCATAATAATAATATAATTTTGAAACTTCTTACTCATGTCCAGTGCATAAAGGAAATGCAAAGGTAAGATACTTGCCTGGTCTGCTGCTTACAGTACATAATTTAGATTTATCTTTTATATCACGATCTATCATTAATCAGATCATTCGTTCGATTAGAACAATATACTATAACACATAGTACTGCATTGCGCAGTTAGCACATATCCTAATCACATTGTTACATATGTTTAACAACCATTGAATCACAAATAAATACATATACAGTCAAAATATCTAAGTCCAGATCAATTTCTGAAACATGTCGGTGTACCGACAACTTTATCGGGTAATTATCGAGTCTAAGACTCTGTCCTGTAACTTAGTGTCAGTCATATTATTTTTAAATGACTTAATATAATTTTAAAATATTTATTATAATTTATCATGAATTTTCAAACATCGGAATCATTACTAAATGATTTAAATATTAAACAATTCTATCATCATTAATATTTAATTAATATTAAATTATTAATGAAATCATTTTCAAAATATTAAAGTTATTTCTAATAACTCAAAATACTTTTAAAGTATTAATATTACCCTTAAATAATTTTTTTAAAATATTTAAAATCATTCTTAAATAATTACCATTAATATTTAAATATTAATCCAAATACTAAATGTCATTAATTATAACTTAAAATATTTTTAATTCATTTATATCATTTTAAATGATTTTTAAATTAATAAAACTATTTTTAAACTATTTATTTAATATAATTATTAAATAAATTTAATATCTTTAATAATAATTTAATAATCATTAATATTAAATTATTATTGAAATTATCTTTTAAATATTAAAAGTTATATTTTATAACTTAAAATATCTTTAAACATTTTATTTTCATTTAAAATGATTATTATAATCCAAAAATCATTTTTAAACTAAATTATTTAATATAATTATTAAATAACTTTAATATCATTAATAATAATTAATTAATGAAATTTATCTTTAAATATTAAAAGTTATATTTTATAACTTAAAATATTTTTAAATACCTTATTATTATTTAAAATGATTTTTAATATAATAAAATAATTTTTAATTAATTTATTTAATTCATTTAGTAAATAACTTAATTATCATTAATATTAATTTATTAATGAAATTTATCACAAAATATTAAAAGTCATTCAAAATAACTTAAAATATTTTCTTATATCATAATATAATTTTAAATAATTTTCAAGTATTAAAATCATTTTTAACTAATTTATTTAATAATATAATTAAATAAATTAAATACCTTTAATATTCCAAAAATATTAAATATTTATGAAATATATTTAAAATAATTAAAAACTAATTTTCGAATTTAAAATAATTTTTAATAATTTATTTTGTTTTTTTTAAATAATTAAAAACTGATTTTTTTTAATTATTTTTTAATTTCCAGAAAATAAAATACTATTTGTCGCTAAAGAATTCCTATAGCGACAGAAGCGTCGCTATAGGTGTTCTTCGTGTTCTTGGCCAAACCCAGAAAATGCATGGCAGTGAACGAATGGACAGGTTTGACCTGCAATTAATCTTCACACAAAGTGTTTTTGGACATGTTGTTGATTAGATCATGTAGTACTCGTACAAGGCTACACGATCCAGCAACAACAATGATCATAACTTGCATATCAAACAAAATCTGAGCCTTCAAAGAAGCTGTCAGAGCTGTTCTTCATTTCTGGGTTACCTAGAAATGAAGAACAGTACGACTGGCCTACTTTGGGCTTCCACAACTTGTGATCTAGGTGATGTTTTAGTGATTTAAGAGGTCCAGGTTGTATAACACATGTAGTACTACAGATCTAACACCAAACATTATCATAATCATCAACAGATCAAGCATAACAAAGTCGGTCAAACCATGTCAGACGACATGGTCAAGCGTTTTCTAGGTTACCAAGAAAACAGCTTCCATGTTCGTCTGTCCTAGTTTGACCACCCACTATAATCATCCAGTTTTGTATTTAGGAGATTTTAAGGTATAAACATATAGTGTAAACTACGTACTACAACTTAGATAACAAAACAACAACAAAACTCCAATACACTGACAGATCAAGACGATTAAAAATGTTGTCAGGCCGGTTCTGGACTGTTTTTAGGTTACCCAGAAACACCCTGTCATGGCCGGTCAACGCATTTTGACTTTAAATATCTTGCAATATATGATTGATACGACCCTAATTCAAGTTCTAGATCCTAGACCACATAACATACTACAAGTATAAACCTTCAAAACACAAAAATCATAAACAGGCTGAGATTTACAGCCTCTGACATTTGATGTTAGACCATAAAATAAAATGCAAAATCCGAGCCTCTAGATGTTATGGATCTAACATCTAGCAACCCAGATCACCAATATACACTACTAACAATATATTCTAACACTCAAACCTAACATCTAACAACAGAAAATTGGACAAATTTTTGAGTAGGGTTTATACCTTTACTTTGATCAATTTTGATCTAAGGCTACTGATTTGTTTTTGATATTAGTGGGGCTCGGTTCTTGACTGATCTTAGGAGAGAATTTCGTAGGTTTGGGGCTTGAGAGAAAAGGTTCGAGTGTTGGACAAAAATAAGTGAACAAATAACACTTTCTCTCTCTCCAAATCTATTTATAATACTTGTGTGCATTGTATATGGCTGATTGCAGGCTGAGTTACTGTCATTTTAAGTCAGAATTGTCAACATAGTTGGCCACCAACTCCAACAACTCTAACACTTGTCAAAATCCAATAATTCAAGAGGGGTAAAATGGTCTTTTCGCTTGGAAATTTAAGGGCAAACTTGTCATCCTTATAAACCCTTAGGGTTTGACCCTTAGGGTTTAACTCTAAGGTTTAGCACAAACCAAATGTAGGATTTAGCAATTAGGGTTTGCACAAAAAATAAAATTAAATAAAAATTAAATAACATTTAGTTTCTAAAATTTTGAAATTTGGGTTTTCTAATTATGATTAATTTTTTAATTACTTTATACAGGAACATTAGGATTTAAAATCACTAATTATAATTAACATTGCTAAAATATCAATTAGGGTTTATGATTTTGATAATTAGGATTACAGATTTATAATTAGGTTCTCTAATTATCAAATTAGGGTTTCCAAAACTAACAATTTAATTATAATACTTGTTAATTAATCACATTAACACAATTACAACCACTCTCGAACTAAATTTAAATTTCAAATTAGGATTTTTTAAAAATTAATTAGGGTTTTCTAAAAATTAATTAGGGTTTTTAGATTATAATTAGGGTTTACCTAATTAATCAAATCATTATATAATACACATCATAAAACATATAACACCATCATATAACAGTCTTAAACTCACAGTTGATTTTCAAATTAGGGTTTTCCTCAGTAAAAAATAGGGTTTAACCAATTAATATTAGGGTTTTGAAATTAAACATCATAATTGACTAATCACCATCAACACGTACATACAGCACATATTTATAGCACTGAAAAATTAAAATATAATTAATATTATATTATTATTCTCATACCTTGACAATAATCCAAAATTAGGGTTTGGATTCCATATCTGATTTATTCGTCATATTTAACCTTAATAATTAAGATAAAATAATTAACTTAATAATCTGTTCTAAAATTCATATAATAAAATAATTATTATAATTATTCTAAAAATCACTCCATACATTATTTAAATAATATATGAATATATTTTCATGAAAAATTGTTAATAAAAACATTTCCACTATAAAATTAATTATTATAAAAATATACTTTTTAATAATCAATTATTTTAAAATAAATTTACTTGTAAATAATCATGTAACAAATATATTTTTATTTACCACATAAATACATATACACATTATCTTGTACAAATCCTCATCCTTAAAATATATAAAAAAAAAATTATACGCAAAATTTCAAATTTATTTATATAGAAAATATCGGGTTGTTACATTCACCCTCCCTTATAAAGATTCCGTCCCCGGAATTACCGTTTTAAAACCTATACATACACGGGTACATAGCCCACATACTCTTCGCAAGTAGATCTCGACCAACTTTAATCGAACTGATATTTAACTATTCACATAAAGCTAGTCTATCTGATTAAACGAAAATTTGATTTCTAAAAGAACTCAAATTCCACCTTCAAAATAACCTATAAAATAACTTACTATATTTATAAGAAAATAAAATGGGTTTGAATAATACCTGGAGTTGCATCCCCGAATGCTACAAAATCCTGCACAATAATGTTGAAGACTCATTCGGTTGGTTCTGTTGGTTTGTTTGTTGAAGTTGGTCCCATTATCGCCAGCATCCCGCTACTTTTTCCTGTATTCACATTCCTTACCTCCCTTCTTTTCCTTGGACAGTCTTTTGCCTTATGCTCCGTTGATGCACAAATAAAACATCCACTATACTTTCTTAAATTGTGGCAGATAGGAGAGATATGTCCCTCCTGCCCACACTTATAGCACACTAACTTTCCTTTTAAACACTCTCCCAAGTGATTCTTTCCACAATTCTTACAATGCACAACTTGTTTCTTTCCACCTTCTGGCCTATTTTTCGTATTCGCTACCTTATCTCCTTTCCTCTTTCCAGTTCTACTATCGATACTGTAACGCCCCCAAAATAGGTATACATCAACTATTCTGAGTCGCCAACAAATATTGTCAAATAGACAATATACAAACTCAATGGGTCCTCATTACATTTATTATCACACTATTACATAGAATAGTGAGGACTACTAATGCTATCATCTGGTCCATCACTCCGTTCCCCGACTCGTCCCAACTATATTCTCATTTCTGAAGAGAACAATGAAAGAAAGGGTGAGCTCAACTAGCCCAGTAAGAAATATTATGACTAAGATAATGCAGAATAAATTATCATTAGCCTTAAACAGTGTTAAATTGATACAATATAACAAACATCAAGTTTAACTGCACCGGAACAAGCAACCCATTAGAAGAGTTAAGTAGAGAATAAAAGCTACTATCTTCTATGATTTAAAAGGTTTTTCATGACTTTTATCGCTGAGACTCGGCTTAAAAAATAATCCACATCATCGAATCATCCCTGCACTACGGTCAAGGATATTTTTTAGTATCACGACCACAATTATCCATGCATTACGGGCCAAGAATATTTGTGTATTCATTAATGGTCATGATCATGCCAACCACTGTCCATCAATGCACTACGAGCCAATGAGGACTTTTACCACATCATTTGTAACATTACGGTCATGATTATACCGAATAATCCCTGGTCATAATCATACCAAGTTCATCTATGCACTACAGGCCACAGATGACTTTCAACAGAATATAAACATGAGGATGATGACAATGATATAAGAATTCAATAAAACAAGTTCAAGAATTAATTTATCCAGGAACCAATAACGTCCAAATTGTCAACATGATACTGCTTTGTGGAGTAAAATTCAAGAATGCTCGGAAGAATATTTTCATGAAAAGATACTGGATGAAGCACAAATATCAAGGATATTCCACTAATTTCATGGAGTATAAAAGTCAAAACTTTAACCAACTGAATATAATAAAGAATGGAATAACAAAAGAAATCACTATGCATGCGATAGACCGCATAGACAGGTTATTCCAACAAGAAAATAAATAATGGAACCAAGTCATGCGTAAACGCACCGACATGATATTCCGACAGAATAAAAAATAATGAAACCAGGTCCGGCGTAAACGCATAGACAGGATATTCCGACAGAATAATAAATAATGAAACCAGGTCCGGCGTAAAGCACAGACAGGATATTCTGACAGAATAATAAATAATGGAACCAGGTCCGGCGCAAAACACAAACAGGATATTCCAACAGAATAATAAAAATGTAATAACAGAAGAATTTCACCAAGTATAGGGTAGCCCGCGTATACAGGTTATTCCAACAGAATAATAAAGAATGGAATAACAGAAGTTCTCTTAATGAATAAGAAAGAAAGAATACCCTTTACGAGTACAACAAATAATATCCCTTACCGTAAAAGAAACTTGATATCGGAGTAGTGAAATAGCAGAATACTTTTCTTCTTTCTCTCTATAGTTTCTCTCTCTAGAGTTTCAGTGAATTCGTAAGAAAATATTGAAGGAATGAGCTTCTATTTATAGAAAAATAGACTGCATAGTAACTAACTAATGAACGGTCTAGATTGATTTACTTTAATCTGACGGTCCATATTTAAAGCAAAATCTTTTAAATAAAATATAATATATTCTATTTATAATCTAATAAAACGAATAACTTAATAAATAATTTTACTATGCACACACTATGCAGGCACTATGCAAATACTATGCATAATAAAATATAATATATTTTAATTATTGTCTAATAAAACATATAACTTTATAAAAGTATTCTGTTTTATATAAAAAGATTTTACTATTAGCCTAATAAAACGAATAACTCTATAAAAGTATTCTGTTTTATATAAAAAGCTTTTCTGTTTTATTACATTAATAATACTAATAAAACAAACTGTGTGACTTCTCACGTAAGCATCAATAATCAATACAGTGTGCTACTATGCAACCACGCGTATTACTGTACTTTTAACACCGGGTGTTTCAACAGTTAACGATAAAACTTCCGCCGTTATTTTTATAAAAATATTTTTGTCGTTTTCTAAATCCGATAATAATTCTGTTGTGGGGTCCACCAATAATTGTACCGTCGTACGAATATTCCCCGATAAAAAGAATATTCCCCGACTAATCGAATATTTCCCGACACAACGAATATTTTATATCAACTTGCTTACTTTGAAAAAAAATTCCACATATTACCCTTAACTTTAAACTTTTATCAATTTAACTATTTACCAAAATAGAAAAATTAAATACTTTTATTTCATAAAATTCAGGGTCTCACAGCTACTCCCATCTCCGGCTTTAACTTGATTTGTCCCTCACCAAAAATTTGCCCCTCCTTTCATTGTATAGGTGGCAAATGCTGTCTTTTGCCCCTTCGTTACTCTACCTATCATAACCACTTCTACAGGGTCAGCTGATCCTCTAAATCCTGGTAGTTCGATTGCCTTGAAGTCTTCGAAGTTTGCCGATTGATTGCCTGGACGATTCCCCGCGGCTGGTAATCCCTTTTGCATAGCTTGAGCGTTTATATTCGTCAAATTATGTATCGGGTTTGGTTTTCCTCCAGCTTTGTTAACAGGTTCTTTTGCCCTTTGGTTTCGTTTTCGTCTTGATGGCATTATCTGATTAAATTATTCTTTATCACTTACATTCTAAGCTTTATCGTATACATTTAGCATATAACACGAAAGTTTGTGCTCAAATAATCATGTACTCAAAATATTAGTTTTTTTTTTGTAAACTTGGTTTATTGCATTAACCAATGATCAGATAAATAATTATTATCTTTATACAAAACTCAGTTCATTAATCCCATTCAAATTCATAGCACTTAACATACCATAGCACATACTGCTTTAAACATCTGATATCCCTTTGTGACTCAAAAGTCGGGAATCGTTGCTATAACTTATATAAAAGTTAAAAATATTACCTTATACAGACATACTTATCGTATACACTACATAGAATCATACATAGTAATACTAATACTACTTATTTCTTACGCCTTCACTAATAATCAATTGCTTAGTAATCTATATAGTCACCTTATCCTCGACAATCCATTCACACCTAACTACACCTAGTTCGTTCAACTTACCATACATTATGAGTTTAAGAACTCACCACAAACATATGAGTTTAAGAACTCGACATTGACCACCTATTCTTTAACTATGCTTTACCTATCAGTCATACTATCGTTTTAGGGTCCAGTACTATACTTTTCAAAAGAACCACCTCATTGAGGTAGCTTTCAATGTGAGCCTTTATTTCAGCTATTGGCTTTGATATTGGCTCGGTTATGGAGGTTGACTTCTTTTTTACGATTTGAGGGTATCCTAATCCTTTTCTATCTGACATCTACACGCAAACTATCTTGATTATCACTTAATATATACACACAACAATTAATAGTTTTATATAAGTTATCTTTTATTTGATTTGACGATGAACTTATTCAATTCATCTCCTTTTTTAAACTCTATATGAGTTATTTGTACTTTCAACGTTTCCCTCTGTTCCAAGGTTATAACCTAAGGTCTAACCCATCTAAGGTTTTTAACCCTAAGCTCTGATACCATAATGTGACGCCCCCAAATTCAGATACTTGAAACCCGAACTCGGTGCTTCACGACACCATTTCTATGAGCGAAATAATACTAATAATAATAACAATAATATAAAAATCAAACTTAATTTGCATTTATCAGAGTTTAATCCCAAGTACGCAACTTTTACTATAATTCCTTACATGATAGTTAATACATATCAATGCCTTAATACAGTTTAACTGTTACAAAAGATATCATTAAACATATTCTGTTTGCTTTCCTTTTCACTAGTTCTTGCCTGAACCTTCAAGTTGATCACGCTTAGCTAAAAACATTTAAATAAAGCAAGAGTGAGCATTTAAGTGCCCAACAAGTAATAACAATTATAAATATAATTAGTGAAAACAAATAAATGTTTTATTTGTACATCACTTCTACAACGAATTTATAGTTGTAAAGTAAACTGAACCGATAATAATAACATAACAATTTTATCTCAAATTTTTGAAACTACGTATATACTATATATATAGGGTAGTCGACATACTATGAATATTGTTTTTAGTTTTCGCTAAGGTTTAGTAGAACTTCATCCGCAAACCGTCATAACTTACAGGCGCGAGGGTGATCTGCCCAATGTGCCCTGTATTGATCAATACTACATTACAAGAACGATATTATCGTTCACTCTGTCTGCCTTGGGCTCATAAAAGTTTTTCTGTGATCGGGATGTTCATACTTAGACTTGAATCCGAACCAAAACAATTTGATTGGATACAAAAAGATTTTAACTTATTCAACGATATTTCTGAATTTGTGTCTAGCTGGGTCAAATAGCTTAGACGACTTATATATATATATATATATATATATATATATATATATATATATATATATATCAACATGTGATTAAATACAATGATTATCCAAGTGGGGACACTTGTATAACCATGTTTAGAAATTAACGAACAGAATATATATCTGAATTACCATATACTAACATGTTGATAAACAACGATCGAATATAGAATACATCACAATAGGGTTAATAATATAGCATAATAATAATATAATTTTGAAACTTCTTACTCATGTCCAGTGCATAAAGGAAATGTAAAGGTAAGATACTTGCCTGGTCTGCTGCTTACAGTACGTAATTTAGATTTATCTTTTATATCACGACCTATCATGAATCAGATCATTCGTTTGATTAGAACAATATACTATAACACATAGTACTGCATTACGCAGTCAGCACATATCCTAATCACATTGTTACATATGTTTAACAACCATTGAATCACAAATAAACACATATACAGTCAAAATATCTAAGTCTAGATCAATTTCTGAAACATGTCGGTGTACCGACAACTTTATCGGGTAATTATCTAGTCTAAGACTCTTATCCTGTAACTCAGTATCAGTCATATTATTTTTAAATGACTTAATATAATTTTAAAATATTTATTATAATTTATCATGAATTTTCAAACATCGAAATTATTACTAAATGATTTAAATATTAAACAATTCTATCATCATTAATATTTAATTAATATTAAACTATTAACGAAATCATTTTCAAAATATTAAAGTTATTTCTAATAACTCAAAATACTTTTAAAGTATTAATATTACCCTTAAATGATTTTTTAAAATATTTAAAATCATTCTTAAATAATTACCATTAATATTTAAATATTAATCCAAATACTAAAATTTAAGTCATTAATTATAACTTAAAATATTTTTAATTCATTTATATCCTTTTTAAATAATTTTTAAATTAATAAAACCATTTTTAAACTATTTATTTAATATAATTATTAAATAAATTTAATATCTTTAATAATAATTTAATAACCATTAATTTTAAATTATTATTGAAATTATCCTTTAAATATTAAAAGTAATATTTTATAACTTAAAATATCTTTAAACACTTTATTTTTATTTAAAATGATTATTATAATCTAAAATCATTTTTAAACTAAATTATTTAATATAATTAATAAATAACTTTAATATAATTAAAAATAATTAATTAATGAAATTTATCTTTAAATATTAAAAGTTATATTTTATAACTTAAAATATTTTTAAATACCTTATTATTATTTAAAATGATTTTTAATATAATAAAATAATTTTTAATTAATTTATTTAATTCATTTAGTAAATAACTTAATTATCATTAATATTAATTTATTAATAAAATTTATCACAAAATATTAAAAGTCATTAAAAATAACTTAAAATATTTTCTTATATCATAATATAATTTTAAATGATTTTCAAGTATTAAAATCATTTTAAACTAATTTATTTAATAATATAATAAAATAAATTAAATACCTTTAATATTCCAAAAATATTAAATATTTATGAAATATATTTAAAATAATTAAAAACTAATTTTCGGAATTTAAAATAATTTTTAATAATTTATTTTGTTTTTTTAAATAATTAAAAACTGATTTTTTATAATTGTTTTTTAATTTCCAGAAAATAAAATACTATTTGTCGCTAAAGAATGCCTATAGCGACAGAAGCGTCGCTATAGGTGTTCTTCGTGTTCTTGGCCAAACCCAGAAAATGCATGGCAGTGAACGAATGGGCAGGTTTGACCAGCAAATAATCTTCACACAAAGTGTTTCTGGACATGTTGTTGATTAGATCATGTAGTACTCGTACAAGGCTACACGATCCAGCAACAATAATGATCATAACTTGCATAGCAAACGAAATCTGAGCCTTCAAAGAAGCTGTCAAAGCTGTTCTTCATTTATGGGTTACCCAGAAATGAAGAACAGTACGACTGGCCTACTTTGGGCTTCCACAACTTGTGATCTAGGTGATGTTTTAGTGATTTAAGAGGTCCAGGTTGTATAACACATGTAGTACTACAGATCTAACACCAAACATTATCATAATCATCAACAGATCAAACATAACAAAGCCGGTCAAACCATGTCAGACGACATGGTCAAGCGTTTTCTAGGTTTCCCAGAAAACAACTTCCATGTTCGTCTGTCCTAGTTTGACCATCCACTATAATCATCCAGTTTTGTATTTAGGAGATTTTAAGGCATAAACATATAGTGTAAACTACATACTACAACTTAGATAACAAAACAACAACAAAACTCCAATACACTGACAGATCAAGACGGTTAAAAATGTTGTCAGGCCGGTTCTGGGCTATTTCTAGGTTACCCAGAAACACCCGGTCATGGCCGGTCAACGCATTTTGACCTTAAATATCTTGCAATATAAGATCGATACGACCTTGATTCAAGTTCTAGATCCTAGACCACATAACATACTACAAGTATAAACCTTCAAAACACAAAAATCATAAACAGGCTGAGATTTACAGCCTCTGACATTTGATGTCAGACCACAAAATAAAATTTTTCCAGATTTTGTAAAATGCTAAATCCGAGCCTCTAGATGTTATGGATCTATCATCTAGCAACCCAGATCACCAATACACACTACTAACAACATATTCTAACACTCAAACATAACATCTAACAACAGAAAATTGGACAGATTTATGAGTAGGGTTTATACCTTTACTTTGATCAATTTTGATCTAAGACTACTGATTTGTTTTTGATATTAGTGGGGCACGGTTCTTGACTGATCTTAGGAGAGAATTTCGTAGGTTTGGGGCTTGAGAGAAAAGGTTTGAGTGTTGGACAAAAATAAGTGAACAAATGACACTTTCTTTCTCTCCAAATCTATTTATAATACCTGTGTACATTGTATATGGCTGGTTGCTGGCTGAGTTGCTGTCATTTTAAGTCACAATTGTCAACATAGTTGGTCACCAACTCCAACAACTCTAACACTTGTCAAAATCCAATAATTCAAGACGGGTAAAATGGTCTTTTTGCTTGGAAATTTAAGGGCATACTTATCATCCTTGTAAACCCTTAGGGTTTGACCCTTAGGGTTTAACCCTAAGGTTTAGCACAAACTAAATATAGGATTTAGCAATTAGGGTTTGCACAAAAATAAATTTAAATAAAAATTAAATAACTTTTAGTTTCTAAAATTTTGAAATTTGAATTTTCTAATTATGATTAATTTTTTAATTACTTTATACAGGAACATTAGGGTTTAAAATCACTAATTATAATTAACATTGCTAAAATATCAATTAGGATTTATGATTTTGATAATTAGGGTTCCCGATTTATAATTAAGTTTTCTAATTATCAAATTAGGGTTTAAAAATTTAGGGTTTCCAAAATTAACAATTGTAATTATAATACTTGTTAATTAATCACATTAACACAATTACAACAACTCTCGAACTCTAATTTAAATTTCAAATTAGGGTTTTTTTTAAAATATCTTAGGGTTTTCTAAAAATTAATTAGGGTTTCTAGATTATAATTAGGGTTTACCTAATTAATTAAATCATTATATAATACACATCATAAAACATATAACACCATCATATAACATTCTTAAACTCACAATTGATTTTTTAATTAAGGTTTCTCTTAGTAAAAATTAGGGTTTAACCAATTAATATTAGGGTTTTGAAATTAAATACCATAATTCTAATCATCATCAACACGTACATACAACACATATTTATAGTACTGAAAAATCAAAATATAATTAATATTATATTATTATTCTCATACCTTGACAATAATCCAAAAATAGGGTTTGGATTCCATATCTGATTTATTCGTCATATTTAACCTTAATAATTAAGATTAAATAATTAACTTAATAATCTGTTCTAAAATTCATATAATAAAATAATTATTATAATAATTCTAAAAATCACTCCATATATTATTTAAATAATATATGAATATATTTTCATGGAAAATAGTTAATAAAAATATTTCCACTATAAAATTAATTATTATAAAAATATACTTTTTAATAATCAATTATTCTAAAATAAATTTACTTTTAAATAACCATGTAATAAATATATTTTTATTTGCCACATAAATACATATACACATTATCTTGTACAAATCCTCGTCCTTAAAATATATAAAAAAAATTATACGCAAAAATTTTCATTTATTTATATAGAAAATATCGGGTTATTACAGTCACTGACGGACAGGTACATGAACAGGAGAACATCATCCCTGGGTGGTACCAAAATAGGAGCTTTGACTAGTTGCTCTTTGATGGTAAGGAAGGCATTCTGACACTCATCATTCCATTTCATGGAGGAGTTCTTCCTTAACAGCTTGAAGATAGGTTCACAGGTTGCTGTGAGTTGAGAAATGAATCGGCTAATGAAGTTGGTTCTTTCCAAAAATCCCCGTATTTCCTTCTCTGTCTGAGGAATGGGCATTTTCGTAATGGTCTGGATTTTGGTAGGATCCAGCTCAATTTCTTTGTGGCTGACTAGGAATCCTAGCAACTTGCCTAATTTAACGCCAAAGGCGCGCTTAGCTGGATTCAACTGGAAGTTATACTTACGCAACCTGTTGAATAGCTTTCTGAGATGGTCTAACTGGTCCTCCTCCTTCCGGGACTTGACAATGATGTCATCCACGTAGATCTCAATCTCTTTGTGCATCATGTCGTGGAAAAGAGCCATCATAGCTCTCTGATAGGTAGCTCCGGCATTGATGAGACAGAATGATAACCATCTGTAGCAAAAGGTTCCCCAAGGAGTGATGAAAGCAGTTTTCTCACGATCTTCCTCAGTAACCATGATCCGATGGTATCCCGTAAAGCGATCAGTAAAGGAGTACATGCCGTATTGCGCAGTATTGTCAATGAGAATGTGGATAAAGGGCACGAGAAAGCTATCTTTAAGGCAAGCTTTATTTAGATCCCGATAATCCACGCAGACTCGCACCTTTCCTCCAGGCTTAGGCATGGGAACGATGTTAGATATCCACTCAGGATATATGGACACCATGATAATGCCATCTTGAAATTGTTTCACAATTTCTTCTTTCACCTTTAAACTCCATTAAGGTTTTAATCGCCTGAGCTTCTGCTTGACTGGTTTGAATCCCTCTTTAATGGGAAGGCGATGAAGAACAATGTTAGTGGACAAACCCACCATGTCTTCGTGAGACCATGCAAACACATCCTGGAATTGGGTTAGTAACGTAACCATGTCATTTCGTTGATTTGGGGTAAGGTCTGAACCAATCTGGATTAACTTAGGGTTTTCTAAGGTTCTAAGATTAAAGGAGGTGGTTTGATCAAGTTTGGGTTTCGGCTTGTCTTCGACCCATTCTTTGATCTTCGAAGGCACCTCATTGTCCTCTTGTATTTCCAGCAAGTCTGAGTCCAACTTTTCATCAAAGTTACAATCCTTGTGGAGAAGAGGCAACTTATCAGCAAGTACATGCACCTCTAATTTCAGAGTCCTGAAACAAAATGCTTTCACTTAATATATATGAAACTGTTTAATTATACATAATGTTAGCATATACAGACAAAACAACTGCTAATACTGTATAGAAAAGTAAGCAGTTATTGTATCTACAGGGCAGAAAGAAGTCCTGCCCATTTTACCCTTATCGACCAATGCAAGGAGTGCTGCTTCAATTGGCAAGGATAAAGTCCTGGTGGACAGCATTGATGGAGGGGCTTTCATCGTCCTCCTTTTTTTGAATGATGGGGTATATCTGTTTGTATGTTCATCATGAACAATAATGCGCATACCCGACATTATCCGAATGACATTTTATTTGATTCTTTGTTTCTCTTCCTCCACTTTAGAATCTGGAACAAAGACTTCTTTAGCTTTGAATGGCACTGGTTTGGGAAATAGCATAGCTATCACATTGGTTGGCACCTTTACAGGAGGTTGTGCGGACTCAGCATTTGAAGGCGAAGATAAACGCCGCGTGGTTGAAGTTGAAGGAATCTGCTGATGCTTATGAGGATTCCTCCGACTACAACTGGAAGAATAGCCTAGTCCAACTGTCCTAGTTTGACTGGCTATTTGGATAGGGTACTTGACACCTTGGTGATCTTTACCCAACCCTTGTCTTGGCTAATGACCCAAAGACATCATTTCGTGAGTAGCCGACATTACTTCAGAAGAGATCTTGGGTACGGGCAATGGCATTCCCAAGGCATGAAATTGAGGTTGCTTACTTCCAAAGTGTGGAAACTGACCAGCTCAAAATCAGAATTAAAACTGATGAATGGTATGTCACCTTGTTGAGGGCATTTCGGTTATGCATTGACTGTAACTAGGCTATTGTTGATAATGTATTTCAGTTACTGATGAAGGGTGGAGGGGACTGCCCCAGCCATATGAATCCACGATCTTCCCAAGAGTAGGTTGTATCCCGAATCTATCTTGAGTACGTGAAAAGACACACAGAATGTATGGGGACCAATCTCAATTGACAGCTCAATCTCTCCAACCGAATTACGGCGGGATCCATCAAAATCTTTGATGATCGTATGGATAACTTGGATTCAATTGAGATTGATGTTCATCTTCAACAATGTAGCGTATGGACAGATATTCAAAGATGAGCCTCCGTCTACTAAGACTCCAGCTAGCATATATTCAGAGGACAAGACCGCGATGTGTAACGGCTTGCAATGACCTGTCCCTTTGGGCGGTATGTCATCATCAGTGAAGGATATCACATTGTTGTTGAAAATGTGATCAACCAAATGTTAAAACTTTTCCACATCCACTGATGTTGGTAAGTAGGCTTCTTACAAAACCTTCAGTAGAATCTTCCGATGATCTTCAGAAGTTAAAACCAAGTCCAAGATTGAAATTTGGCGTGGAGCTTCTCTTAAGCTTAAAACCACCTTGACTTCATTATGACCCATGGCACGGAGGAATTTTTTAATCTTATCTATGGGAATCTTCCCCTTTGATTTGATGGTAGACTTCATCACCCGTTGGGGAACATACAGTGGATTCTCCTTCGACACTGTAGCAGTTGTATGTGAGGTGAATCCTTCAGCTTCTCCATAATTCAAAAGAACTTTCTGTAAGCTGACAACAGGATATTGTGGTCGGAATGGTAAGTTGATTGGCTCTTGAGCAGCCACTTTCAAAGGATTGTTGCTTCCTCTAAGTTGAATGGTAGATATAGGGCGTGGCTTGACAATGCCATCAGCCTTAGTAGAGATAACTGCTACCAATCCTTTCCATTTAGTAGGATAGGTATTTTCACTTCCTCATAGCACAGTATCATCGTCTGCTAGTTGCAGGACACCGCTATCAATGAGATTCTGGATAAGTTGGCGGAGTGCCCAGCATTCTTCTGTGCTATGATCGCGAGAATGGGAGTGATATTGACATACTCCACCCGTATTAAATCGTCCTGAACGGGGATTGATTAGAGGTAGGAGGGAAGTAATCCTTCCTTCATTGATTAGCATTTGAAGGATTTCCTCCATAGGTTGGCCCAGATATGTAAATTCCCTTCTGTTGGCAAAATCTTGACGAGCTTTGGCATTCACTCTCTTTGCCACTTTGTCCTCCATTGTTCCACTTTCTAGAGGTGAAGGTGGAATGTTCATGACAAGAGGAAGGAGACTAGCATGCTTCTGGCTGTTTAATTGGCGTGTGACTTGATGTTGGTAGGTCACCATTTCTGCCAATTGCTCAATTTGTTTGCAAAGAGCTTTTATCTTTCGTTCCATTGAGAACTGGAACTTGGAATAATCCCGTTTGTCAACACCGTCTTTGATGATCTGGGATGCTTCACCATTAGAATTGGAAATTTGTCTAGTGCTCCAATTAATCATGTTGACTTCTTCCTCTTTGTGTGGAGGAAGAGGGTTGTCTTGAACGTGAGGCTGATCGGGTTTGGTGACCACGATCTCACCGTTGTCTATCAAGTCTTGGATCTAATGCGTCAAGGCCCAACAATCTTGCGTATCTTGTCCAGGTGCTTCGGCATGATAAGCACTTTTTCGAGTAGCATTAAAACCCCTACCATTAGGGCTGGCTGGTGGAAGAAGATGCGTGATTTTCTTCTGTGTAGTCAAAAGAGTGAGAATAATCTCGAGAGAGTCCCCTAAGGGTGTGCACACTCGAGGGCGTTTGACTTCTCCACGTTTTGGTACTGGAGGGTTTGAAGACTGTGCTTGAAAGGGAGTGTAATTTCTCCTCTGGATAGGCATGTTCTGATTGCCTTTTTGACCCTGTAGTATCAGGGAAACATCCTCTTCTTTCTTTTGATGGACCCTCCGGGGGTTGTTTCTATAATTTCCAGATTGGATGTGTTTAGAAACAGCTTTAAGAGCAGCTAGGTCTTGAATCTTTCCTGACTTCAATCCCATCTTAGTCATTTCCCCATATTTGATCATTTCAGAAAATGGTTTACAGATGCCAGCTAAAACTCTCTCATAGAAAGGAGCTTCTTGTATGTCGATAAAGGTCATAACCATCTCTAACTCTGTCATAGAAGGAATAACTTAAGCAGCAAGGCGCCTCCACCTTTGAGCATACTCTCTGAATGACTCGTTGGACTGTTTCTTGACCTTGGTAATCTGGTACCGGTCAGGAGCCATCTGAGACTAAAAATTGTATTGTGTAAGGAAGGCGTGAGCTAGCTCTTCCCAGCTATGGATCTTTGAGTTATCTAATCTGGTATACCATGAATGGGCTTCTCCAGTCAGACTTTTTTGGAATAGCTGCATTCTGAGCTTCTCATCCTCTGTTTAGGATCCGAGTTCTCCAATGAATACATTCAAATGTGTGTAAGGATCTCCTAACCCATCATACTTTTCAAAGTCAGGAGTTTTAAATTTTTCTGGATAATGAACACCGGGGAATATACAAAGGTCAGCATATGAAATACTCCCGTGTGCTCCAATTCCTTTGATAGAACATAGGGTTTCTTCCATTTGAAGAACTTTCTTTCTGATGTCACCAGTGTCTGGATCTTTTGTAAGATGGGCGACATCATGACTTTTGTTGGTTGTATCCAACTGCAATTCAGGTACTGTAATGACTTTATCAGGACCTTGGGTTCCTCCTTGCGTGGAGGATTCAACATGTACGGGTATTTTTGGACCCTGCGTAGATTGATGTAGTTCTTTAAGCAAAACAACCAAGTTTGTAATTTGTTTAGTTAATCCGTCGAATTCTTCGAGAGAAACAGGATTAGACTAGTCAGATGAAGACATGATTGGCTGTAGGCCTGTGGCCTTTTTGGACTTTGACCGGGTAACAGGTTCGAATGCTTCCCTGTAAAAAAACTGGCATAGTTTATTTTTAGGGGTGGTGTAAATGTCAACATGCTATGTGATGTGTCCATTTTAGGAATTTTGTCCTGCAAAACGGATGTTAGCTATTCGAAGTACAGGATAACATGTTAATGTAAATATGTACGTGCATATATTTCTTCATATTTCTCATTACATGGAGATGAATATGGAATGTAAATTACAATTAATTGGCTTTACAAGTAATTTGAAATGAGAAAGCATGAAGAGACTTTCTTCCGCGTTTGGTTTATAAGAGGCTGACCTATCTTAGGTTACTCTCGCGGCTTTTCGGCAAGAAGGTTCCCAAATCATCGTAATTTACTCAACGGGAAGTTAATTCGGTCTTTCAACTGGAGCGAATTTGGGTGGTGCCTTTCTTGAGCCTCAGGGAATTAGTCTTCCCACGAGTCCAGTAATCAAACACCGACAGGATAGCCTCCTGGTGGAGGAACCACACAACATACATTCACATACATCGCGTCTCACCATATATAAAAATGATGACATGTGCGAAGCACTAATATCACAGGCAGATATAGTGTAAAGCATTAATCGCAGTAAAGATATGCATTCGTACACATTCATCATAAATATAAATGCAACATCCACACACAAGCATACAACGGTTTTGAAAAGCTTGTAATAGCGGCTTAAGTCCTCTTACTAGAGTCCCCAGCAGAGTCGCCACCTGTCGACGTCGGGTTTTTTATTTATCCCTTTTTCATTACCTGTTCTTTTATGTTCTCATTTTATGTGAGATTTGTTTGAAAACCACGTGAAAAAAGGTCCGACATGTGTAATGTCGACGATTGGACTATAAGAGTCACCAGTTGGTTTTTTAACCTGTTGTACCAACACAACCGAGAAAAGGTTTACACATTGACCCAGTGATGTGACACTGCTAAACGGGTCGGTGAAACTGAGATTCATTTAGGGTCCGGGGACTTACTTATGCGGAGGGAAGGTGTTAGGCACCCCCCGACATCTGTGTTACCACGATGACTGCTACTTTTCAAGAAACTGTTATATGACTGTGTGTGTGTGTGTGTGTGTGGGTCAATGTGTTGTTATTTGGAAGTAGTGTTATGCCTAGTTTGCACCTATATACAAAGGGTTTGAATTTATGTAAAAAATTATGTTTTAAACAAGATATAGCAGTGATGTTTTAGAAAAGAGGTTTTCAAACCCTTGTGCTCAATAGTAATTGAGGCCTTTGATACTTCCATTTTATTTCGTATTCGGCGTGATTGATTTTATTTTACAGATGCGAGGCATCTGTATGAAAATAATGTACAAAAAGGTGCTGAATTCCTCGTGGGTATGAAAACCATCTGAGGACATCCAAACATCACAGATAAATTTACAAGTTGCTTACAGCTGAAAAGGTCCATCACGGGAACCGAATCTAGATTCAGTGGATTGAATCTGTGATCACATGATTCCTAGGCTCACATGATGCCGCAATTAATAAAAATGCAGTAAGCATGTATATATAAAAACTGTATATATATATATATATATATATATATATATATATATATATATATATATATATATATATATATATATATATACAGACATGATCACCAACCACGAAGTACCTCCATGGGGGATTAGAAATATAAATAAAGCTGTAAAAGTTATCAACCACCACGGAGGAAACTCCAGACGGGACTAAATGTACAGATAGCTGTAAAAACGGTCAACCACCACGAAGTAAACTCTAGGTGGGATGAAATTTAAATATATATATATTAAAGTAGTAAACGCTCTAGACCGAAGTCTAGGCTCAATCGAGGCATAACTCGATAATGTTAGTCCATATATATAAATATATATGTATATACAAACTGAAATAAAACCACGGACCGAAGTCTGGGCAAACACATGCAACACGACTCTCAATGTGAAGAACAGTGTGTGCAAAGATGAAAAGAAAGGCTTTAAAGTGTGTGAAAAGGTTTACAGTGGGCTGCCAAAGAAGATTTCTATATCTTTAAAGTAGATAAACACTGGCTTCAGCAGGTACAAAAGTAGCTATATGTGAGCTTACAAGTGTTTAAAATGAGAAAGCACTCAGTTTAGGGTGAGTATAGAGAAAATTGGGCAGGGCTTCCTCGCCGTTTTCTCTTACAAAATGGCCATCCCAAGCCCTCTATTTATAGAGGGTGCCGCAGGTGTACCAGAGGTTGCCCGGGGTGCCCCGAGCATCGTGGGTCCCACTGTCTCGAAGTACGTGCACGTAGGCAACGTGATGTTCGCTCGAACTTTCAAAATTGCAATCCGAGTATCCGATTGAGGTATATAGGACCTATTTCGGACCGTCGTTGTCGAGAGTTATGCAATGATATGGGATTAGAGGTTGTACGAAGTCATAAAGATGGGACGATGCCCTCCGGTCTTCATCTTCAAATTTTATCCGTTATAATGCGCAATAGTCACTTGGGATTAGTTCTTATGAGCTTTTATGGGGCATTATTGTGTAGAAATATATGTATGAAATGTTGAGACGGCGTGATGTGGCGTCAAGTTAGCGAGATGACGACTTTGCCCCTCACCGGGGTTATCTCCAGTTTGGGATGATAAGGCAGACATTGCTCAGGGTTATCGCTGAGACTGGATTGCTGCAATGGTGGAAGGTCCTCAGTGTCATCTCTGAGGTGTGCTTATCTTGTACTGAGTGCATCAGTGTGAGCGCCGAGGTCGAAGCTGATGGCATGCATTTGAAACAAGCATTTCTGGTGTTATCTCTAGAACTGCTACTGCCTTCCTTGGGGTTATATCCAAGGTTGGAATATGCTATTGTGACGCCCCCAAAATAGGTATACAACACCCATTCTGAGTCGCCAAATACATGATACAAAAAGCAAACTACAACTTCAATAATACAATTGTCGTGCAAAATACGACAACACATACTGTGAGTTTAAATACAAATATTGTCTTCTGGACAATATCCACACTCAAATAAATCCTCATTACAATTATTCAAACACTATTTTACAGAAATAGTGAGGACTGCTAAAACATCTTTCTAGAACCATCACTCCATACCCCGACTAGATCCTGCTATGTTCTCACCTCCTGAGAAGAAAAATGGAACAAAACGGAAAAGGGTGAGCTCAACTAGCCCAGTAAAGAATATTATGACTAAGATAATATACAACAAATTATTTTTAGTCTTCAACAGGGAAAAATCTGATAGAATATAATCGACAACAAGTTTTAGATCAACAACTGCAGTGGAAACAGCAAACCATTAGAAGAGTTAAGTAGAGAAAGAATTCTACTATCTTCTAAGATTTAAAAGTCCATCATCAATATTTTATCCCTGTAACATCGATTAATAATCATCTTTAACCAAATATTCATCTTTGCACTACAGGCCAAAGATATTCATTTGTATCACCTGTCAGTCATGTTCATCTCAACACCTGTTCATCTTTGCACTACAGGCCAAAGATATTCATCAAGTAATCATACATCTTTGCACTACAGGCCAAAGATATTCAGTAATATCATCATTTAGGACTGAGGATGATGAAAAATATCTTAAAGAGAACGAATCCAGTGAGACAGAAGGACAAATAGTAAGGATTCGTATAACAGTTTATCCAAGATCAATAATACTTCATAATAATCAATTATGAAGCAGAATTCAAAAATAAAGATCAAAACATGGATACAATCAAAGATAGTAACCATAATAGACATCTTGGACAAAAAGGAAAAATTTTATTTTTCGGTGAATAGTGCCGTATACGTGAATAGTAACCCCGACACAAAAAGTTTCAAATTTGATAAAAACTCGTGTTAATATTTCAGCATAATGATATTGAAGAAAATAATGACATTTAAGAAGAAAATAATATCCCTTACCTCAAAATATCAGTACTTCTGGTCGGAATACCGGTATAAGGCTGAGAGAAACTTACTCTGATGAATATAAACTCTCAAAGTATCTAAATACTCACAAAATACACTCAATAATCTAGAGAGAGAAAGAGAGAAAACTTATTTCTGGTGTGATTTTCAATTCTAACTTAGCCCTTTATTTATAGGAAAATGTTAGCACGCCGAAGCAGACTTAACTTGCAATCTGATGGCTTTACCTGCTACTATTCCCACCCACCACATTTGAATAAAAATCTCAGCACATTTTTTCACCAACCAAGAGTGGGGCCCACCAATTCTAGAATTTTCCATCAAAATGATAAACTCCAAAAATTCAACAATTTCTGAACAAGTCATCTCGTAAAATTCATAATAAATCATACGTTCATTTTTAACGGTTCAAAATTTGTGGACATATACTCAACTTATATATGTATAACATATCCAAAAATTACCACGATCCAACGGTTGGATTAAAAATTATAACCCCCGCAAAATATCTCAAAAACCCTTATTTTTAATACCTCCATTTAGACAAAAATACTGATAAAAACCTCAACATTAACTCCTTCATTTTTAACCACAAAAATATATCCCTCATTTATATCCACATAAAATAAATATTTCCTTATCATATGAATCAATAATTAATTATTCACAAATAATATTACAGAATCACATTTATGACAACCAGGCCGTTCCCAAGAAAGAGGGGGCTTTCCAATAAGGATTTTTCCTTACTGGCGCGCAATTAGATGACCAAACCTCTCCTTAGAGAGAACTTTCTAGACATTACCAATAATGTTATCTAATAATATTACTCAAATAATATGAATTATTGATCTGATAATGGAAAATACTGTGCAGCAATAATTATTGAAACAACAATAATATAAAATATCAACGCAACAATTATGGAATCAATAAAATAAAATATTAAACAATAACTATTGTAACAATTATTGAGTAGTGCCTTCTTACGTAAGAATCAATAATTGGTGCAATACCGTGTGCTACTGTATTTTAACCACCGGCTATTCCAACAGTATTAACGGTAACAACTACGCTGTTATTTATAAACAACTTATACTTGTCATTTTCTTCATCCAATCGCTTTCCGTTATGGGGCCCACACAAGGCTGCGCCGTCGTACGAATATTCCCCGACAGCAAGAATATTCCACGACCAAACGAATATTCCCCGACAAAATGATTATTTTATAACCACTTGCTTATTTTGCAAAATTTGCATAATTCACTCATAACCAAAGTATTATATCAAATTAACCCCTTATTATTCACAATAATATTTAGAGAAAATTTGATTTTATTCATTAATAAGTTGGGGTCTTACAGCTATTCCCAGTGTTGGGACTGAGACGGAACATCTCGGGGTTATCTCCGGGATGAAACGGTCTTCTCCGGTTTGTGTTTCGGTATTGTAACTACAAGCCTCGGGGTTATCTCCGAGGTTAGAATTGTTACTCTCGGTGTGTGTTCCGGGATTAAGGCTGTTACTCCCAGTGGTATCCGGGGTCAAGCTGTTCCTCCCGGTGGTATCTGGAATGGATATGAACCGTCTTCCAGGGTTTCCTCTTAAAAGACGAATCTGCGTTCCTGTGATGTCAATAACAGATATGCAAAAAATTTCGAGTGTCTACAACTTGGATTTTGGTGGGATCCAGCTCAATCCCTTTATGGCTGACTAGAAATCCTAGCAACTTGCCTAATTTAACGCCAAAGGCGCATTTGGCTAGATTCAACTTCAAGTTGTACTTACGCAACCTGTTGAAGAGCTTTCTGAGATGGTCTAGGTGGTCTTCCTCCCTTCGGGATTTGACAATAATGTCATCCACATAGATCTCTATCTCTTTGTGCATTAAGTCATGGAAAAGAGCCATCATAGCTCGCTGATAGATAGCTCCGACATTAATGAGGCCGAAAGACAACTGTCTGTAGAAAAAGGTTCCCCAAGGCGTGATGAAAGCAGTTTTCTCACGATCCTCCTCAGCAACCATGATCTGATGGTACCCTGCAAAGCAATCAGCGAATGTGTACATGTCGTATTAAGCAGTATTGTCAATGAGAATATGGATAAATGGCACAGGAAAGCTATCATTAAGGCAAGCTTTATTTTGATCCCGATAATTCACGCAAACTCGCACCTTTCCTCCAGGCTTAGGCACGAGAACGATATTGGATATCCATTCAGGATATGTAGACACCATGATAATACCAGCTTGAAATTATTTCACAATTTCTTCTTTCACCTTTAAACTCCACTCAGGTTTCAATCGCCTGAGTTTCTGCTTGACTGGCTTGAATCCGTCTTTAATGGGAAGGCGATGAAGGACAATGTCAGTGGAAAAACCCACCATGTCTTCATTAGACCATGCAAACACATCCTAAAATTGGGTTAGTAGTGCAACCATGTCATTCCTCTGGTTTGGTGTAAGGTCTGAACCAATTTGGATTAACTTAGGGCTTTCTAAGGTTCCAAGATTGAAGGAGGTGGTTTGAACAAGGTTAGGTTTAGGTTTGTCTTCGACCCATTCTTTGATCTCCGGAGGCACCTCAATGTCCTCTTGTATTTCCATTAAGTTTGAGTCCAACTTTTCATCAAAGTTACAATCCTTGTGGATAAGAGGCATCCTATCAGCAAGTGCATGCATATCTAAGTTCAGAGTCTTGAAACAACATATGCTTTCACTTAATATATATGAAACTGTTTAATCATACAAATTGTTAGAATGTACAGACAAAATAACTGCTAATACTATACAGAAAAGCAAGCAGTTATGATATCTACAGGGAAGAAAGAAGTCCTACCCGTTTTACCCTTGTCGACCAATGCAGGGAGTGCTGCTCCAATTGGCAAGGGCAAAGTCCTGGTGGACTGTAGTGATTGAGGGGTTGTCATCGTCCTCCTTTTTCTCGAATGATGACCATTACGTCTGGGCAATCATCGTCTGGGGTTTATTTGTTTGTATGTTCATCATGGACAATGATGCGTATGTCTGACATCATTCAGACGATGTCTTGTTTAATTCTTCATTCCTCTTCTTCCACCTTGGGATCTAGAACAAAGACTTCCTTCTCCTTTACCGGTATCAGTTTGGAAAATAACATAGCCATTACATTGGTTGGCACCTTTACCGAAGTTTGTGCAGACTTTGGATTTACCGGTGGAGATAATAGTCGTGTGGCTAAAATTGAAGGAATCTGCTTATGCTTATGTGGATTCCTGTGGCTGGAATTGGCAGAATAGCCTAGTCCGGCTGTCCCAATTTGACTGGACATTTGAATTGGGTGCTTAATACCTTGATGATTTTTACCCAGCCCTTGTCCTGGCTGGTTTCCCAATGACATCATTTCTTGAGTTGCTGCCATCACTTCGGCAGAAATTTTGGTACGGGGAATGGCGTCCCCATGGAATGGTATTGAGTGTTGCTCACTTCTAAGGCATGAAAATTGATTGGCTCAACATCTGAATTGACATTGATGAGTGGTATGTCACCATGTTGAGGACATTCCGGCTTAGCGTTAACTGTGACTAAGCTATTGTTGATAATGTATTTATGTTGTTGATGAAGAGTGGAGGGGACTACCCCGGCCATGTGAATCCACGGTCTCCCCAAAAGTAGGTTATATCCTGTATCTATTTTGAGCACGTGAAAAGATACACAGAATGTATGAGGACCAATCTCGATTGGCAGCTCAATCTCTCCGACTGAATTCCGACGGGATCCATCAAAAGCTTTAATAATCGTATGACTGCTTCGGATCCATTTGAGATTGACGTTCATCTTCAGCAAAGTAGCATAAGGACAGATATTCAACAACGAACATCCATCTATCAAAACTCCAGCTAGAATGTATTCAGAGGACAAAACCGTAATGTGTAACGACTTGCAATGACTGGTCCATTCAGGCGATATGTCATCATCAGTGAAAGATATCACATTGTTGTTGAAAATGCGATTAAACAAATGTTGAAATTTTTTCACATCCACTGATTTCGGCAAGTATGCTTCTTCTAAAACCTTCAGTAGAATCTTTCTGTGATCCTCAGAAGTTAAAATCAAGTCCAATATTAAGATTTGATGTGGAGCTTCTCTTAAGCTTAAAACCACCTTGACTTCACTATGACCCATAGTACGGAGGAATTTTTCAATCTTCTCCATGAGAATTTTCCCCTTTGATTTGATGGTAGGCTTCATCACCCGTTGGGGAAGACACAATGGATTTTCCTTCGACACTGCAGCAGTTGTATAAGAGGTGGATCCTTCAGCTTCTCCATAATTCCGTGGGACTTTTTGTAAGCTGATAATAGGATATTGTGGTCTGAATGGTAAATTAACTAGCTCTGGCGCAGCCACTTTCAAAGGATTGTCAACTCCTTTGAGTTGAATTGCTTGTATTGTGAATGGTTTGACAGTCCCATCAGCCTCAGCAGATATAATTACTACCAGTCTCTTCCACTTAGTAGGACAAGTATTCTCACTCTCAAATAGCACAATATCATTGTCCGCCAGTTGCAGGACACCGCTATCAATTAGATTCTAAATAAAGTGGCGGAGTGCCCAACATTCTTCTGTGATGTGACCGCGAGAATGGTAGTAATATTGGCATACTCCATCAGAATTAAACCGTCCCGAATGGGGATTGCTTGGAGGTAGGAGAGAAGTGATTCTTCCTTAATTGATTAGCATCTGAAGTATCTCCTCCATAGGTTGGCCCAGGTATGTAAATTCCTTTTTATTGGCAAAATTCTGATGGGCTTTGGCAGTTGCTCTCTTCGTCACTTTGTCTTCCAATGTTTTATTTTCTGAAGGTGACGAGGGAGTATTCATAACCAAGGGAAGGAGACGAGCATGCTCCTGGCTGACTAATTGGTGTGTGACTTGATGGTGATACGTCGCCAATTCTGCTAATTGCTCAATCTGCTTACACAGGGCTTTTATCTTTCGTTCCATCATAAACTAGAACTTTGCATAATCCCATTCGTCAACACCGTCTTTGATGATCTGGGATGATTCATAGTTAAAATTAGAACTTTGTCCATTGCTCCAGTTAATCATGTTAACCTCTTCCTCTTTGTGTTGAGGAAGAGGGTTGTCTTGTACGTGAGGTTGATCTGGCTTGGTGACCACGATCTCACCATTGTCTATCAAATCTTGGATCTTGTGTTTCAAGGCCCAACAATCTTAAGTATCATGTCCAGGTGCCCCGAAATGATAAGCACATTTCTGAGCAGCATTGAAACCCCTCCCATTAGGGTTGGCTGGTGGAAGAAGATGCGTAATTTTCTTCTGAGTGGTCAGAAGATTTAGAATATTCTCAAGTGAGTCCCCTAAGGGAGTAAATACTTGTCGGCGCTTGACTTCTCCACCTTTAGGCAATGGAGGGTTTGAAGACTGCTCGAAAAGGAGTGTAATTTCTCCTCTGAATAGACATATTATGTTTGCCCTTTTGACCTTGGAGTATCAAGGAAACATCCTCCACTTCCTTTTTATGGACCCTCCGGGGGTTGTTTCCATAAGTTCCGGATTGGATGTGCTCAGTAACTGCTTTAAGAGCGGCTAGGTCTTGAATATTTCCTAACTTTAACCCCATCTCAGCCTCTCCATGTTTGATCATTTCAGAAAAAGGTTTACCAATGCCAGCTAAAACTCTCTCATAGAAAGGAGCTTCTTGTATGTCGATAAAGGTCATGACCATTTTTGACTCTGTCATAGAAGGAATCACTTGAGCAGTAAGGCGCCTCCACCTTTGAGCATACTCTCCAAAAGACTCATTAAACTGTTTCTTGACCTTGGTAATCTAGTACCGGTCAGGAGCCATCTAAGACAAGAAACTGTATTGTGTAAGGAAGGCATGAGCTAGTTCTTCCCAACTATAAATCTTTGCATTGTCTAATCTGGTATACCTCGAACGGGCTTCTTCTGTCAGACTCTTTTGGAACAGTTGCATTTTGAGCTTCTCATTTTCTGCATAAAATCCAAGTTCTCCATTGAACACCTTCAAATGTGTGTAAGGATCTCCTAACCCGTCATATTTTTTGAAGTCAGAAGTTTTGAACTTCTCTGGATAATGAACACCAGGGAATATACAAAGATCAGCATATGAGACACTTCCATGTGCTCCAATTCCTTTGATAGAACGAAGGGTTTCTTCAATTTGAAGGACCCTTTTCTTGATGTCACCGTTGTCTATATCTCCGTTGAGATGGGTGGTATCATGAATTTTGTTAGTTGTATCCAACTGGAGCTTAGGTACTGTAATGGCTTTATCAGAACCTTGGGTTCCTCCTTGTGTTGAGGATTCAGCATGTATGGGTATCTTCGTACCCTGAGTAGACTGATGTAGTTCTTTAAGCAGAACAACCAAAGCTATAATTTGTTTACTTAATTCGTCAAATTCTTCACGAGAAACTGGATTAGTTTGGTCAGATGAAGACATGATTGGCTGTAGGCTCACGACCTTTTTGGACTTTGAACGGGTAATAGGTTCGATTGCTTCCCTGCGACAAAACTTGCATAGTTTAGTCTTAGGGATTTGTATAAATGTCTACATATCATGTGATGTGTCCGTTTTAGGATTATTATCCTGCAAAACGGATGTTAGTTGTTTGTGATACAGGATAGCATGTTAATTAAAAATATGTAGGTGCACATATTTCTTCATATTTCTCATTACATGGAGATGAAGATGGAATGAAATTACAAGTAATTGACTTTATGAGTAATTTGAAATAAGAAAGCATGAAGAGACTTTCCTCCGCATTTGGTTTATCAGAGGCTGACCTATCTTAGGTTACTCTCGCGGCTTTTTGGCATGAAGGTTCCCAAATCATCGCAATTTACTCAACGGGAAGTTAATCCAGTCTTTCAACTGGAGCGAATTTGGGTGGTGCTGTAACGACCCCAAAATTCATACAATTTAATTATCGACTTCAGTCATTAATAATACGTCTAGCTTCTGATTTTACAGCATTATTCAATGTTAAACTTAATAAAATGCAGAATAATTAAAACTTTTCTGTCGTCTTACTTTAATTCCCTGAATCAAAACCTTTATCATTTACATACATCTGAATCAAGGTTAATTTATGATTCGCTTCGTCAGAGTTATTATATATATAAATATATATACTTACATATCAAGTTGATATCCTTTATACATCGGATATCTTCAACAAGTTACCTTAATATAAGTTTTATATTTCCTACTACATTCATTTCTTCAACAAATTCTAGGTTTTATTTCATAACCTTCACTTGCACTCAATTATATTTTGAGTCTTATATATTCTTAACCCATCCATTTCCTTTTCTAAGGATCGTTATCATAAACACTCGGGATATTACATTCACCCATTATTCTAAGAATTTCGTCCTCAAAATTTTATTTATTAATCTTCATTCATTCAATCTATCAAAATAGATTTTACGTTAATACTTTATTAAAATTTTCTATTAAAAGTTTTACATTATTCTTTGATAACTCATCTCCTTCTCATTTCAAAATTTCTTTTCTCACTTATTGAATATATTCATCATTCAGTGTCGCATTCTACGACTTACTTCTTTCTAAGGAGTATTATCCTTACCACATTCACCTTTTAGAATAGCAAGAATCTTCCATAATTGCTCAATAATTGGGAAGCAGTATGAATAACTCAGGAATTTAAAAGATTCCAAATCATGCTTAGGGGTCATAAGACTTTGAATTACGTCCCTAGGTTATCTGAAAGTAGTATGCAAACAAGCCAATCGTGTTTGATGATAAATCATATACTTTGTAACAATCTTATTCATTTATTAATAAAAACTATTAATTTATTAAAGGCTTTTAATTATCTACATGATGTTGTTTCATAATATGTGATAAACCCATAGTTTTAAGCAATGCTTTTAGAATAATGATGATGATCATTCTAATGAGATCTAAATTCTTTGAAAGCTTAAAACTAAAATAGTTCTCAATCGTTTGATTACTAAATTGGGAATTAGTGAATCCGGATAGATTGGTACATACGTTGCTTGCTCATTGGATGAGGATGATTGATCTCATGATCATTTGTGTAGAGACACTAAAGCAAGTATATAGGTGCTTATTAGAGAATAAGTTTACTGAACGTGGCTCGCTAAGGAATATCTAATTGAGTTTTACTTGCCTGTCAATAGGAATTCCTATAGTGATAGTAGTACAAGTGATCCTTAGACTTGAGATCATCATAGTATCTTGTGTATGATGAGTTATACTTTGACTTATTCCTTAAGACCCTTAGGGTATATATCAAAGGGTATGCTTGGGTATAATAAGTTGTACATGGAGATAATGTATGATCAATAAAGAATCTACCGCTTCTAGTAAAAGAAGAGAAATGTTATATGTGATCCGATAAATGACAACCCAGTAGTCCTTTGCCAAGGCAGAATAAAATTAGAAAGGAGTTTCTAATTTGTATTATTTTGAGTTGTGCATTTAAGGATCGAAACACATATAATTAAATAAAATAAGACTTGACAGTAATTTCATGTCTTATATTTAATTGGGACATTGTATGGTGAAAGGATTGAATTGTACGGTAACTATTTATTCAAATGTTCTTTTATGATTAATGTTGAAATATATATTATCTGGAAAGTCGTTGATCGCTAGGGAGGCTTATCCCTATTGTAGAATAAATATTATTTATTTAAATAAATTAATTGTTTAATTTATTTATTTAAATAAGATTAGAATTGTTCTAATTGATTTATTCACAACCGATTTAATATGGAGAACCTAAAGTGTCACACCATAAAAGGAAGAATAATTATTTAAGAAGTTAATGGCATAATCGTAATAATATGTTAAGTATATTTAATTTAATCTATGGTGTTAGAATAAATTAAATAGCTTAATATTTATTATTTAATATTTTAGAAATATTAAATATAAATTAATAAGAGGAGTCTTATTAATATTATTACAATTATTATTATTTTAATTTCTAAAAGAGTTTAGGAATTAATTTAATATAAGTACTCTCATTTATTCCTAATAGGATTAGGAGAAAAAATTAGTTAAAGGAGTTTAATTAATTATCCCTAATAAAATTAGGGAGCCCATTTAATTAAAAGAGTTTAATTAAATAAATAATACATTACTTTAACTAAATAGGGTTACCTGATATTTTTATAAGGGGAGTCGTATATCAGATATCAATATACGCAATTCCAATAGTTGAAGAGTACGTTCTTTTTCTACAGAGATAGAAAATTAAGGTTTAGTCAACCACCCTTCTTCTTGAATATTTCTTCTTCCTTGGTGGATTACCTCTAGAGGCCAAACACTTGGGTGGCTAACGTTGATCAAAGGAAGGAACAAAACCCGGTGGATTCAAGTTGAATGCGAAAAAGATTGGAGGTGAACTTGTACCTGAGGAAACTCGAATCTTCAAGGGTATGATTTTTGTTCTTCGTATTTTCATTTAATTAATAATTGTGCATAAAGGTTGATCCGGGTATATGCCTTGTAAAATTTTAAAACTCTTGTGTTCTACGTTTCCACTTAATTTATGCAATTTGATTGCGTACATAAATATTACAAACCTAACAGTGGCATCAGAGCCAAACCTTTATACGAATTATTAATTGTTTTAATTTGATATGTATATTGATATGTGTTTAGAACAATTTAATTGGTCATAAGTTATTTTATAAAAAAACGAAATCAAAAGCTGCATCATGTTCCTTCGGTTTACATAATCTTATATTATCTGCAGCAGACTAGCAGTATGATTTCGATTTTTTATTCTGTGATTCGTGCGATTCAAATGAATCAGAACCGATATGATTTATCTAGCAAGGATTCAAGTGAATACATTATTGTTGCTTGACACGTGAATGTATCACTTTGATTATACAGGAGATTCTTATTATGGTTATTATAATATAACGAATATATATATATATATATATATATATATATATATATATATATATATATATATATATATACCGTAATATATATATTATGTATATGTAATATATATTTTAATAATTTTATAATTAAAATAAAAAAAAATTTAATCTTAAAATAAAAAATTTATTTTAATATTAAAATAAAAAAGGTTTATTTTAATTTTAAAATTAAATTTCATGCTAACTAATTAGAGTTGGAATTAGATTCTAGGATAACTAATTAGAGTTAAAATTGAATTCCATGGTTCTTTAAATAAAAGAGTTTATTTGGATATGAAATAAGATTTCATATTATTCAAAATAAAAGAGTTTATTTGTGAATAGGAAAGAGAATCCTAGTTTTCTTAAATAAAGGAGTCTTTTTTTACTTGAAATTGGATTCCATAATTAATTAAAATAAAGGAGTTTATTTTGATTAAAGATTTTGATTAAAATAAAATAGTTTATTTTATTCAAAATTGGATAAATTAAAATAAAAGAAGTTTATTTTGATTTAAATTTGGATTAAAATAAAGGAGATTATTTTGATTTAAAATTAGATTTTATGCTAACTAAATTTGTCCATTAAATGATATCAATGTATATGTTGAATGTTTATTATTCATGAGATGAATATTATTTATTGATGCATATGGTGATGTGTATGATAATAAATGAGATTGATTATGGACTATTGACCAATGTGATTGAATTTTATTTTAGTTGGATGTATGAATGTATGAGTTTTATTAAATGGGGTCTGCGTACCTTGTCTTCTATATTTTTTTAATGTAAATTCTAACTCCCTTCTATGTACTTGTAAGACCCCAACTTATTAATGAATAAAATCAAATTTTTTATATTTATTATTGTGAATAATAAGGTGTTAATTTGATATAATATTTTGGTTATGGGTGAAATATGCAAATTTTGCAAAATAAACAAGTGGTTATAAAATATTCATTTTGTCGGAGAATATTCGTTTGGTACTGGAATATTCTTTCTGTCGGAGAATATTCGTACAACGGCGCAGCTATTTGTGAGCCCCATAACGAAAAATGGTTGGATAAAGATAACGACGAAAATTGAGTTTTTATAAATAACGGCGTAGTTGTTACCGTTAACACTGTAAGAATACCCGGTGGTTAAAATACAATAATACGCGTGGTTGCACAGTAGCACACGGATTGCACAATATTTTTAAATTATTGATTCTTACGAAGGAAGGCACTACTCAATAATTATTACAGTAGTTACTGTTCAATATTTTATTTAATTGATTCAATAATTGCTGCATTGATATTTTATATTATTGTTGTTTCAATAATTGTCACTGCACAGTATTTTCCATTATCAGATCAATAATTCATATTATTTGAATAATATTATTAGATAGCATTATTGGATGTCTAGAAAGTTCTGTCTAAGGAGAGGTTTGGTCACCTAATTGCGCGCCAGTAAGGAGAAATTCTGATTGGAAAACCCCTCTTTCCTAGGAATGACATGGTTGTCATAAATGTGATTCTATAATATTAATTGTGAATAATTAATTATTGATTCATATGATAAGGAAATATTTATTTTATGTGAATATAAAATGTTAGATATATTTTGTGGTTAAAAATGAAGGAGTTAATGTTGAGGTGTTTTATCAATATTTTTATCGGAATGGAGGTATTAAAAATCAATCAGGGTTTTTGAGATATATTGTGGGGGTTATAATTTTTAATCCGACCGTTAGATCATTGTGATTTTTGGATATGTTATACATATATAAATTGAGTATATATCCACAAATTTTGACCCGTTAAAAATGAACGTATGATTTGAGATATATTTGATTGATTTGATTTAGTTAATTATTTATTTGTTAAATAATTAATGTGTTATGTGGATTGAGTTATGTGATTAAGTGAATTATTTAATAAATTATTATTAAATAAAGTGTGACAAATAACTATGTTATAAAGAGTTATTAAAATAAATTAAAGTAATTTTAAGTTGGTTTTTGCCAAACAAGGCTTACGTATATTAATCCTTTAATTTTAAATAATTTGCCAAACAAAGCCGTATGACTTTTGGTTTTAATTTTTGAATTATTGTTATATAAATATAATACGTATAACATATATAATAGTTTTATAACTGATAAATTAATAAGGGGTAATTAGTATACGACGGTTTTAAAAACGTTTTGGAAAGTGTACGTTGATTTGTTTTAAGTTTTAGCTATATCCTGTTGTCTGTATTGTCTAAACCTACGCCTAAGAAAAACTACAGAGAAGAAAAGTGAGAGGTTTTCTAAAAGCAACAAAAAGGTATGTGTTATAATCTTAACATATATTTTATAGTATAACTATTTAGCCTCTGTGTTTCTTGAAACTCAACTTCACTGTATATGAGTTTTTACAAAGGTTGTCTGTAAATCATGTTTATGTAATTGATTTTGAAATTCTGAATAATTATAATTGTAATTGATACAACTAGCATATATATATGTATATGTGTTGCATGCTAAATTAAGTTCATTGAGAAAGAGAACTTGATTTTACAGTGAAAAATAAATATACGAATATATGTTTTGCATGATAACAAAAAAATTTGTGTATGCTAGTTATGAAGTTGAAGGTCATATATGTTTATTTGGTATGAATTTTAGAAAAATCGTAGTTTAAAGGAATCAAATTGGTTATAACCATGGAATTACAGTTTATTGTATTTTATATATCGATAATGGAGTTTTGGTTTTTAAGACAGTGTTTTCAAAGATTTAGTTTCCTAGTATTGTTGATTAGTTGTGTTAAAACTAGTATATGCATGTTGGGTAGTGTGTATATGTGTAATTTATATAAGTTAGCATGTTAATTGGGGTTAATTGCTGTTAAAAATAAAGACAGTAGCTTTGTTCTTTTCTTCGTGGTTGGGTTATGCAAGTTTCGGCGTCCCAGCGCCAAAATTTGAGCCCCAGCGCCAAAAATCTCGCCCTGGCGCCAAAATTCGCGCCCCAGCGCCAAAAGTTGGTGCCCCAGCGCTGCAATTCGCGCCCCAATGCCAATCTCGCGCCTCAGCTCCACTGTATAGACTAGTCCTCGCGCCCCAGCGCCGAATTTGTAGTCTGACTTGGACAGTTTTGACCTCCTATAGTAAAATAGCCATAACTTCCTCATACAAACTCCGATGGAGGTGATTCAAGATGATCCGGAACGAGGACGAGTAGACCTACAACGTTTGTTCTTTAAGTTTTTCAATTTGAGGTCATTAGGATGGGTGAAAATGGTCATCCTTAGGACTGTTGTATTTTCGGAGGCAATCGGAGGGCGTCGGGCATGTACATATGCATGTGTAGTGCTCTTGACCATGATGTATTAGATGAGTTATAGAAGCATAGTAAGCATATACAAGAGAGGCAAATCGGGCGTGTGACGAATGAACGTCGAAACGCCGTGTCAAGTGTTAATGAACTTAAAAAGTGTTTCAATTCAATTAAAATGGATATTATAAGATATGGAATGGGTTTAATATAAAACCAATAAGTAGTCCTAGCAAGACTTAAGCACTTGAACTTCGAGTTTGACTAAGAAGAAATATAGTGAGTCATAAGTCGAAAAGTTAACACAATCTAATTGACCATTGTGTGCTAATTAATAGGAAAGATTATGAGATGTGGAGTAGAGTTTACATTACAATTGCTATGTGTTGTTATGTGACTAATAGTTGATATGTATGATTATATAATTATGTAGGGCACGTGAAGTGCAGATAACTGTAAGCTGTTAAGCTATTATTGGTAAACAACGATCAAGGCAAGTCTTTCGGTTCCTATTTTCTATGTGGACTTGATGAACTATTTTAAATTACATGATATGTTATGCATGTTGAAATCATGAAATGTTAAAGTCAATATATGACTGCATTGTTTTGGCTAAGTAACGATGATTGACTAAGAAACTCAATCTTTATATTTGTTATGTGAATTAAAAGCATGTATGCCATGTTACTTTAATGAGATGTATGTCGAGCATGTTATTATGTGCTATGTGATGCATGAAAACTGTTAGACTTTGCTGGGCTGTCGAGCTCACTCTTGCAAATAACCACTTTTACAGGTCAAGATTTTAAGGTAAAGATACGTGCTATGTAAGGTAAAGCCCGAGATTCGACAATATCTTATCTCTCATAAATTTTCTTTATATTCAGATGTTGTAAACAGGGCTCAATTATTAGAGTGAGATAATGAGTATGTTCAACCGAGGGACCACAACCAGGGTCATACCGGTGGCAGCGGTCATCGAAGCAATGAAAACCAGTAGGGAGGAAAACATTCGGACAAAAGCAGTAATCACTCTAGTGATAATCGTGGCCGTGATAATAGAAGGAGCGAGTCGGGAGGAGATTTCAAAAGGAGAAGGTATAACAACGACAACGTGAAGACGTCAGCATCAACATCAACTATTTCTAGGGGAGGAGAATGAGCACCGGTCGTATGTTACAAATGCAGGAAAGAGGGACACATAAGCCCAAACTGCCCACAACAGTTCAAGGTATGTTATAACTATGGAAAGGAAGGTAATATAGCTAAAGATTGTCTTGTTGCTAAACCAAGTTCAACGGAGATAGTGACTCCGAAGGCTATTTCGGACAAGTCAAAGTCAGTGGTTCCTGGAAGGGCGTTTGTCGTGATTGCCCAAAACGCGAGGAACCCGAACGAGGTGATCGCGGGTAAGCTAATCATAAACTCTTGCGAAGTTTATACCTTATTAGATACCGGTTCTACCCATTATTTTATCTCTCTTGCTTATGCTCAACGTTTGAACTTGACTATGAAGAAATTAGACTTTGACTTATCTGTTGAAACTACGTTAGGAGAAACTTTCGTTACATCTACTGTTTATAAATTTTGCTTGATTCAAGTTGGTACCATCACATTACCTGCTGATCTTATTTCGTTGAAAATTCTTGCATTTGATGTGATTTTAGGGATTGATTGATTAACTACGCATCATACTAAAATTGATTATTTTTGTAAGGTTGTTAGTTTTCATATTCCTAACCAACCTGTTATGCGAATTCAAACAACTAAACCATTAAAGTCAATCACTGTCATTTCAAGCCATAAAGCTATTCGTTTATTGAAAAACGGATGTCAAGCTTTCTTAGCCCATGTCACGGACTTGAACAAAAACACGTCAGATTTGAATAAAATTTCTGTTGTTAATGAATTTATTGACGTATTTCCTGAAGAACTTCCCGGTCTACCCCCGGAACGTGAAGTTGAATTTTTATTAATCTTGAACCAGGTACAAAGCCATTTCTAAAATCCCATATCGAATGGATCCTATTGAACTTCAGGAGTTAAAGGTCCAACTATAGGAGTTGTTGGACATCGGTTTTATTCGTCCTAGTACATCTCCTTGGGTGCTCCGGTGTTATTCGTAAAGAAGAAAAATGGTAGTATGCGACTTTGTATCGACTATCGGGAATTGAACCATGTCACCATCAAGAATAGGTATCCACTACCTCGCATTGATGACCTGTTCGACCAATTTCAAGGAGTAGAATTCTTTTCAAAGATCGATCTTCGTTCTGGATATCATCAGCTGAAGATTAAAACTGAGGATATTCCAAAGACTGCCTTCAGAACTCGGTACGGGCAATACGAATTCTTAGTCATGTCTTTTGGATTGACTAATGCTCCTGCTACTTTCATGGATATGATGAACCATGTATTCAAGGAATATTTGGATCAGTTCGTTGTTGTCTTTATTGATGACATCCTCATCTATTCCAAAAGCCGTGAAGATCATGAGCACCATTTGAAGCTGGCACTACAAAGGCTTCGCGATAACAACTATATGCCAAGCTGAAGAAATGTGAGTTCTGTCTTGAGAAAATAGCATTCCTTGGGCATGTGGTGTCAAAACATGGAGTATCTGTCGACCCGGTGAAGATTGAAGCCATACAAAGTTGGGAGCAACCAAAGTCGGTGACCGAAGTACGTAGCTTTCTGCGCTTAGCTGGTTACTATCAGAGATTCGTGGAAGGATTTTCTCGAATCGCTACTCCTTTAACTTAGCTAACTCATAAAGATACAAAATTCTGTTGGAGCGAGAATTGTGAGAAGAGTTTTCAAGAACTCAAGAGGAGACTCATTTCGGCACCTGTTCTGACAATACCATCTGGTTCGGATGGATTTTTTATCTACAGCGATGCTTCAGGCAAAGGGTTAGGATGTGTTCTCATGCAACATGGGAAAGTCATAGCCTATGCCTCGCGACAACTCAAAGAATATGAGAAGAATTATCCTACATATGATTTGGAGTTGGCAGCAGTCATTTTCGCGTTAAAGATCTGGAGACACTACCTGTATGGGGAGAAAGTGGAGATCTATACAGATCATAAAAGCCTCAAATATTTCTTCACCCAAAAGGAACTCAACATGCGGCAACGACATTGGCTCGAGCTGCTGAAAGATTACGATCATACCATCCAATATCATCCTGGAAAAATAAACGTAGTAGCTGACGCATTGAGTAGAAGATCATATGCGGGTACGAGTGCAATGTTGTTAACACAAAGACCCATTTTGTATGACTTGCAAAGGATGGAGATAGAGATGAAGGCTCTAAGTACCCACATGATGATATCAAACATACGAGTAGAACCGACTTTAATCGATAAAGTTAAAGCTGCTCAAGCTACGGACATGGAGCTGATGCGTATGAAGAAGAAAGTGCAAGAAGGTGTTATTCCAGAAGCAAGAATCGATGAAGAAGGAATACTTCGAGTCAACTTCAGATTTTGTGTTCCTAACGATTTTGACTTGAAGCATAGAATCATGATGGAGGCATACAACACACCATTTGCAATCCATCCTTGGAGTACCAAAATGTATCACGATCTTCGACATACATTTTGGTGGAGCAATATGAAAAGAGAGATCGCGGAGTTTATCTCGAGGTGTTTAACTTGTCAACGTGTAAAGGCGGAGCATCAAGTACCAAAGGGTCCGTTGCAACCACTTGAGATTCCAAAATGTTAGTGGGAACACATTACCATGGATTTCGTTATGGGTCTTCCCAAGGTTTCTCAAGGCATAGATGCGATTTGGGCTATTGTTGATAGATTAACCAAGTCTGCCCATTTCTTGCCTATACGTGAGACTTATTCCCTTGAACGTCTTGCTAGTATGTACGTAAATGAGATTGTAAAATTGCATGGCATGCCAGTATCCATAGTTTCAGATCGTGACCCAAGATTCACTTCACGATTTTGGGTTAGCTTGCAGAAAGCTATGGGCACGGATTTACGATTCAGTTCGGCATACCATCCTCAAACGAACGGACAATCAGAGAGGACTATTCAAACTCTTGAAGATCTATTAAGACTCTGTGTCCTAGATTTCAAAGAGAGTTGGGAGAAGTACCTACCATTGGTGGAATTCTCCTATAATAACAGTTATCAGGAAAGTATAGGTGTGGCTCCATTCGAGGCGTTGTATGGAAGAAAATGTCGTTCTCTAGTATGCTGGGATAAGGTGGGTGAAACAACATTGTTGGGACCAGAGTTGGTATGAATGACTACAGAGAAGATCCAAACAATTCGACAACGTATACAAACGGCACAGGATCGACAAAAGAGTTATGCGGATCTTCATCGGAAGGACGTGAAATTTAATATTGGGGATCATGTATTGTTACGTGTTGCACCATGGAAGGGAGTTACAAGATTTGGGAAGAGAGGAAAGCTCAATCCACGATTTGTTAGTCCATTTAAAATTCTTGACCGAATAGAAAATGTGGCCTATAGACTCGCATTACCTCCAAGTATGTCTCGTGTTCATAATGTTTTTCACATATCTATACTTCATAAATATGTTAAAGACCCGAACCACATTATTGAGTTAGAACCAGACGAGATAGCTGAAGATTTAACGTACGAGGAGGTACATGTTAAGATCTTGAATAGGAAAGAGCATGTCTTACGCACGAAGGTTATACCACAAGTTAAGGTTTGGTAGAGAAACCATGCTATTGAAGAAATGACATGGGAGTTAGAATCAGAAATGAAAGTGAGGTATCCCCACCTTTTTGAAATACCATGTACGTACGTCAATTTTAAGGACGAAATTTCATAAGGAGGGGAGGTTGTAAGACCCCAACTTATTAATGAATAAAATCAAATTTTCTCTAATTATTATTGTGAATAATAAGGTGTTAATTTGATATAATATTTTGGTTATGGGTAAAATGTGTAAATTTTGCAAAATAAACAAGTGGTTATAAAATATTCATTTTGTCGGGGAATATTCGTTTGGTCGTGGAATATTCTTTCTGTCGGGGAATATTCGTACGACGGAGCAGCTATTTGTGGGCCCCATAACGGAAAACGGTTGGATGAAGATAACGACAAAAATTGAGTTTTTATAAATAACGGCGTTGTTGTTACTGTTAACATTGTTAGAATACCCGGTGGTTAAAATACAGTAATACGCGTGGTTGCACAGTAGTACACGGATTGTACAGTATTTTTGAATTATTTATTCTTACGAAGGAAGGCACTACTCAATAATTGTTACAGTAGTTACTGTTCAATATTTTATTTTATTGATTTAATAATTACTGCATTGATATTTTATATTATTGTTGTTTCAATAATTGTCACTGCACAGTATTTCCCATTATCAGATCAATAATTCATATTATTTTAATAATATTATTAGATATCGTTATTGGCAACGTCTAGAAAGTTCTGCCTAAGGAGAGGTTTGGTCGCCTAATTGCGCGCCAGTAAGGAGAAATCCTTATTGGAAAGCCCCCTTTTTCTTGGGAACGGCCTGGTTGTCATAAATGTGATTCTGTAATATTAATTGTGAATAATTAATTATTGATTTATATGATAAGGAAATATTTATTTTATGTGAATATAAAATGTTAGATATATTTTGTGGTTAAAAATGAAGGAGTTAATATTGAGGTGTTTTATCAGTATTTTTATCGGAATGAAGGTATTAAAAATCAATCAGGATTTTTGAGATATATTGCGGGGGTTATAATTTTTAATCCGACCGTTGGATCGTTGTGATTTTTGGATATGTTATACATATATAAATTGAGTATATATCCACAAATTTTGAACCGTTAAAAATGAACGTATGGTTTGTTATGAATTTTAAGAGATGACTGGTTCAAAAATTATTGAAGTTTCAGAATTTATCATTTTGGTAGAAAATTTTAGAATTGGTGGGCCCCACTTTTGGTTAGTGAAAATGTGCTGATATTTTTATTCAAATGTGGTGGGTGGGAATAGTAGCAGGTAAAGCCATCAGGTTGCAGGTTAACATTTTCCTATAAATAGAGGGCTAAGTTAAAATTAAAAATCACACCAAAAACAAGTTTTCTCTCTTTCTCTCTCTAGATTATTGAGTGCATTTTGTGAGTATTTAGATACTTTGTGAGTTTTTATTCATCAGTGCAAGTTTTCTTCAGCCTTATACTGATATTCCAATCAGAAGTACCGATATTTTGAGGTAAGGGGTGTTATATTCTTCTTAAAATGATATTTTCTTCAATATCATTATACCGAAATGTTGGTATGAATTTTTTACCAAATTTAGAACTTTTTGTGTCGGGGTTACTATTCACGTATATGTTACTATTCACATATATAGCACTATTCACGAATACGATACTATTCACCGAAAAATGAAATTTTCTTCTATTTGTCCAAGTTGTCTATTATGGTTATTATCTTTGATTGTATCCATGTTTTGATCTTTATTTTTAAATTCTGCTTTAAAATTGGTTATTATGGAGTATTATTGAACTTGGATAAATTGTAATACGAATCCTTAATATTTGTTCTTTTATCTCACTGGATTCGTTTTCTTTAAAATATTTTTTATCATCATCAGCCCTAAATGATGATACTACTGAATATCTTTAGCCTGTAGTGCAAAGATGTATGATTACCTGATGAATATCTTTGGCCTGTAGTGCAAAGATGAACATGTGTTGAGATGAACATGACCAACTGGTGATACAAATGAATATCTTTGGCTTGTAGTGCAAAGATGAATATTTGATTCAAGATGTATATTGATTGATGTTACATGGATAAAATATTGTTGATGGACTTTTAAATCTTAGAAGATAGTAGAATTCTTTCTCTACTTGACTCTTCTAATGGATTGTTGTTTCCGCTGTAGTTGTTGATTTAAAACTTGTTGTCTATTATATTTTATCAAATTTTCCCTGTTGAAGACTAACTATAATTTGTTGTATATTATCTTAGTCATAATATTCCTTACTGGACTAGTTGAGCTCACCCTTTTTCTTCCATTTTCTTCTCAGGAGGAGATAGTATAGCAGGAACTAGCCGGGGTATGGAGTGACGATTTTAGAAAGTTGTTTAGCAGTCCTCACTATTTTTGTAAAATAGTGTATCAATAATTGTAATGAGTACTCCTTTTGAGTTTTTATACTCTCTATTTGTATTCAAACTCACAGTATATGTGTTGTCGTATTTTGCACGACAATTGTATTACTGAGGTTGTATTTATTTTTGTACCATGTATTTGGCGACTCAGAATGGGTGATGTATACCTGTTTTGGGGGCGTCACAGTACTTCCCCTTAACTGCTGAACAAGGTTTCTGTTTATTTTAAATAGTTTTGTAATAGAAATAGTTAGAATTAATTTTGAAGAATTGGAGATCAAGGAACAAGGAACAAGGAACGCTTGGAGACTCGTTTGTAATGGAGCCCGAGTTTAAATGTAATAGTAATATTTAAATATTAATTCTTGCACCCCTAGGATTTGACCTTTTGGTTCACTTGGTGGCTCTAGTGAACCAAACTAGAATAAAAGTCCATAATCAATCCGGGTAGAATATAATATTCTATATGTGCATGCTTATACTATATATATATATATATATATATATATATATATATATATATATATATGCGTGTGTGTGTGCATACGCGCTAAACAAGATGAGACAAACTAATAACAAACCCCTCAAATATTTTATATTAAGTTGTAACGTTCAAAGATATTTAGAATATCGAACGTCGCCTTCAAGCATGATAGAAACAATAGAGTATTGAATATTTAATATGAGTTTGTTATGCACACACAAGACAAGTATTAAATATTTAAGATGTTATTTTTATTACATATGATGTTTATAAGGAATTGAACATTACTGCTTTGTTGTGCACACACAAGGGCTGTAGTTTTCTCTTCACTTATATGAAAATGCTAGGTCTAACTTAACTTAAATCATTTTAGTTCAGATGTGCACACACTTGACCATTATGATTTAAGAGGCAAAATATAAGGAGTTACATAGTTGATGTAATTGACAAGAGTTGTCTACCTATTTATTTATATATAGTTTGTTGTGCACACACAAGACAATATATATTTGAAATGGGATCCTTATTCTCACTAGCATATCTTTAATTAGAAATTATATATTGAGGGTAATATAGTTTGAAGAAAATAGTTGCAGATACAAATTTAAAATAAGACCTAAATTATTTTGGTAATTAATAAAAGAATTTATGATATAATGTTGTTAAGAACAAATTCATTTATAGAATTTTACATTGTCTAAATTACTATCACTGCGAAGCATATTAGATGTTATTTAACTGGACCGAATTAAACTGATTGGTTAAGGAAATTGAGAATAGTTCTCATGGCTGAAAAATTATCTTATAGCCTTAATATGCCTATCCCTGCAATGGTTGCAGACAATGCCTCTAAGGAAGAGATTGCTGTTTTTAGAAAGTGGCAAGATGATGCACAGTTGGCTCAATGCATCATGCCCGTATCCATGAGTAACAAGCTTTAGCGTCAGCCTGAAACTGTGGATACTTCTACTATACTGCTGCACGTCAAGTAGTTGATGGTGAGGAAAGTAGGACTAATAAATATTAGATATCTAAGGAGCTCTTCTGATCTAGAAAGACCAACGACACTACAGTACAGACACATGTCCTAAACATGATCAATTTGATTGAACAATTAGGACAATGGATTTTATCATGGATGAAGAGTTGAACCAAGATTCGACCTTGCACTCACTCCCAGACTCCTTTCACAATTATTGTGATTTTTTTATATGAACAAGTTAGATATCAGCCTCGCTGATTTGCTTAACATGTTGAAAATGCTGAGTCACTTTCCACCAAGAAAGACCAAGTCTTACTAGTAGGGGCCAAAGGATCTTCTGGAAAGAAGAATGATTTTAAGAAGGTAAATAGAAAGGTAAAACAAAGGATAATAAGAACAAAACTGATACGGATAGCAAAGGAGTTTGCTTCCACTGCAATAAGTGTGACGAACGAGATTTTTATAATTTAATTTGAATATTTATTGAAGTAAATACATATTTTCGAGGATTTAATTATTAGATTAAAGAATTAATTAATGCAATTGTGGCAGATTAATTTAATTATATGTGTAGCATTTATTAAATTAATGTGGAGAATTTTTATTATCAAAGTATGTGATTATGTGGGCTTATTGTATTAAAAGAAATATTTAATATAGCCTATTGGTATTTTAATTAATTTAATTATTAATTAGAGAGTTAATAATTTGACATTATTTATTAATGAGAAATTTAATTATGTGGCTATGTGAATTTATGAGAAATTTTTATATTTTATTTAAAGTAAATTAAATAAGATATTAATTTTATTTTATGAAGGAGTGTGACATTAATTAAACTTTATGATAACATATTTTATTAAATTAAATGGTTTTGAAATCTATTCTTGCTAGCCAAACAAGGCTCTATGGGGACTTAGAAGCAGTTACCATTATTGGGTTAACTGACCACTCAGTGCGTCAGTTCATTCCATATTTACGTCTTCATATTAATTCCTATTTTTCTAAGTCTAAGAACAAACAATCACAGAGATAAAACTTTCAAAGAAATTATTTAGAGTTTTGAAGGAGATTGAAAGAGAAGAATTGAAAAACATTTAGCCTACTAATTTTTACTCTACAGGGTAATCTCCTCCTTCCCAATTTCTATTTTACGTTGTTAAGTTTCATGAATATGGGTTTCAAAGTTTTTGGTTTAAACCTCTGTAATTGGAATAGGAGTAATGATTATAGGTTGTGTGTGTATTATGACATATCACATCGTATTTAATTATATATATTATGTAAGCCATATCATCAAATTCATGAAAACATGTCGTATGTGATTGCTGTAAAATTACAAAGTTTGGGTTATGGCCATATGGCCTTAAACGTGATTTTAATGTGTCAAACATAAATGATTGTGTAAAAATTTATACTCTTATTTGATTATGCATGTTGATACGAAGAGACCAAGCCTTAAACGAACGGATTTGGCCTTATAACAAATCCGTAGTATTAAATTCCATGTTTATGTTCAAGAACATCAAGAACAGTACAATTTACATATTTTAATTCTGTGATTATGTGTTTTAATGGGTTAAAATCACTCTTTAAGTGTTGGGTATTGATTATATATTAATTCTAACATGTGGGTATGATTAAATTCATGCAGTAATAATTTTAATTGGAGTTTTTGGCTGTGTTCTGCAATTTTCGCGAATTGCAGAACAGTTTCTGGTTCGCCGCGCCGCGGCGCCAGTCTCGTGTCTTAACATCCGCGCCGCAGCGTCAAGTACCAGTACAACAGTGGCGCCGCATCGCCACTCTGTAGAATGTCCAGAAATGACTTATTTTTTATAAATGTTCAAGGCAATGTGTTAGTAACTTATAGTAATGAACATAAAAACTTGTTAGACATTTAATGAGGTGTTAAAATAAATTCTTAACACATTTATAACACAATTACATGTAAATTGAATGATCGAATGCATAGATAACTTATTGTTCGTGAAATCTAATTTTTTTTAATAAGTGTAGTAATTGACTAAGTATAGTCATGAATTCGAGTTAGACAAAAGAATAAACTTATGATGTTTAGTACGTTGTAATTGACTGGTATTGTGAACGTAATTGATATGTAGGATTTAAATCAAAGAACGAGTTTAGTTAAAGTGTAATCTACACACGAGGCAAGTTTCCTAACCCTACTTGTTATCGTTATATAAGTTGATTAATTCACCTTTCTACATTGAGCAAGTTCTCATTATTATTGATCAAGTCTGTTTTGTATATTAAAGTTTATAAACCTTTCAAGCATGATGTTGTTATACAATACTTATTCTATTGTATACCTTTTGAGATTCTATTCAATTAAGTTATCAATTATTGTTAAACCTTGTTAGACTAGCGAACCCTTATTGATTCGACTAGTCCATAGTTGATGAGCGTTCTAAATTTCAAAACCCTTGATGAATTATCCAAACCAAACTTCTTTTGGTGCGGACTCGAATGTCAAACTGAGATAAACAACCCTGTATAGGGGATTATTTACGCTTTAGTGTTAAGATATTGTGCACAGTATGGTACTAAGGGCTGATCCCCCTAAGTACGAGAAGAAAGGTCCATATTCTTATAATTGTTAAAGGTTTCAAGTATAACCCTTGATAACCTAGGACATAGTTCAAGGTCTTATGACCCTCATAAATTTTTTTTGATTCTTGCTATTCATTTTTGATTCAAAAGTTGAGCTTTTATATTCGAAGTTATTATTTTTCTCGCATGTTATTATTCATTGTTATATTATTATACTTGTGGGCAATCGTGCTCACTCTTGCATAATAATAACATTGCAGTTAAGAACGAAAGAGCAGACGAGCCTTCCACTAGTAAAGGTAAGGGCAAGATTAACAAGTAATGAAGATTGGTTATTATGTGGTTATGTAATGATATTTAGACTTGATGTTGTTTAAGACTTATTTGTTTATGTTTTCACACAGATGATTTAAGGTTAGAGTAACCTGGGATTTATTTATTATGCAGTTGATGTAACCCCATAAGGGGAGATCTATTATTATTTCTATCTATTTCATGGTTTGATTTTCTTATGGGTAGATAGATGGATGATGTTTGTATAGTGAACACCAAATCTTGTGGAAATGGAAGTACTGGATTTGGGGGTGTCACAATAAGCCTGGACACTGAAAAGAAAACTATAAGAAGCATCTTGTAGAGGCTAACCAGAAGAAGCTTAGTGAAGCTTTGGTTACAAATACAAATTTATTCATGATTTAAAATAAATTTTTCTTTAAGTCAAGGTTCTACTTGGGCATTGGATACCGACTTTGGTTATCATAAATATAGATTTATGAAGGGACCAAGTAGAAGTAGAAAGTTAAACAAATATAAGTAATCCCATGTGTGGAAAATGAAGCAAAAGTTGCCACATTAGCCATTGAAACTTATAGTTTAGCAATGCCTACGTGCAAATCTATTACGTCAATAAGTTGTTATTGTATTCCAGTTCTTGTTAGAAATATTATTTCCATTTTATTATTGAAAAATGAAATCTTTGGTATTATAATTAAGAACAATTATTGTTCTATTTATAATAATAATATTTTGTATAGAACTGGAATATTACTTAATAGATTTTGTATACTTGACTTACATAAAAAATAATTTTACAAATTGAACAAACTAGTATAAGAAAAGGAGATGATCATTCAAAGAGCTGAATGTGTGTATTTGCTGAAATACAAGTGTGAATTATTTGAAAGGTTCAAAGAATTTAGAAGTGAAACAAATTGGTAAAGTATAAGATACTTTGATTAGATCAAGGAATAAATACTTGTGCAATAAGTTTCTAGATCATCTCAAATGGTTTTCTCACAATGGACGCCTCCTGATACGCAATAATTGATTGATGTATCTAAAAGAAAAAATCGTACCTTGTTGGACATGGTGCGATCCATAATAATTTTATCGACATTCCAGTATCCCTCTGGGGTCATGCCCTAGAAATTGCTGCATATTTACGGAAAAGGTAACCTCAAAATCTGGCCCCAAGACTCCATAAAAGTTATGGACAGGGAGGATTCCTAATCTTAAGTATGTTAAGATATGGGGTTGTCCAACTTATGTGAAAAGGTTTCAAAGGATAAGCTTGGGACAAGATTTGACAAGTACAGATTTGTGGGACATCCTAAAGTAAGTTTAGGATATATGTTCTATAATCATACTTAGCAAAAGGTGTTTGTTGCAAAACACGCTACCTTCTAAGATAAAGGTGTTTATCATTGAAGGGGCTAGTGGGAGGATAATAGATCTTGAAGAGTTCAAGAACCACAAAACACTATAAGTCAAATAAGAGGAACCTGTAGATAGACCTATTGTACCACAACTGAATCGTAAATTTGGAATAGTACAGAAGATACATGGGAGGTATGAATTCATCATGGATGATGATGATGAGGTACGTATTATAGAAGATGATGATTCGGTTACACACAATGAGGTAAGAGTTGTAGGCACTCAGAGAAATGGATTGAAGCAAGCTTCTCAAAAATGGAACATTCGTTTTGATAAGACAATCAAAAGAGTTTGATTTTATCAAAAATAAGAATGAACCTAGTGTGTACCAAGGGGTCAGTGGGAGCGCCGTGACATTCCTAATATTATATATTGATATATTATTGATAAGGAATGACATACTAATGATACAATCAATAAAGATAAAGTTGTCTAAACATTCCTCCATGAATGATTTGGAAGAGTATCTTAATTGGGGATACAAATCTATATAGATAGATTTAAAAGGATGCTCAGCTTAACCCAAGGAATGTATATTCATTTGATGCTAAATTTATTTAGCATGGCAAACTCCAAGAGATGTCTCATGTTGTTGAGCCCTGAAGTGTATCTCTCTTAATAATCCCCATAGACTCCTAAAAGAGAGATCGCATGAGTGACAATCATGTATACAATGAAATATACGAGACCTAATATTGATCGGTCATATTTTGGAGAAGATCACTATATGACAGTGAAAAATATCTTAAAGTGCTTAATCGACACTAAGGATGTGATCATGTTTATGGTGGGTCTAAATTAAAACTAGAGGGCTTAACAGACTAAAGTTTTTCAGACATACCAAGACGACAGAAAATCCACTTTAAGGTAAAGGGTTACCTTGAATAGTGATGCAGTGAATTGGAAAGGTTCCAAACAGCAAAGAGTTGATGGTTTAGTGATAAAGACAAAGTATATAGCTGTAAATGAAGCTACAAGTTGATTGTTTGGATGAAAAGTTCATTACAGAACTAGGAATAGTTCCTAAGTCTCATCTTGGATCTAAACATGTGTTGTGGCACTTTCATTTGATTATAGGAATCATTGAAAGATGGGAAATCACTATAGAGATAGTGGACTCTCAAGAACAACATTACATATCCATTAACTAAAGCCTATCCAACAACAGGATAATCGTCACTTAGAGAATAAGGGTATGAGATACCATGACTATTGACTTTAGTGCAAGTGGGAGATTGAAAGTAGTATGCACACAAGCCAATCATGTTTGATGATAAAGCATATACTTTGTAACAATCCTATTCATTTATTAATAAAAACTTTTAATTTATTAAAGGTTTTAATTATCTACATGATGTTATTTTATCATATGTGATAAACCCATAGTTTTAAGCAAAGCTTTTCGAATAATAATGATGATCATTCTAATGAGATCTAAATTCTTTGAAAGCTTAAAACTAAAATAGTTCCCAATCGTTGGATTACTAAATTGGGGATTAGTGAATTCAAATAGATTGCTACATACGATACTTGCTCATTGGATGAGGATGATTGATCTCATGATCATTTGTGTGGAGACACTAAAGCAAGTATGTAGGTGCTTATTAGAGAATAAGTTCACTGAACGTGGCTCGCTAAGGAATACCTAATGGAGTTTTACTTGCATGTCAATAGGAATTCCTATAGTGATAGTAGTACAAGTAATCATTGGACTTGAGATCATCATAGTATCTTGTGTATGATGAGTTATACTTTAGCTTATTCCTTAAGACCCGTAGGGTATATCAAAGGGTATGCTTGGGTATAATAAGTTGTACATGGAGATAATGTATGATCAATAAAGAATCTACCGCTTCTAGTAAAAGAAGAGAAATGTCCTATGTGATTCGATAAATGACAACCTAGTAGTCCTTGGCCAAGGCAGAATAAAATTAGAAAGCAGTTTCTAATTTGCATTATTTGGAGTTGTGTATTTAAGGATCGAACCACATATAATTAAATAAAATAAGACTTGACAGTAATTCCATATCTTATATTTAATTGGGACATTATATGGTGGAAGGATTGAATTGTACGGTAACTATTTACTCAAAGGTTCTTTTATGATTAATGTTGAAATTTATATTATCTGAAAAGTCGTTGATCGCTAGGGAGGCTTATCCCTATTGTAGAATAAATATTATTTATTTAAATAAATTAATTGTCTAATTTATTTATTTAAATAAGATTAGAATTGTTCTAATTGATTTATTCACAACCGGTTTAATATGGAGAACCTAAAGGGTCACACCATAAAAGGAAGAATAATTATTTAAGAAGTTAATGATATAATCGTAATAATATGTTAAGTATATTTAATTTAATCTATAGTGATAGAATAAATTAAATAGCTTAATATTTATTATTTAATATTTTAGAAATATTAAATATAAATTAATAAGAGGAGTCTTATTAATATTATTACAATTATTATTATTTTAATTTCTAAAAGAGTTTAAGAATTAATTTAATATAAGTACTCTCATTTATTCCTAATAGGATTGGGAGGAAAAATTAGTTAAAAGAGTTTAATTAATTATCCCTAATAAGAATAGGGAGCCCATTTAATTAAATAAATAATACCTTATTTTAATTAAATGGGGTTACCTGATATCTTTATAAGGGGAGTCTTATATCATATATCAATATACGCAATTATAATAGTTGAAGAGTACGTTCTTTTTCTACAGAGATAGAAAATTAGGGTTTAGCCAACCACCATTCTTCTTGAATATTTCTTCTTCCTTGGTGGATTATCTCTATAGGCCAAACACTTGGGTGGATAACGTTGATCAAAGTAAGGAACCAAACCCGGTGGATTCAGGTTGGATGCGAAAAAAATTGGAGATGAACTTGTACCTGAGGAAGCTCGAATCTTCAAGGGTATGATTTTTGTTCTTCATATTTTTGTTTAATTAATAATTGTGCATAAAGGGTGATCCAGGTGTATGGTTTGTAAAATTTTAAAAATCTTATTTTCCACGTTTTTGCTTATTTTATGCAATTTGATTGCGTACATGAATATAACAAACCTAACATTATCAAGTATTTTAACTTGAACCTTTAACAGTCATAAGATTATACGGACCTTGAACTCTTCTCCAGGTTTAATAGTGCATCACCACTTTAACAGAATGTTTAGCAATCACATAGACTGAAAACACTCTCTGCAAGTACTCTACGTGATCAGCCTATCGTGCCCCTACGTCGTGCACAACGTATTACATCTTAACATCGTAACGACTGTATGCGTTACTTTCGAAACCATTGTCTCCGATAACATGTCCCCTTTTACAGGGTTGTTCACCTCAACTTCTTAACATTTGAATCTACACCAAAACAATTTGGTTTGGTATAGTTTGACAAAGAACTCTTGAATTTCATAAACATTTTTCAATATTCTTCTAGCTGAATCAAGTAGCATAGACTTCTAGCAATAACTCAGACATCAATGGATATAAATATATATATATATATATATATATATATATATATATATATATATATATATATATATTATTTTAACTAACTCAATTAGTATACCTTTCTTAGTTTTAAAGAAAACCAAATAAAAACTTTTTATGACGTCAAGATACCGTACCGTCTTAATAGTACGTTGAGGATTCCGTCATTTTGTGACTTCACCATACTACATCATACCATAGTGGGCTGACAATCCGATGATCACATCCAACAACAGGTTCAATTACATTTATGACTCCATCGTTTATTATTTCTACACCATATCAAATGGTGTACACGATTATACAAAATACATTTTGATAAGTTAAAATCATTTTTATCTAGCTGAAACAATTAGCATAGACACAAGAATAACAACATTGATTTTTTTATAAAAAAAACCATTGATTCAATCATATGTTCCAACATTTTTCAAAAACAAAGAAATTCAACATCAGCACGAAGTCAATAAATTTTCAAAAAAGTAGCATACCTAGAAGATTTAGAATATCAAATTTTCTCCATCAATTTAAATCTTTACTCCATTACCTTATTACTAACTAATTCTATTTATTTCTAGCACCACCAATGCTCTTATACTAAATATTCTTGTATTTCAACTTACAATCTTCCTATAACCCCAGTATAGTTCATCAAACTTACTACACATTGAAAGTTCAGGACCTTGCCATAATAATATGAGTTTAAGAACTTATCTTAGTCAGACCATAAGCGTCAATTCGCTGAGGGGTTCAAAACATACCATATTATTATGAGTCATGAACTTACCATATGCATTAGTTTTAAGAATCACACCTAATCCTAATAATATCAAACTAATCTTAATAGTTTCTAACTATCAAATATACAAATGAGAAAAGAATTACCTTTTCGTCACATATACATTGATAGCGCGACACTAACATTCAAATGATTATCAATGTGATAAACTGAACGCAAGCACAAAACCCTCGCCCATACAAAGGTTTGTACAACTCAACCATCACATGAGTCCTCAATTGAAATCTCACCTAACTCTATCTTGCTTATAACTTGCTCTTTACTCGATACGAATTTTTTTCGTACCTCATCATTTATAACTCCTCGCGAGTTTACCTCGTACTATTTCATAGTACATCATCTTCATAGCATCAAGCTATAATTATTCAAATAATACAGACCATCTTTCTTTTATAACTTAAACAGATCACATCGTGATATTATTTTATAATCATCTCCCTTAAAACTCATGATCGTTTTGTTTTACGATCATCTTTCTTTCCTTTTTCATCATTAATGATTTCATTTATGATTTTAATCTTACAGACTTTGTCTATTCATCATTATTCGTTATCTTGGCTATTGGAGTTAGGTAACTCCCATTTCTTATCTTTATATCTCTTCAAGATTCTTCTTTGAATTTTCTTGTTTATATAACAATTCTTCCTTTAAGAATTTATAACTTCATTTACATTGCTCAACATTTCATTTGAGTTCCACATTTTCATTATATGTATCCATTTTCTATACTTGGTACACATCGAGTCTCTAATAGTTTCAATATGATACGCTGAGTGGTTTCCCACAAACAACCAACAAACTAGGTTCCGAGTTGCTAGTTCGTATATACCTCCGCTCTATGAATGAATCGTTTAGCCTAGATACCATACAGCAACTATTAAATAGTACGATTGTACCATACTTAAATATAACTTTCTATTCTTAACTTCATTATCATTCTCTTTTTATAGACATTGTCTATTTATTAATACCTTACATTCTTATCATTGGAGTTGGGTAACTCCACATTCATATTCCATATAACTCTGCGAGATTCTTCTTTGAATCCTCTCACGCATGTTTTATCCCTTCTTTATAAATTTCTTAAATTACTTTTTATTGTTGAAACTCTATCTAAGCTTATTCTTTATCATCTTCTCCTTTATTCTCTAAGGTTATAGCTTAGGGTACTCTTACATAAGGTTTATAACCTATAACTCTGATACCAGCTGTAACGACCCCAAAATTCATACAATTTAATTATCAACTTCGGTCGTTAATAATACGTCTAACTTCTAATTTTATATCATTATTCAATGTTAAACTTTATAAAATGCGTAATAATTAAAACTTTTCTGCCATCTTACTTTAATTCCCTGAATCAAAACCTTTATCATTTACATACCTCTAAATCAAGTTTATTTTATGATTCGCTTCATCAGAGTTATTATAATATAAATATATATACTTACATATCAAATCGATATCCTTTATACATCGGATATCTTCAACACATTACCTTAATATAAGTTTTATATTTCCTACTACGTTCATTTTTTCAACAAATTCTAGGTTTTATTTCATAACCTTCACTTGAACACAATTATATTTTGAGTATTATATATTCTTAACCCATTCATTTCTTTTTCTAAAGATCATTATCATAAACACTCGGGATATTACAGGTGCATTTTCTGAGCCTCGTTGGAATTAGTCTTCCTATGAGTCCAGTAATCAAACACCGATAGGATAGCCTCCTGGTGGAGGAACCACACATCATACATTCACATACAACGTGTCTCACCGTTTATTAAAATGATGACACGTGCGAAGCACTATTATCACAGACAGATATATTTCAGTGCAATAAAAAAATGCACTCATACACATTCATCATAAATGTAAATACAACATCCATACACAAGCATATAACAATTTTGAAAAGCTTGTAATAGCGGCTCAAGTCCTCTTACTGGTTTGGTCCTCAGCAGAGTCACCACCTGTGGACGTCGGGATTTTGATTTGTCCCTTTTCTGTTCTTATTTTTTTGTGTTCTCATGTTAGGTGAAATTTGTTTGAAAAAACAAGTGAAAAAGGTCCGACATATATAATGTCGACGATGGACTGTTAAGAGTCGCCAGTTAGTTTTTTAACTGGTTACACCAACACAACCGAGAAAAGGTTTGCACATTGACCTAGTGATGTGACACTGCTAAATAGGTCTGTGAAACCGAGATTCATTAGGGTCCGGAGACTTGCTTATGCGGAGGGAAGATGTTAGGCACCCCCGACATCCGTGTTGCCATGGTGACCGCCACTTTTCAAGAAACTGTTATATGAATGTGTGTGTGTGTGGGGGTCAATGTGCTATTATTTGAAAGTAGTGCTATGGCTCGTTTGCACCTATATACAAAGGGTTTGAATTTGTGTAAAAATTCAGTTTTAAACAACATATAGCAATGATGTTTTATAAAATAGGTTTTTCAAACCCTTGTGCTTAATAGTAATTGAGACCTTTGATACTTCTATTTTATTAAATGTTCGGCTTGATTGCTTATATTTTCGAGATGCGAAACATCTTCGAGAAAATAATATACAAAGCAGTGCCGAACTCCTCGTGGGCATGAAAACCATATGAGGAAATCCAAACATCTTGAATAAATTTGCAAGCTGCTTACAGCTGAAAATGTCAATCACGGGAATCGAATCTAGATTCAATGAACTAAATCTGTGATCATATGATTCCTAGGCTCACATGATACCACAGTTTGTATGAAAGTAGTAAGCAGTTATATATATAAGTTATATATATATATATATATATATATATATATATATATATATATATACAGACATGATCAACCACCACGAAGCACCTCCATGGGGGATCAAAAATGTAAATAAAGTTGTAAAAGTGATCAACCGCCACAGAGGAAACTCCAGGCAGGACAAAAAGTACAGAAAACAGTAAAAAAGGTCAACCGCCACGAAGTAAACTCCAAGTGGGACTATATATATATATATATATATATATATATATATATATATATATAAGCAATTAAACGCTCCAGACGTAAGTCTAGGCTCATCGAATAGAGTTCGACACATAGTTCATATATATATACGAAAGCAATTAAGCACTCCAGACATAAGTCTAGGCTCAATCGAGGAATAACTCGATAATGTTAGTCCATATATAAATAAATAAATAAATATATATATATATATATATATATATATATATATAAACTGAAATAAAACCACGGACCGAAGTCCGGGCATACACACGCAACACAACTCTGAACGTGAAGAATAGTGTGTGCAAAGATGAAGAGAAAGGCTTTAAAGTGTGTAAGAAGGCTTATAGTGGGTTGCCAAAGAAGACTTCTATAGCTTTAAGTGGATGAACACTCGACTCCCGCCGATAAAAAGTAGTTATATACGAGCTTACAAGTGTTTAAGATGAGAAAGCACTTAGTTTAGAGTCTATACAGAGTAAATTGGACATGGTTTCCTCGTCTTTTTTCTCTTACAAACGGCTACCCCAAGCCCTCTATTTATAGAAGGGGGAGCCGCAGGTACCTGCGGCTAGCCGCATATGCACCTGTGGCTGCCCGAGGTGCCCCAGGCTCTGCGGGTCCTGTCGTCTCAAAGTACGTGCACGTATGTAACATGATGTCCGTTCGAAATTTTAGAACTTCAATCCGGGCATCCGACTAAGGTGTATAAGACCTATTTCAGACCGTCGTTGTCGAGAGTTACGCAATGACATGGGATTAGAGATTGTACAAAGTCAGGAAGATGGGACCATGCCCTCCGGTCTTCAAGCTTCAAATTATATCCGTTATCCTGTGCAATAGACACTCGGGATTTGATGTCCTTGGTTCTTGTGGGACATTGTTGTGTAGAAATGCATGTCTAAAATGTTGAGACAGCGCGATGTGGCATCAAGGTGGCAAGATGACGACTTTTCCCCTCACTGGGGTTATCTCCAGTTTGGGCTGATAAAGCAGACGTTGCTCAGGGTTATCTCTAAGATTGGACTGCTGCAAGTGTTGAAGGTCCTCGGTGTCATCTTTGAGGTGTGCCTGTCTTCCCGGTGTTATTTTTTGGTCTTGTACTGAGTGCCTCGGTGTAAGCACTGAGGTTGAAGCTGATTGCATGCATTTAAAATAAGCATTTTCGGGGATATCTCTGAAACTGCGACTGCAATCCTTGGGGTTATCTCCAAGGTTGGCACTGCTACTCCTAGTGTTGAAACTGAGACTGAATATCTCGGGGTTATCTCAGGGATGAATCGACCTTCTCCAGAGGAATTTTCGGTATTAGAACTACAGGCCTTGGGGTTATCTCTGAGGTTGGAACTAATGCTCCCGGTGTGTTTCGGGGTTGAGACTGAACTTCTGGTAGTATCCAAACTGGATGTGAGCTATTTTCTAGGGTTATCTCTAAAAAATGAATATGCCCTCGTACAATGTCAGTAACAGGTGTGCAGAAAATTTCGAGTGTCTACAGCACTTTCCCCTTAGATCTGATGACTGCCTTCATCACTCGTTGAGGGAGATATAGCGGATATTTTTGGATACTGTAGCAGTTATGTTTGATGTTGATCCTTTAACTTCTCTATAGTTCCATAGGACATTTTTAAGGCTGATGATAGGATACTGCAATCTGAATGGCAATACTAGTGGTTCTGGTGCAACCACCTTCAAAGGGTTTACAACTCCTTTGAGCTTTATGGGTTGAATTGTAAGGGATGTGGCAGCCAAGTCTCCCTTAGAAGATATGACTGCTATGATTTCCCTCCATCTTTGTGATCATAGAGGAAATGTATGTCCACTCTCAAGTGATACGGTGTCATCGTCTGCCATTTGCAGGTCACCACTATCAATCATATTTTTGATAAGATGACAGAGTGCCCATCATCCTTCAGTGCTGTGACCACGAGAATGGGAGTGGTATTGACATACTCCGGTAGCATCAAATCTTTTTTAGCATGGGTTGACTGGAGGTAGCAGTGATGTGATTTTTCCCTCATTGATCAGCATCTGCAATATTTCTTCCATCAGTTGACCTAAACAATTGAACTCCCTTTTGTTGGCAAAGTCCCGACGGGCTTGGGCTCTTACTTTTCTGACAAGCTTTTCCTCCAAAGTTTCACTTTCTTGGGTCTGTGGTGGAGTCTTTGTGATAAGGGAAAGGAGACTTGCATGCTCCTAACTGAACAACTATCGTTTGACTTGGTGTTGATGTATCACCAGTTCTACCAGTTGGTTGACCTGTTTGTCAATAGATTTTAACTCCCGTTCCATCATGAACTGGAACTCTGAATAATCCCACTTGTCATAATTATCTTTGCTGGTTTGCGGAGAACCACCCACGTATTTGAGGTACTTGGAACTCTCTCCACTGCCTCTATTGATCATGTTAACATCCTCTTCCTTGTGTTGAGGGAGAGAGTTATCTTGAAAATGTGGTTTTTCGGGCTTTGTTACCACGATCTCACCACTATCTATGAAGTCCTGGATCTAATGCTTGAGGGCCCAACAATCCTGAGTGTCGTGGCCTGGAGCTCCAGAATGATAAGCAAACTTCTTGATTGTATTGAAGCCATTTCCACTTGGATTGGCTGGTGGAAGGAGATGAGTGATTTTCTTCTGAGCTGTCAGAAGTTTGAAAATGTTTTCGAGTGAATCCCCTAAGGGTGTGAACACTCTTGAGCGTTTGACTTCTCCACTCTTTGGCAAGGGAGGATTTGAGGATTGTGCTTGAAAAGGGGAATAGTTTCTCCTTTGAATATGCAAGTTTTGATTGCCTTTTTGAGTTTGTCCTTGAAGTATCAAAGAGACATCCTCTTCTTTCTTCTTATGGACCCTTCGGGGTTTGTTCCCATAACTTCCAAGATTGGATATGCTCAGCTACGACTTTTAAAGTGGCAACGTCTTGAATCTTCCCATATTTTAACCCCATTTCTGCCATTTCTCCGTGCTTAATTATTTCTGAGAATGGTTTTCTTATTCCAGCTAGGACCCTCTTATAAAATGGAGCTTCTTGAATATCTATGAAGGTCATCACCATCTCAGTCTCTGTCATGGATGGGATTACTTGAGCAGCCAGACGCCTCCATATTTGGGAATACTCTCTGAATGACTCATTGACTTACTTCTTGACTTTGGTAATTTGATACCTATCTACAGCCATCTGAGTTTAAAAACTGTATTGACTGAGGAAAGCATGGGCTAACTCCTCCCAGCTGAGGATTTTGGAGTTATCCAATCTGGTGTACTATGCTTTGGCTTCTCCAGTCAGACTTATCTGAAATAACTGCATTCTCAGCTTTTCATTCTCGGCATAGGATTTGAGCTTTCCAATGAACACTTTTAAGTGCGTGTAAGGATCTCCCAATCCATCATATTTCTCGAAGTCGGGAGTTTGGAATTTCTCTGGATAATTAACACTGGGGAAGATGCAAAGGTCTGAATAGGAAACACTTCCATGTTTTCCAATCCCTTTGATGGACCAGATGGTCTCTTCCAAATATCACATGTGTCTTTCGAATATCACCTGTGTCTTGATCTTCTTTAAGATGGGTGATTTTAGGGGTTTTATTGGATTTATTATTTTGAGACTCAGGTATTGGGACTTCTCTATCCGGACCCTGGATTCCCCCTATACAGAGGATTCTGTTTGGATGGGTATTTGTGGACCATGAGTTGATTTTTTAAGTTCTTTCAGGGGAATAGCCAACTCTGTTATTTGATTCCTTAATCCTTCGAACTCCTAGCGAGAGACAGAGTAGGATCAGGTTGGGCACTTGTATCCATGTCTAACGGTGGGCTTAGTGCCTTTTTGGACTTTGAATGGGTAACGGGACCAATCGTTTCCCTACAAAAAGACTATGTAGTTTAGTCGGGGAAAACACGGAAATGTTATGCAATGTGTCCATTTTTTTAGTTGTGTTTTAATGTTCTCCTGTAAAACAGATGTCAGTCATTTTGATGACAGAATAGCATGACAGGTCTTGATATGAAAAGGAATACATATTTAGATACTCCTTTATATTTTCCATTACATTGAGATTGACATGAAAATGAAATTACAAGTAATTAAAATTACAGGTAATTAAAAAGGGGAAGGTATGAAGAGACTTCCATTCGCGTTTGGTTTATTAGAGGCAGACCTATCTTCGGCTACTCTCATGGCTTTTCGGCATGAAGGTCCCCAGATCATCGTAATTTACTAGATGGGAAGTTAATTCGATCTTTTAACTTGAGCGAATCAGGGTGGTTCCTTTCTTGAGCCTCGTGAAATTAGTCTCCCTTAAGTCCAGTAATCAAAAACCGACGGGTTAGCCTTTTGGTGGAGGAAATCACACAACATATATTCACATACATCGTGTCTCATCGTATGGAGATGATGACATATTCGAAGCACTAATATCACGGGAAGATATGGTGCGAAGCACAAAAGTGCAGTAAATAAAGCATTAGTATACATCCATTAAATGTAAATGCAGTATTTACACATAAGCTTAAGCCCTTTTACTGGAGTCCTCAGCAGAGTCGCCGCTTGTCGACGTTGGGATTTTTATTTATCCCTTTCTGTTCTTGTCTTTCGGTGTTCTCATTTTAGGTGAGATTTATTTGAAAAAAATAAGTTTGAAAAGGTCTGACATGTATATGTCGACGATTTGATTGTTAGAGTCACTAATTGGTATTTTTAAATGGTTGCACCAACTCAACCGAGAAAATGTTTGCACAAAGACCCAATGATTTGACACTGTTTAACTGGTTTGGGAAATCGAGATTCGCTAAGGTCTGGGGGCTTTATTAAGCAGAGGAAAGGTGTTAGGCACCCCCCGACTTACGTGATAACACGGTTACTGCCACTTGTCATTAATTTTTATCTGTGTATATGTGTGTGTAGGGCCATGTGCAATTATCTGGAAGTAGTTATATGCCACGTTTGTACCTATATACAAAGGGTTTGACTTTTGTATAAAAGTTTAATTTTAACAAGATATAGCAGTGAAGTTTTGCAAAACATATTTTTCACCCTTATGCTCAATAGTAATTGAGGCCTTTGATATTTCCATTTTATTATGTTTTCGGCTTGATTGCTTTTATTTTCGAGATGCGAGGCATCTTCGAGAAAATAAGATACATAGCAGTGCCGAACTCCTTGTGGGCATGAGAGCCATCGAAGGATATCCAGACACCGTAGATAATTTACAAGCTGGCTGCAGTGGAGAAATATCCATCTTGGTAACCGAATCTAGATTCAGAGACTGAATTTGTGATCACATGATTCCTAGGCTCACATGAAAGAGTAATATGTACAAAAGCTAGAAAAAGAATTAGATTTGAATAAATCTAACCATTCTAGCTTCAACGGTTCCAGTTTCGTCACTTTTGAATCGGTTAAAGTTAGAAATAGCCCGATTTAGGCAATTCTAGCGCGCAGGCTTAAATATTAAATATCTACATTATGAAAGCAGTTAAAGCAGATATTTGTATAAAAACGGTAAATATATATATAAGTATATATTTAAATGAACGATCAACTGTCACGAAGTAAACTCCAGGCAGGACTTTGAAATGTAATTGTATATATATATATATATATATATATATGTGTGTGTGTGTGTGTGTGTGTGTGTGTGTAAAAGCAGTATAAGGCCACGAAGTGAACTCTAGGCCAGACAGGAATGCAAATATATATATATATATATATATATATATATATATATATATATATATATATATATATATATATATGGGGTTACATACACAGCAACCGGTTGCTGGGAGCAACCCCTTTTGGCCCAGTCGCTACAACATGGGGCCAAAAAAGCAGTTTCTCCCAGCAACTGGTTGCTGTTCATGCAACCCCTATATATATATATATATATATATATATATATATATATATATATATATATATATATATATATAGTAGAAAGCTTAAAAATCTAAAAAATCTTACAATGGGTTGCAAAGAAGACTTAAGATAACTTTTGATGCTTGAAAACTCGATTTCCACCGGTTAAACTTTAGTATGTTACAAAACACGAGCTTACAAGTGTTTAGAAAGAAGAATCACTCAGTTTAGAGCATTCTAGCAGGGATTACAGGCTGAAATTGACAGAGTTTTCTCTCATTTTTTCTCTTTTTTTTTCAAATGAGCTGCCAAGAGCTCATATATATTTAAAGACCATATGGCCACGTGTCAACCCACGGCAGCCGCGGGTCTACTTGCGGTTGGCCGACCTACCCCGAGCCATGCGGGTCCTGTCGTCTCGAAGTACGTTCAGTTGGGCTACACGCTGTCCGCTCGAACCTTTATAACCTTCAATCCGGGCATCCGATACAAGAGTGTTGTACCTTTTCAGAATGTTGTTGTCGAGAGTTACACAATGAAATAGGATTAGAGGTTGTATGAAGTCGGGAAAATGGATCCATGACCTGATCTCCACATCTTCAATGTCTATCTGTTGTATTGTCTTGTGTAGTTGTCATTCGGGATTTTGAGTTATGGTTCTTGTGGGATAACTTGGTATGCAGTGTGGATTGAATTATGTTGAGACGACGTTGATGTGATGTTGAGGTGGTAAAATGATGATTTTGCCCCCACTAGGGTTATCTCTTGCTTTTGCACAGATATAGTAGTCGTTTCTCAAGGTTATCTTTTAGATTGGGCTGCTGTGGATGTTGAATGTCTTAGGGGTTATCTTTGAGGTGTGCTTGACCTCCCGGGTTTATCTTCGGGGTTGAACTGAGTATCCCAGGGTTATCTCTGAGGTTGAAATTAACTTTTCTGGGGTTATCTCTGGAACTTTGACTAAATCCCTCGGGGTTATCTATGAGGTTGAAACTGAATCTCCCGGGGTTATCTCCGAGATTAAACTGATTCTCTCGGGGTTATCTCTGAGATTGAAAACTGAACCTCCCGGGGTTATCTCCGAGGTTGAAACTGATATAACTTCCAGGGTTATCTCTGGAAGACGATTCTGCCCTCCTTCAAGGTTAGTAACAGGAATGCAAAATTTTGAGTGTCTACATAACTGAAATAAGTCTTTTTATTAATCATTGACATATGTTAATAAGTTGATATGCAATCCTAGTTGGCAACTCATTAGATTAAATAAGTGGAATTATGGAAAGGAGATTTTTATTATTATTATTATTATTATTTTAATTAATTTTTTTTCTTTTTTTAAAATTTTATAAATTTTTTGTTTTTTTGTTTTTTTGTTTTATTTTCTATCTTTTTCTTTTTTTTCCTTTTTTCCTTTTTTTTTGTTTTTTTGTTTTGTTTTTTTTTTTGTCTTTTAATACCCTCAAACTTAAACATTTGCTTGTCTTCAAGCAAAACAAAACAATGTTATACTACACAAAAACAACCATGATGCAAATGTGAACTATACTCTACAATCCTATAAATCTGGTAACAAATCAGTATGACTATTAACAAGCCTCTAAGATTTCCTCAACAAACTCAAACAGAACATCCAATCAATGCAAACCAATAAATGGAATCAATTAGGCAATCTAAACCCATCATTACCCATGTAGTGTGTGTGTGATCGTTCACTAGCTCCAACAAAATACAGATCAAATTGGATTTTATAATTTACTTTTTAGGAGGCAAAACTCACCATTCAAAGCAACTATTTCTGTAAACAACAATTTCAGTAAAAACCACATATTTACCAAGCTCGAGGTTCCCTATGGAGTTTTATTCATACTTTATTTCTTCATGAGTGCGTGTTACGCTCCATCTTGTGTTAACACTTGACTGTGTAATGTCTGATTCTCTTAGGCTTTTTAGAACTACCTATTTAGCAAACTTTTGACCAACGACTCCCAAACCAGATGATTTTAGGGAGCTGGGTGTAGAGACACCCCTATGGCTTACTTATCCGAGTAGTAAAGGCCACATAACTAAACAAGTCAATATAATAATGCATATATAAATATTTTTCTTGATTTTTTTGCTTTTGTTTCACTTTTTTTTAATGCCACATAGATTCCCCCAAACTTGTTTATTTAGTTCCTTTTAACCTTCTTTTCAACATTTACATGTGTCATTAACATTTGAACTTCAATTTCCCCTAGAAGATAATTATGAACTCCTTTGATCCAAATCAGTAAAAATAAGCACATCTACTTGCTAACCAGTTACATAAGCTTATGACAAACTTAGATTACCATCATGACTCAATTTAGAGTTAAGCACCAATTATCAATTTTGTTCAAATTAACATAAAATACCAATCTCATCATTGGCCAAGCTAAAACCACACCAACCTATCGCAAGATTCATGCAAAAAATGCAATTATACTACATGAACACATTATAATACAACACATATATGAATATATATGAAATTAACTACCATGTATTAAATGCACACTAAATGCAAAAACACAATGCTAACACGTAAAAATAACGAACTACAATAGAAATAACTAACTATATGCAATACGACACTAAAGCGCCCCCAAACTTAAACTAGACATTATCCTCAATGACTGAAATAGGAAAAAGGAAAGTAGATGACTTCTATGAAAATATAGCAATCTTCATCCTTCTCCGCTAAGTTTGGAGAATAGACTAGGCACATGGAACAAATTGGGTACCACACTTGAATTTGACTTGAATAACCAGTAAAACCACGATAGAAATAATTTTATTAAATCCTAAAAAAATATAAATTTATTAACTACTATGAAACCTAATGAAATAAAATAAATCCAAAAACTAAAAAATTAAACTTGGGTTGCCTCCCAATAAGCGCTTGTTTTGGAGTCTTCAACCTGACTTCTTCAACTCTCTATCCAATTCCCCTTCAAAAATTTAGGAATCCTCCATCCATCAATAAAAATGTAAAATTTGAGGGCTTCCCAATGAAAATGGCCATGTATTCAAAATCACGTAGCATGCTCCTTTTAAATAGAATCCCTCTAAAGAACTTCAAGTAATTAGGCACTTGCGCCATTGTGTCTGTGAACAAATTATTGCATTGAATCTTTTTAAATACAACTAGATCTTCCTCTTTCTTTCCTTGCTCATCCCACCATGGCTCAAAAGATATATCAGCTCTCATGTTACATAGAGCTTTACCTACGGAATGACTACCATTTGTACACGGGATTGCAATGCTACCCGGATCCTTGAGTTTTTGTGGAAGAGGCTCATAGGGCACTATCAAAATTAGCTTATCAGCATTGGAACTCAAGGCTCGATCTTCTCCGGCCTCCTTTTCCTGTTCCCCACTTGTCTCCTCCTTTTCAACATCCATAACTATTGGCTCGGGTACTCCATCAGTTTCAGGAACCATATTACTTAGCAATTCACCTTGAGGGTGATTGTTAATAGCATTTACCAACTGCCCAATTGGATTCTCTATATTTCTAAAAGTTACTTCCTGACTATTTTTCCACACCTCATTCTCTTTTATGTACTTAATCAGAAGCACCTCCAGTTCTAGTTACATTTCTTGTTATTAGGCCAGTTGTTGGCAAGAGAAATTCAAATGATACTCCCAATCCTATTAATAGTTATTAGGATAAGCATAATTGTAGGAGTAGTCAACGAAGTTGCCACCATACTGTATTGACTCGAAATTGATGGTGCATTAATGACTCGGATGGGGTCTAGCACAATAATCATAAATCAACAAAATTGTCTCCATCTGTGCTGACAACTCATCGAGTTCATATATCCATATCGCATTTGGTTGAGTCATTCTCGTGTAAGGCCATTGATAATTATAATGAGCCATGACGTACCTCGTAAAGAAAAATAATTAAAAGAAAAAGAAAAAAAGAAAAGAAAAATGTTTAAATAAACTAAATTGAAAAAAACTAATAACAAAATAATTATTAGAACCGTTCCTCGGCAGCGGCACTAAAAACATGTTGTTCGATTTATATAATGACAAATACGCATAAGTGCACATGGTCAAATAACTAATAAAGAAGTAAGAAGAGTGTCGAACCCATAGGGAACAGTTACTAACAATTAATCTAATTAACAAGTTTTTATCAATTCAAATTCACTTAAACAGTCACTCCAATTGATTTGTGAAATTATTTTGATAAAAACTTGTTAATTAGATTAATTGTTAGTAATTGTTCCCTGTAGGTTCGACACTCTTCTTACTTCTTTATTACTTGATTGACCGTGTGCACTTGCGCGTATTTGTCATTATATAAATCGAACAACAACTTACTATCTTAATTGTCAAATCATATTTACTTAATAAAACATATAATTATATCATTGCATTTATATTCATATACCAAACCATAGTGTCATACACTTACATCTTCTGGCATATTACTATTGTAGCGTCCCTAAATCCGGATACTAATCACCACGAACCTAGTACACCAATTCTATAACTATTGCGGAAGATATAAACATAAATTGTTTATACATTAAACATTTACAACATAATCCCCAAGGTCAATAACCTTAACTTAATACACAATTTCATATACGACAGGACTTACATTGTTATTTGCCTTTAATACTATTACAATTTTAGCAGTACAATAATCAATTCCTGTAAATTATCTTTGCCTTTGACTGTGTCAAAAGTATTCGTCTCAATCTGAAATGTTTATCATGATATAACAAGGGTGAGCAACAAGTTTGCCCAGCAAGTTTAAGATACAATTGAAGATATATCATGATTGAAAAGAATAATAAGCTAGCTGACAAACATTCAACAATATAATAATTGTGAAAGAACATGAATCAATTTTCATAACTGAATAACTGAGTCAATAATAATGAATGGCCAACAATGAACATGAGCAACTATAACTGAACTAAATGGTAATGAAGGTGATCAGTCTTTTATACCTGATAAACATATGCAACATACACAACATCCGAGTCAATAAATAATAGATGTGGTATAATCAACAATGATTGACCACGAACATGCTTTACAATAACAACTCGAGTTCGAGTTAGAGAACATGCATAATAATAGTATAGGAACTTGCATGAACCGTCGATTACTGTTACGCAACCTATTTTAGCTTCATCTAAAAGACCTAATATTGATAATATCGATCTTCCAATTAGAATAATATCATCACATATACTACTGTTAATTACAATCATTATACAACTTAAACACTTATCACATAATCAAATATTAGATTACTCTTTAAAATATCATTATTATTATCAACCTTTGGTAATTCTTTAATCACTATATCATATACATTATGATTTAACACTTTAATCTTATATATTATAAGTTTTTCTTTAAAATCTAATAAGTTAAATACTAATCCAGCAACTTGGATTATCCAAACACACCAATCTAGCAACCCATATTGCAATCCAACAAACAAGATTGCAATCCAACAAACTGGATTCTAAATGCAGTAACCTGATGGTCAATCCGACAAGCCTGGATTCAACTGACACCAAATCCAGCAAGCCTAGATTCAACTGACACCCAATCCAGCAAGCCTAGATTCATTAATTTTTCAATCCAGCAACTTAGATTCATTATCTCTTTTCACAAAAATATCAAATCAACTTATTATTTTTTTATCCTTTGTCCAAACATATATACATATATTTCATACACAAAAAGAAAGTTTCTGTAATTTTTCAACTCCCTTCAGTATTTTTCAAAAATCATTTTTAGTTTGTAGCTTAAGAAATTAGTCCTATCATGATCAACTCCAAAAATTCCCATCTCTTGACATAATATTATATGTGTTAACATGAACCACCAGTTTAAATTTCGTGGCCATCGGAGTTATAGAACTCCGGTTATAGCTGTTTTTATCAGAAAATCCTAAAAATTGAAATGGCCATAACTTGGTCATTTTAAGTCGGAATGAGTTCATTTTTGGACAGGAGCTACTTTATATCATATATTTTCATGTCCCAAAAGGCCGGAATTTATTATATTTATTAAGTTGCCAAAACAGCCCTTACAAATTCTGGGTTAGTAGGTTTTTGGAAAAAAATGACTTTTTCGTACTTTGTTAAAAGCAGTCTATACGGAAATCTATAACTCCTTTTTTAGTGATTTCACTTGGAGATGTTAGAAAAATCATCATATTATCATCCCAAAGTTTTCTAGAATTTTTGAATGTCATAAAAATGATGAAACCACCCCTAGCAATGACTGGACCAAAATAGTATGTTTCTCTTTAAAAAAACGAAACCGTTTTGGCTAAAATAGCCAGTACGAATTGTGTACTCAATATTTTTGAGTTCTACCACTTGATTTTAGTAGTTAACTTATATATCTAGCACCTCTCTTTAACGGATTCTAAAAACAAGGTGTAGATCAAAAACGGTGAAAATCCAAAGTGCATAAAATTTATAGTTTATAAACTAGAAAAATTACTTTTCTTTTCTTTTGATTTCCAAACAAATCAACACCCAATATGGGTATATCTTAACATAAAACACTCATCGACAATTAGATACCAATTTTTTGAGTTTAGAAACATAGATTCAAGTTTTGATTTACAATAATTAAAAATACATAAACAAAAGGTATTTATACCTTTGATTCCCATGCTATCCTTCTATTTCTTCTTCTTCTTCTTCTTAAGTTTGATTATAGAGCTTTGATAGTTTACAAAACTCTCTCTCTTCCTCTAAGGGGTTGCTATTCCTCCCATCTCTCTTTCTCTAGTTCTTCTTAGTTAGAAAAATAAGAGGTGAAAGAAATAATTAGATATTTGTTTGTTGGAGATTAATGTATAGATATATTTTGTATATCTATATTTACTCCCCACATTTTCTCTTGCTTCCTCTCTCTCTCTCTCTCTCTCTAATCACTACATGCACTTCCTTATTTTTCTTCCACAAACCACCAGCCATGTGGCCTTTCTTTCACCCACATTTTGGTTTTCTTGTGGCCAAACATTGGCCTCTCTCTTTCTACCACAATAATCGACCATGTGGCCCTTTCTTATTCCTCCAATTAGTTAGCCATGTGGCCTCCTTATTCTCCCACATACACATCCACTTGTCCTTTCCATTCACCACATTATTATTTTATTTAATTATTTTTATTTAGTATACTAAAGATCTAAAATACCCCCTTCCATTGGGCTAAGCTTAGGCCATTTTGTTTTAATGTATTGGGCTTTTAAACCAACTCTTTGGGCCATAGAAAAATTGACATGGTCCAACACTTTTAATTTTATCTTACCCTAATCATTTAATTAGGGTTTCCATTTACTCAATTGTAATTTAATTCCTTACTTACATGCACTTAATTTCTTAACCCAATTAGACTTACTATAATTAGGCTATAAAATTAATTAATTGAGATGTATGAAATAAATCTCTTAGAATTAGTATATATTTTAAATATTATTATTCTCCAGACCATAACCCTTAACCACATACGTTACACACATATAATCACAATACACAATACCACATAAGTCCTTCACAAAAATTTTAAACCCATACAAATTTCCAGTCTAGGTCTTATTATTCAACCTTTATTCAATTATTTAAGATTTTATTAATCGTCTAAATTCTTGGGTTGTCACATTCACCCCTTCTTCTAACAATTTCGTCCTTGAAATTACCGCCTACTACACTCTACTCCTTTCATTCACCAGAACTAGGTTTTCATACAACCTTTGTTCAATCTATTCAGATTCTACCCGTACGCAACGAGTTTATACTATTTCATACCCATCATCATAAACTACCCAAAACATCACTCTAAAGAATAAAAATTTTCAAATCATGTTGAGGAGTCATATAGACTATGAACTTTCATTTTTAATTTTCAAAAATGTTTATACAAAAATTCATCCGCAAACCGTCATGACTTACGGACATAGAGGGTGATCAGCCCGTTATGCTATGTATTGATCAGGTACTACATGTTAGAATGATTTTTCTGTTCATCATATCCGCCTTGGGTGTACAAAAGTTTCCCAATTTTGGGATGTTAACCTCAGTCTTATCATAGGATTCCACACCAAAACAATTCGCTTCGGGATAAATTTTCAAAGAATACTTTGAATTTTCATAAACATTTGTCTAGCCGAATCAAATAGCTTAGACTCATATCAATAATTCAAATTGTAATCAAAGCATGTCTATGCAGATTTAATTGGTAATAATTTACCTTTGAAATTCTAAAAAATAATTTTATGACGTCATGATACCGAACTGTATTTATAGTCCGTTTGAGGATTCTGTCATTGTGTGACTTTGTAATAATACATCATACTATAGTGGGCTGACAATCTTTCGATCATATTCAACACTAAGTAATTCTGCATTTATAACTCCTTCAATTTTTTATTATCTTTGCACCAGGTTACATGCATTAATGATATAAAATACATTTTGATATTTTCAAATCATTTTCGTCTAGCTGAAACAATTAGCATAGACTATTCTTTAAACAGTTTAAAACCATTGAAAATCAATTTTAGTGTTATCATACCTCAACAGGTAACGATGTGTTAGGTTTTCGAAGTCCACACATACACAGTGGTCACCATGCGTTGCTAATAACAAAATTCATTTGTTTTAAAGGCACATCAGTGTGAATTTAGCTTAATGTCAAAAATTTTGAAATGTAGCATAGCTAGAAGATTTATAATACATATGCTTCCACCATCAACTCCACTTTCTATAATGATCCATTGCTTAATAAGTCTATCTATTCCTATCATGTTCAATTCTCTCTATTCACAACTTATCTATGCCCCAGTTCATCAAACTTACCACACGTTATAAGTTCAAGAACTTTCCACAATAATATGAGTTTAAGAACTTATTCTAGCAATACGTAGTTAAAGAACCAATTAGGAACTGTCCATACGCTTAGGGGGTTCAAAACCATACGATTATGAGTCACGAACTTACCGTAAATATGAGTTTTAAGAACTCGCACCTAATCTTATATTCTCTACCTATTCTCTACCTATCTGTTTTACACATGAGAAAAGAATCACATTCTCAACATGTATATAGAAAATAGCGCGACACAAACATTTCAATGATTATTAGCGTAAGAAACTAAGTGGTTGTTACACCAAGTACAATTCCCCTCCCATACAAAGAATCATACAACTTAGCTGCTGACATGAGTCCTCAATTGAAATTCCACATAATCCTAGCTCCATACTTACTCCATACAAATTTTGTTTAATCCGTATTGCATCATCCATACTCTTTTCTGAGTTTGAACAGTACTAATTCATAGTATAACTTACACACATCAATTTTGCTATAAAATTTTCAATCATTTGGTTGATCCTCCTCGCTGATATGACCTTATCAGATCATGGTGTGATCTCATATTATAATTGTATTATATTACGATTCATTTCTATGTTATGATCGTTTTGTCTTACAATCTCCTTTCCCTTTATACATTTAGTCTTTTAGACTCTATCTGATCATTACTATTGTTCATCTTTATTATCAGAGTTATGCAACATGCACAACGTGTGAATAAATAAACAATAGATGTGGTATAATCAACAATGATTGACCACGAACATGCTTTACGATAACAACTCGAGTTCGAGTTAGAGAACTTGCATAATAAAAGTATAGGAACTTGCCTGCACCGTCGATTACTGTTACATAACCTATTTTAGCTTCATCTAAAAGACTTAATATTGATAATATCGATCTTCCAATTAGAATAATATCATCACATATACTACGGTTAATTACAGTCATTATACAACTTAAACACTTATCATATAATCAAATATTAGATTACTCCTTAAAACATCATTATTATTATCGTCCTTTGATAATTCTTTAATCATTATACCATATACATTATGATTTAACACTTTAATCTTATATATTATAAGTTTTTCTTTAAAATCTAATAAGTCAAATACTAATCTAGCAACCTGGATTATCCAAACACACATATCCAGCAACCCAGATTGCAATCCAGTAAACCAAATTGCAATCCAGTAAATTGAATTCCAAATCCAGCAACTAGATTGCAATCCAACAAACTAGATTCCAAATCCAGCAACATGATGGTCAATCCAACAAGCCTGGATTCAACTAACACCCAATCCAGCAAGCCTTAATTCATTAATTTCCAATCCAGTAAATTGGATTCAACAGATGTTCAATCAAGCAAGCATGGATTCATTAATTTTTCAATCCAGCAAGCTGGATTCATTATCTCTTTTCACGAAAAGACCAAATTAACTTATTATTTTTTTATCCTTTATCCAAGAATATATACATATATTTCATACACAAAAAGAATTTTTCTGTAATTTTTTAACTCCCTTTAGTATTTTTTAAAAATCATTTTTAGTTCGTAACTTAAGAAATTAGCCCTATCATGATCAACTCCAGAAATTCTCATCTCTTGACAAAATCTTATACGTGCTAACGTGAACCTCCAATTTAAATTTTGTGGCCATCGAAGTTATAGAACTCCGGTTATAGCCATTTTTGTCAAAAAATCCTAAAAATTTAAATGGCCATAACTTGGTCATTTTAAGTCGGAATGAGTTCATTTTTGGACAGGAGGAACTTTATATTATATATTTTTATTTCCCAAAAGGCCAGAATTTATTACCTTAATTAAGTTGCCGAAACAACCCTTACAAATTCTGGGACATTAGGTTTTTAGAAAAAATTGACTTTTTCGTACTTTGCTAAAAACAATACATATGAAAATCCACAACTCCTTTATCAGTGATTCTACTTAAAGATGTTAGAAAACTCATCATATTATGATCTCAAATATTTTTAGAATTTTTAAATGTCAGAGAAATGATGAAACTACCCCTAGCAATGACTGGACCTAAACAGTTTCTTTCTCTTTAAAAAAAATGAAACTATTTTGGCTAAAACAACCAGTACGAATTGTGTACTCAACATTTTTGAGTGCTACCACTTGATTTTAGTAGTTAACTTATATATATAGCACCTCTCTTTGACAGATCATAAAAAGAAGGTGTAGATCAAAAACAGTAGAAATCCAAAGTGCATAAAAATTTATGATTTATAAACTAGAAAAATTATTTTTCTTTTCTTTTCTTTTCCAAACAAATCAACACCCAATATGGGTATATATAAACCTAAAACACTCATCAACAAGTAGATACCATGTTTTTGAGTTTAGAAATATAGATTCAAGTTTTGATTTATAATAATCAAAAATACATAAACAAAAGGTATTTATACATATGATTCCCATGCTCTCCTTCTATTTCTTCTTCTTCTTCTTCCTAAGTTTAATTATAGAGCTTTGATAGTTTACAAAATTTTCTCTCTCTCTTCCTCTAATGGGCTGTCGTTCCTCCTCTCTCTCTCTTTAATTCTTCTTAGTTAGAAAAATAAAAGATGAAAGAAATAATTAGATATTTGTTTGTTGGAGATTAATGTATAGATATATTTTGTATATCTATATTTACTCCCCACATTCTCTCTTGCTTCCTCTCTCACTCTGTCTCTTTCTCTCTTAATCACCACATGCACCTCCTTGTTTTTCTTCCACAAACCACCAGCCATGTGGCCTTTCTTTCACCCACATTTTTGTAAGGTTTGTAATATTCATGAACGCAATCAAATTGCACAAAATAAGCAGAAACGTGGAAAAATCAGAGTTTTAAAATTTTATAAATCATACACCCGGATCACCCTTTATGCACAATTATTAATTAAATGAAAATATGAAGAACAAAAATCATACCCTTGAATATTTGAGCTTCCTCAGGTACAAGTTCACCTTCAATCTTTTTCGCATTCAACTTGAATCCACCGGGTTTGTTTCCTTCCTTTGATCAATGTTAGCCACCCAAGTGTTTGGCCTCTAGAGGTGTTCCACCAAGGAAGAAGAAATATTCAAGAAGAATAGATGGTTGGTTAAACCCTAGTTTTTTCTCTCTATAGAAAAAGAACGTACTCTCCAACTATTGAAATTGCATATGTTGTAAAAAAGTCGACAACAACTCTTCACCCATAATAAGACTCCTCTTATTTATAGATATAAGCAACCCTCCTTAACAATTAAGGAATATGGCTTTATTTTAATTAATTAAACTCTTTTAATTAATTAGGTTCCTAATCTTTTTAGGAATATATGAGAGTACTTTTATTAATTAATTCCCAAACTCCTTTAGAAATTAAATAATAATAATAGTAATAATAATAATAAGACTTCTCTTATTAATTTATATTTAATATTTTCAAAATATTAAATAATAAATATTAAGCTATTTAATTTATTCTATCACCATAGATTAAATTAAATATATTTAACTTATTATTACGATTATGCCAGTAACTTCTTAAATAATTATTCTTCCTTTTATGGTGTGACCCTTTCGGTTCTCCATATTAAACCGGTTGTGAATAAATCAATTAGAACAATTCTAATCTTATTTAAATAAATAAATTGAAATATTGATTTATTTAAATAAATAATATTTATTCTACAATAGGGATAAGCCTCCTTAGCGATTAACGGCTTTCTAGATAATATAAATTTCAACATTAATCATAAAAGAACCTTTGAGTAAATAGTTACCGTACAATTTAATCCTTCCACCATACAATGTCCCAATTAAATATAAGACATGAAATTACTGTCAAGTCTTAATTTATTTAATTATATGTATTTTGACTCTTAAATGCACAACTCCAAATAATACAAATTAGAAACTTCTTTCTAATTTCATTATGCCTTGGCTAAGAACTACTGGGGTGTCATTTATCGAATCACATATGACATTTCTTTTCTTTTACTAGAAGCGGTAGATACTTTATTGATCATACATTATCTCCATGTATAACTTATTATACCCAAGTATACCCTTTGATATACCATAAGGGTCTTAAGGAATAAGTCAAAGTATAACTCATCATACATAAGATACTATGATGATCTCAATTCCAAGGATCACTTGTACTACTATCACTACATGAATTCCTATTGATAGGTAAGTAAAACTCCATTAGGTATTCCTTAGCGCGCCACGTTCAGTGAACTTATTCTCTAATAAGCACCTACATACTTGTTTTAGTGTCTCCACACAAATGATTATGAGATCAATCATCCTCATCCAACGAGCAAGCAACGTATGTACCAATCTATCCAGATTCACTAATCCCCAATTTAGTAATCCAACGATTGAGAACTATTTTAGTTTTAAGCTTTTGAAGAATTTAGATCTCATTAGAATGATCATCATCATTATTCTAAAAGTATTGCTAAAACTATGGGTTTATCACATATTATTAGGCAGCATCATGTAGATAATTAAAAGTCTTTAATAAATTAATACTTTTTATTAATAAATGAATAAGATTGTTACAAAGTATATGTTTTATCATCAAACATGATTGACTTGTATGCATACTATTTTCAATTTTGGTTTCCTTGTGGCCAAACATTGGCCTCTCTCGTTCTCCCACAATAACCGGCCATATGGTCCTTTCTTCTTCCTCCAATTAGTTAGCCATGTGGCCTCCTTATTCTTCCACATAAACATCCACTTGCCCCTTCCATTCACCACATTATTATTTTGTTTAATTACTTTTATTTTGTATACTAAAGGTCTAAAATACCCCCTTCCATTGGGCTAAGCTTGGGCCATTTTGTTTTAATGTCTTGGGCTTTTAAACTAACTCTTTGGGCCAAGGAAAAATTGACATGGTCCAACACTTTTAATTTTTTTCTACCCTATTCATTTAATTAGGATTTTCATTTACTCAATTGTAATTTAATTCCTTACTTACATGCACTTAATTTTTTAACCCAATTAAACTTGCTATTATTAGGCTATAAAATTAATTAATTGTGATACGTGAAATAAATCTCTTAGAATTAGTTTATATTTTAAATAATATTATTCTCCCGTACCATAACCTTTAACCACATACGGTTCACACATATAACCACAATACACAATACCACATAAGTCCTTCATAAAAATTTTAAATCCATACTATTTCTAGTCTAGGTCTTATTATTCAACATTTATTCAATCATTTAATATTGTATTAACCAGCTAAATTCTCGACTTGTCACAACTATAAATGCTAGCTATCCCATTTTAACAACAAAAAATGGGATCTACCAAAAACTATACTCCCGTAAACACATAAAGTGGGGATACATCATATTTACATACTACCTCACACAGTTTGAGGCTTACATCATGCATCATATAACCCTAGTAAATAAAAGGGATACTAATGCATCTATATATAACACATAAGACTACTAAACCATCGCTGCATGTCCTGCTGAGTCACATCAGTTTAAACATGGTCCTGCTCCTAGAGTGCATCTCCATCCACAAGTCGACGTCGAAACAAAACGACTCAGCTCACCAATCTCAAAATTATGCCTTGTAGCGTCCCCAAATTCGGGTACTAATCACCACGAATCTGCTACATCATTTTTATAACTATTGCGGAAGATATAAACATAAATTGTTCATAAAAATACCTTTACAAATAATCCCCAAGGTCGATAACCTTAACTTATTACACATTCATATCCTAAAGGACTTACAATGATATTTGCCTTCAATATTAATACAATTTTAACAGTTCAATAATCCATTCCTGTAACTCGTCTTTGCCTTTGCCTGTGTCCGAAGTATTCATCCTAATCTAAAATGTTAATCATGATATAGCAAGAGTGAGCAACAAGTTTGCCCAGCAAGTTTAAGATCAACGAAAGATATATCATGATTGAAAAGAATAAAAGCTGACAACTTTCAACAATATAATAATTGTGAATGAACATGAATCAATTTTCATAACTGAATGACTGAGTCAATAATAATGAATGGCCAACAATGAACATTAACAAATATAACTTGAATAAGTGGTAATGAAGGTGATCAGCCTTTTATACCTGATGAACATATACAATATGCACAACGTGCTAATCAATAATTAAAGATGTGATATAATCAACAATGATTAACCACGATCATACTTATTAATAACAGCTCGAGTTCGAGTTAGGAAACTTGCACAATAAAAGTATAGGAACTTGTTCAATAAAAGAGTATAAGAGCTTACATGCACCGTCGATTACTGTTACGCGATCTATTTTAGCTTCAGTTGAAAGACATATTATTAATAATATCGATCTCTCAATTAGAATAATATCGTCACATACACTACTGTTAATTATAGTCATTATATAACTTAAACACTTATAACATAATCAAATATTAGATTACTCCTTAAAACATCATTATTATTATCGTCCTTTGATAATTCTTTAATCACTATATCATATACATTATGATTTAATACTTTAATCTTATGTATTATAAGTTCTTCTTTAAAATTAAATTTGTTAAATACTAATCCAGCAATCTGGATTATCCAAACTTACCAATCCAGCAACCCAGATTGCAATCTAGCAAACCAGATTGCAATCTAGTAAACTGGATTCCAAATTCAGCAATCAGATGGCCAATCCAGCAAAATAAACTGTAATCCAGCAAACTGAATTCCAAATCCAGCAACCAGATCACAATTCAGCAAGCTGGATTCAACATAATTTTAATTCAGTTAACTGCTTTTCAATCCAACAAACTAGATTCAACAGATTTTCAAATCCAGCAAGTTGGATTCATTATCTCTTTTCACAAAAATACCAAATCAACTTATTATTTTTCTATCCTTTGGCCAAACATATATACATATATTTCATACACAGAAAGTATTTTTCCATAAATTTTCAACTCCCTTTAGTATTTTTCAAAAATTATTTTTAGTTCGTAGCTTAAGAAATTAGTCCTATCATGCTCAACTCCAGAAATTCCCATCTCTTGACATAATCTTATACGTATTAACGTGAGCCTCCAGTTTAAATTTCGTGGCCATCGGAGTTATAGAACTTCTGTTATAGCCGTTTTCGTCGAAAAATCCAAAAAATTAAAATGGCCATAACTGGGTCATTTTAAGTCGGAATAATCTCATTTTTTAACATGAGCTACTTTATATCATATATTTTAATGTCCCAAAAGGCTGAAATTTATTTCACAAATTAAGTGGCCGAAACAGTAGCTTTTTGAATTTTTTCACTTTTTCGCACTTTGCTAAAAACAATCCAAACGGAAATCTACAACTCCTTTTTCAGTGATTCCACTTAGAGATGTTAGAAAACTTATCATATTATCAACTGAATTTTTTCCAAAATTTTTGAATGTCTGCAAAAATGATAAAACTGCCCCTGGCACTGACTGGACCAAAACAATCTATTTCCTCTTCTAAAACTCGGGACTATTTTTTGCTAAAACAGTCACTACGACTTGTGTACTCGATATTTTTTAGTGCTACCACTTGGGTTTAGTAGCTAACTTACATATCTAGCACCTCTCTTTGATGAATTATAAAAAAGGAGTATAACAAAAATGATGGAAATCCAAAGTACATAAAAAATTAAGGTTTTCTAAACTAGATAAATTACTTTTCATTTTTTTTGAGTTCCAAACAAATTAACACCCAATATGGGTATATCTAAACATGAAACACTCATTAATATGCAAATCTAGAGTTTTAAAGTTTTGAATCATAGATTCAAGTTTTAATTTATAATAATCAAAAATACATAAACAAAAGGTATTTATACCGTGATCTTTTGCTAGCCTTTCTTAATCCTTCAAGGTAGACGATGATTTTGGGTAAAAAGAAGATCAAAGCCTCTTCCCCTTTTTCCTTTACTCCAACCGTCCCTCTCCTCACTCTCTCTAGTCACTTTAGCTTATGCCATGAAAGGAGAATAGATGGAAGATAAGAAACAAAGAAAAAAAGATTTTTATTTGATGTTATTAAATATACATAAAGTATATCCAATAACTCTCCCCACTCATCTTGTTTGCCTCTTCAACCACCACCGGCCATTTGGCCTCTTTACCTCCTACATGTTAGTTAACATGAGTGGCTTCATAAAGCATTTGACACCTAGTCTCTTTGGTAAATAATTTAAGTAAGTTATAATTTCATGCATTCCTCCATTACTTGCCACATATAGCCGGCTATGTGGCCAATTATCTTCCAAGTTTTTGTTTCTTTTTTAATGTTTATTTATTATAATAAAAGTCTAAAATGACCCTTCAATTGGGCTTAGCTTGGGCGTTGAATTAAATTCTTTTGGGCTTCCTAACTAATTCTTTGGGCCATGTAAATTAACATAGTCCAACACTTTTTAATTTTATCCTTCCCTAATTATTTAATTAGGGTTTTCATTTTCTCAATTATAATTTAAATTCTTACTTACATACACTTAATTTTTTATACCAATTAGACTTGCTATAATTAGGTTATAAAATTAATTAATTGAGATGTATAAAATAAATCTCTTAGAATTAGTATATATTTTAAATACTAACATTCTCCTGTCCTATAATCACTAAGTTATACAAATTTTTATTCCTAATATATAATTGGGTTACCTTAGTTTCTTTTATTTGTTTATATAATAAACAAATATAAACCATCACATAATTACAATACACAAAACCATACAAGTCATTCACAAAATTTTTAAATCCATACCTATTTCCAGTCTAGGTCTTATTATTCAAGCAGATTGCACCAAATTCAGCAATCACTACTGTTAATTGCATGCACCGTCGATTACTGTTACACAATCTATTTTAGCTTCAGCTGAAAGGCATATTATTAATAATATCGATCTCTCAATTAGAATAATATTGTCACATACACTACTTTTAATTACAGTCATTATATAACTTAAACATTTATCACATAATCAAATATTAGATTACTCCTTAAAACATTATTATTATTATCGTCTTTTGATAATTCTTTAATCACTATATCATATACATTATGATTTAATACTTTAATCTCATGTATTATAAGTTCTTCTTTAAAATCAAATAAGTTAAATACTAATCCAGCAACTGAATTATCCAAACTTACCAATCCAGCAACCCAAATTGCAATCCAGTAAACTGGATTCCAAATCCATCAATCAGATGGCCAATCCAGCAAACTAAATTCTAATCCAACAAACTGAATTCCAAATCCAGCAACCAGATTGCACTCCAGCAAGCTGGATTCAACATAATTTTAATTCAGTAAACTGCTTTTCAATCCAACAAACTGGATTCAACAATTTCTCAAATCTAGCAAGCCATATTCATTATCTCTTTTCACGAAAATACCAAATCAAATTATTATTTTTCTATCCTTTGGCAAAACATATATACATATATTTCATACACAAAAAAGTATTTTTTTCATAATTTTTCAACTCCCTTTAGTATTTTTCAAAAATTATTTTTAGTTCGTAGCTTAAGAAATTAGCTCGATAATGCTCAACTCCAGAAATTTCCATCTCTTGACATAATCTTTTACGTGTTAACGTGAGCCTCCGATTTAAATTTTGTAGCCATCGGAGTTATAGAACTCCTGTTATAGTCGATTTTGTCAAAAAATCACAAAAGTTGAAATGACCATAAATTAGTCATTTTAAGTCGGAATGAGTTCATTTTTGAACAGGAGCTACTTTATATCATATATTTTCATGTCCCAAATGGTTGGAATTTATTTCACAAATTAAGTGTCTGAAACAGCCCTTACAAATTCTGGAATAGTAGCTTTTGGAAAATGTTCACTTTTTCACACGGAAATCTAAAACTCCTTTTTCAGTGATTCCACTTGAAGATGTTAGACAACTTATCATATTATCATCCCAAAGTTTTCCAAAATTTTTGAATGTCTGAAAAATACAAAAATTCCCCTGGCACTGACTGGACCAAAACAGTCTATTTCCTCTTCTAAAACCCGGGATTATTTTTGCTAAAACAGTCACTACGACTTGTGTACTCAACATTTTTGAGTGCTACCACTTGGGTTTAGTATTTAACTTACATATCTAGAACCTCTTTTTGATAGATTGCAAAAAAATAAGGAGTATAACAAAAACGATGGAAATCCAAAGTACATAAAAAATTATGGTTTTCTAAACTAAAAAATTACTTTTCTTTTCTTTTGAGTTCCAAACAAATCAACATCAAATATGAGTATATCTAAATATGAAACACTCATTAACATATAAATCTAGAGTTTTAAAGTTTTGAATCATAGATTCAAGTTTTGATTTACAATAATCAAAAATACATAAACAAAAGGTATTTATACCGTGATCTTTTGCAAGCCTTTCTTAATCCTTCTAGGTAAATGATGATTTTGGGTAAAAAGAAGATCAAAGCCTCTTTCCCTTTTTCCTTTACTCCAATTGTCCCTCTCCTCTCTCACTCTAGTCACTTTAGCTTATGTCATAAAAGGAGAATAGATGGAAGGGAAGAAAGAAATAAAATTAGATTTTTATTTGATGTTATTAAATGTAAGACCCCAACTTTTATGAATAAAGATGAATTTTCTATAAATATTATTTTTGAATATTAAAGAGTGAATTTGATATAATGTTATAGTTGTGAGTAATATTTATAAATTTTGCAAAGTACGCAAGTTGTTATATTATATTCGATTGGTCGAGAAATATTCATTTTAACAGAGAATATTCGTATGAAGGCACAATCATTGGTGGAACCCACTGCGAAATTATTATCGGAGTTAGAAAACGACATAAATATCTTTTTATAAAAGTAACAGCGGAAGTTTTACCGTTAACTGTTGAAATACCCGGTGATAAAAAGTACAGTAATACGCGTGGTTGCTACTAACACACGGTATTAATTATTGATGTTTACGTGAGAAGTCACTCAGTTTTGTTCAATTATTTCTACAGTAATTACTGCATAGTATCTCACGTTATTTGATTCAATTATTGTTGATATTTTATATATTATTAAATCAATAATTGAGACTATACAATTATTCATATCATTATTTGCAATATTGACAATATCTAGAAAGTTCTGCCTAGGAGAGGTTTGGTCACCTAATTGCGCGACAATAGGAAAAAATCCTTATTAGAAAGACCCCTCTTTACTGGGAATGATCTGGTTGTTAAATAATGCGAATAATAATAATGATGAATAAATGTTGTTAAAAATATTGAGGAAATTTTTATAAAGTATTTGTTGTAAATTTACTTATTATTTGGACCCCCATTTACCCATTTTTCAAAATAATCGGCAGAAAGTTATTCAGTATTTATATAATAAGAAGTGGGGCCCATATATTCAATATTTAATGCTTATTTATTATAATAAAAGTCCAAAATGTCCCCCCTTTAATTGGGCTAAGCTTGGGCTTTGAATTAAATTCTTTTGGGCTTCCTAAATAATTCTTTGGGCCATGTAAATTAACATAGTCCAACACTTTTTAATTTTATTCTTCCCTAATTATTTAATTAGGGTTTTCATTTCTTCAATTATTTTAAATTCTTACTTACATACACTTAATTTCTTAACCCAATTACACTTGCTATAATTAGGTTATAAACTTAATTAATTGAGATGTATAAAATAAATCTCTTAGAATTAGTATATATTTTAAATACTAACATTCTCCCATCCTATAACCCCTTAGTTATACAAATTTTTATTCCTAATATATAATTAGGTTACCTTAGTTTCTTTTATTTGTTTATATAATAATTAAATATAAACTATCACATAATCACAATACACAAAACCATATAAGTCATTCACAAAATTTTTAAATCCATACCTATTTCTAGTCTAGGTCATATTATTTAACATGTATTCAATCATTTAAGATTTTATTAATCGTCCAAATTCTCGGGTTGTCACATTCACCCCTTCTTCTAAGAATTTCGTCCCCAAAATTATAGCCTATTGCACTCTACTCATTCACCAGAACTAGGTTTTCAATACAACATTTATACAATCACATCAGATTCTACACTATTTAATACCCATCATCTCATACTACCGAAAACATCACTTCAAAGAGTTAAAATTTTCAAATCATGCTGAGGAGTCATATAGACCATGAACTTTCATTTTTACTTTTTGAAAAGGTTTATACAGAAGTTCATCCGCAACACGTCATAACTTACAGACATAGAGGGTGATAAGCCCATTATGCCATGTACTGATCAGGTATTACATGCTAGAATGATTTTTTCGTTCATCATATCCGCCTTGGGCGCACAAAAGTTTTCCCAATTTTGGGATGTTCACCTCAGTCTTATAAGATAGATTCCGCACCAAAATAATTTGGTTCGCCAAAAAATTTAAAGAATACTTAGAATTTTCATAAACGTTGGTCTAGCTGAATCAAATAGCTTAGACTCATACCAATAATTCAACTTCAATCGAAACATATATGGCCAAACCCCGTTTGCAATAGTTTATCTTTTAAATTCTAAAAATAATTTGCATGACGTCATGATACCGCACAGTATTTACAGCACGTTTAAGGATTTCGTCATTGTGTGACTTTGTCATAATACATCATACTATAGTGGAATGACGATTTTTAGATCGCATTCAACAGTAATTACTTCTGCATTTATAACTCCATCATTTTTATCATCTTTGCACCAGGTTACATGATACATTAATGATATAAAATATTTTTATAATATTTTCAAATCATTGTCGTTTAGCCGAAACAAGTTGCATGTACTATACTTTAAATAGTTCAAAAATCTTTAAAAATCAGTTTTATCATCTCAATAGGTAACGATGTGTCAGTGTCCCAAAGTCCACACATACACAATTGTTACTATGTGTTGAGAGTAAAAATTCATTTTCAAAAGGCACATAGTGTATATTTAGCTTAATGTCAAAACTTTCGAAGTGTAGCATAGCTAGAAGATTTGGAATAAATATGCTTCCACTACTGATCCATTTCTTAATAATTTTATCTATTCCTAGTATCCTCAATACTCCATTCATAACTTAGTTATACCCCAGTTCATCAAACTTACCACACGTTATGAGTTCAGGAACTTGCCACATTCATATTAGTTTAAGAACTTATCCTAGTCAGACCATAAGCGTCCATTCGTTGAGGAGTTCAAAACATACCATATGATTATGAGTTATGAACTTACCATAAGTATGAGTTTTAAGAACTCGCAACTAACCTTATATTCTCTACAAATCCTCTACCTATCTGTTATACACATGAGAAAAAAATCACCTTCTCAACATGTATATAACAAATAGCGCGACACAAACATTTCAATGATTATCATTACCAGAAAATAAGTGGTTGTCAAACCAAACTCGACCACTAATTAATATTGGAAGCTAAGCGGTTGTTAAACCAATAACAATTCCTAGCCCATACAAAGAATTGTTCAACTCAACCACTATATCGATATAGGAAGCTACGCGATTCTAATACCAAGTATAAATTCCCCGTTCATACAAGGAATCATACAACTCAGCTGCTGACATGAATCTTCAATTGAAATCCCACTTAATCCTAGCTCCATACTTACTTCATACGAATTTTGTTTAATCTGTATTGCATCAGCCCCAACCCTTTTTCTAAGTTGGCACAGTTCCAATTCATAGTACGACTGACACACAAAAATTTTGCCGTAAAATTTTCAATCATTTGATTGATCCTCCTCCATACTATGACCTCATCAGATCACAGTGTGATCTCATTGTATTATATAATGATTCCTTTCTATGCTATGACCGTTTTATTTTACGATCTCCTTTCCCCGTATACTTTTAGTCTTTTAGACTCTATCTATTCATTACTTCTATTCATCTTTATTATCAGAGTTAGGTAATTCTGTATCTTTATGAATTGTCGAGATTCGTCTTTGAATCTTACCGATGCACTAACTCTATTTGAGTTAATCCTTATCTTTATCACCGCGGTAATTAGCCTATGGTAACCTTACCTAAGGTTTATAACCTACAACTTTGATACCAACTGTAGCGTCCCCAAATCAGGGTACTAATCACCACGAATCTGGTACATCATTTCAATAACTATTGCAGAATATATAAACATCAATTAATTATACAAATACCTTTACACACAATCCCCAAGGTCGATAACCTTAACTTATTACACAAATTCATATCCTAAAGGACTTACAATGATATTTGCCTTCAATACTAATACAATTGTAACTGTTCAATAATCCATTCCTGTAACTTGTCTTTGCCTTTGCCTATGTCCGAAGTATTCATCCTAATCTGAAATGTTAATCATGATATAGCAAGGGTGAGCAACAAATTTGCCCAACAAATTTATGATTAAAGAAAGATATATCATGATTGAAAAGAATAAAAGCTGATAACTTTCAACAATATAATAATTGTGAAAGAACATGAATCAATTTTCATAACTGAATGACTGAGTCAATAATATTGAATGGCCAACAATGAACATGAACAAATATAACTGAGTCTTTCATACCTAATGAACATATACAATATGCACAACGTGCGAATCAATAATCGAAGATGTGATATAATCAACAATGATTAACCACAAGCATACTTTATAATAACAACTCGAGTTCGAGTTAGGAAACTTGCATAATAAAAGTATAGGAACTTGCTCAATAAAAGAGAATAAGAATTTGCCTGCACCGTCGATTACTGTTACGCAATCTATTCTAGCTTCTGTTGAAAGACCTATTATTAATAATATTGATCTCTCAATTAGAATAATATCGTCACATATACTACTGTTAATTACAGTCATTATATAACTTAAACACTTATCACATAATGAAATATTAGATTACTCCTTAAAATATCATTATTATTATCATCCTTTGATAATTTTTAAATCACTATATCATATACATTATGATTTAAAACTTTAATCTTATGTATTATAAGTTCTTCTTTAAAATCTAATAAGTCAAATACTAATCCAGCAACTTGGATTATCCAAACATACCAATCCATCAACCCAGATTGCAATCTAGCAAACCAGATTGCAATCCAGCAAACTGAATTCCAAATGTAGCAAACTGGATTCCAAATCCAACAATCAGATGGCCAATCCAGCAAAACAAATTGTAATCCAGCAAAATGGATTCCAAATCTAGCAACCAGATTGCAATCCAACAAGCTGGATTCAACATAATTTTAATTCAGTAAACTGCTTTTTAATCTAGCAAACTGGATTCAACAGATTTTCAAATCCAGCAAGCTGGATTCATTATCTCTTTTCACGAAAATACCAAATCAACTTATTATTTTCTATCCTTTGGCTAAACATATATACATATATTTCATACCCAAAAAATATTTTTCCATAATTTTTCAACTCCCTTTAATATTTTTAAATAATCATTTTTAGTTCGTAGCTTAAGAAATTAGCCCTATCATGCTCAACTCTAGAAATTTCCATCTCTTGACATAATTTTATATGTGTTAACATGAGCCTCCAGTTTAAATTTCTTGGCCATCGGAGTTTTAGAACTCCGGGCATAGCCGTCTTTGTTAGAAAATCCTAAAAATTGAAATGGACATAACTTGGTCATTTTAAGTTGGAATGAGCTCATTTTTGAACAAGAGCTACTTTATATCATATATATTTTTTTCCCAATTGGTTGGAATTTATTTCACATATTAATTGGCCGCCCATACAAATTCTGGAATAGTAGCTTTTTTGAATTTTTTCACTTTTTCGCACTTTGCTAAAAATAGTCCATACGAAAATTTACAACTCCTTTTTCAGTGATTCCACTCGGAGATGTTAGAAAACTTATCATATTATCATCCCAAATTTGTCCAGAATTTTTGAATGTCTAAAAAATTCAAAACTTCCCCTAACTGACTGGACCAAAACAGTCTATTTCCTCTTCTAAAACTCAGGACTGTTTTTGCTAAAACAATTACTACGACTTGTGTACTCAACATTTTTGAGTGCTACCACTTGGGTTTAGTAGTTAACTTACATATCTAGCACATCGTTTTGACAAATTAAAAAAAAGGAAGGTGTGTAACAAAAACGATGGAAATCTAAATTACATAAAAAAATTATGGTTTTCTAAACTAGAAACATTACTTTTCTTTTCTTTTGAGTTCCAAATAAATCAACACCCAATATGGATATATCTAAACATGAAACACTCATTAACATGTAAATCTAGAGTTTTAAAATTTTGAATCATAGATTCAAGTTTTGATTTACAATAATTAAAAATACATAAACAAAAGGTATTTATACCGTGATGTTTTGCTAGCCTTTCTTAATCATTAAAGGTAGATGATGATTTTGGGTAAAAGAAGATCAAAGTCTCTTCCCCCTTTTCCTTTACTCTAGCCATCCCTCTCCTCTCTCACTCTCTCTCTAGTCACTTTAGCTTATGTCATGAAAGCAGAATAGATGGAAGAAAAGAAAGAAAGAAAAATAGATTTTTATTTGATGTTATTAAATATATAACTCTCCCCACTCATCTTGTTTGCCTCTTCCACCACCACCGGCCATTTAACCTCTTTACCTCCCACATGTTAGTTAACACGAGTGGCTTCATAAAGAATTTGACACCTAGCCTATTTAGTAGATAGTTTAAGTAAGTTATAATTACATGCATTCCTCCTTTACTTGCCATATATAGCCAGCTATGTGGCCCGTTATCTTCCAAGTTTTTGTTTCCTTTTTAATGCTTATTTATTATAATAAAAGTCCAAAATGTCCCCCTTCAATTGGGCTAAGCTTGGGCTTTGAATTAAATTCTTTTGGGCTTCCTAAATAATTCTTTAGGCTATGTAAATTAACATAGTCTAACACTTTTTAATTTTATCCTTCCCTAATTATTTAATTAGGGTTTTCATTTTGCCAATTATAATTTAAATTCTTACTTACATACACTTAATTTCTTAACCCAATTACACTTGTTATAATTAGGTTATAAAATTAATTAATTGAGATGTATAAAATAAATATCTTAGAATTAGTATATATTTTAAATACTAACATTCTCCCGTCCTATAACCCCTAAGTTATACAAATTTTTATTCCTAATATATAATTAGGATACCTTAGTTTCTTATATTTGTTTATATAATAAACAAATATAAACCATCACATAATCACAATACACAAAACCATATAAGTCATTCACAAAATTTTAAATCCATACCTATTTCCAGTCTAGGTCTTATTATTCAATATTTTATTATTCAATATATATTCAATCATTTAAGATTTATTAATCGTCTAAATTCTGGGGTTGTCACATTCACCCCTTCTTCTAATAATTTCGTCCCCGAAATTATAGCCTACTACACTCTACTCATTCACCAAAACTAGGTTTTTAATACAACATTTATACAATCATATCAGATTCTACCCGTAAGTAATGAGTTCATACTATTTCATACCTATCATCTCATACTACCCAAAACATCACTCCAAAGAGTAAATATTTTTAAATCATGCTGAGGAGTCATATAGACCATGAACTTTCCTTTTCAATTTTCGAAAAGGTTTATACAGAAGTTCTTCCGCAAACCGTCATGACTTACGGACATAGAGGGTGATCAGCCCATTATGCCCTATATTGATCAAGTACTACATGCTGAAATGGTTTCTTCGTTCATCATATCCTCCTTGGGCTCACAAAAGTTTTTCTAATTTTGGGATGTTCACCTCAGTCTTATCATATGATTCCACACCAAAATAATTTGGTTCACAAAAAATTTCAAAGAATACTTAGAATTTTCATAAACGTTGGTCTAGCTGAATCAAATAACTTAGACTAATACCAATAATTCAATTTAAATCGAAACATGTATGGCCAAACCCCGTTGGCAATAGTTTATCTTTAAAATTCTAAAAATAATTTGTATGACGTCATGATTCAGCATTGTATTTACAGCACATTTGAGGATTCCGCCATTGTGTGACTTTGTCATAATACATCATACCATAGTGGAATGACGATTTTTAGATCACATTCAACAATAAATACTTCTGCATTTATAACTCCATCATTTTTATCATCTTTACACCAAGTTACATGATACAATAATGATATAAAATATATTTTGATATTTTCAAATCATTGTCATCTAGCCGAAACAATTAGAATAGACTATACTCTAAACAGTTCAAAAATCTTTGAAAATCAGTTTTATCATCTCAATAGGTAACGATGTGTCAGTGTCCCGTTGTCCACACATTCACAATTGTAACTATGTGTTGAGAGTAAACATTCATTTTTAAAAGGCACATGGTTCGTATTTAGCTTGATTTCAAAAATTTTGAAGTCTAGCATAGCTAGAAGATTTGGAATATATAAGCTTCCACTACTTATCCATTGCTTAATAATTCTATCTATTCCTATTATCCTTAATACTCCATTCACAACTTTAGTTATACCCCAGTTCATCAAACTTACCACACGTTATGAGTTCAGGAACTTGCCACAATCATATGAGTTTCAGAACTTATCCTAGTCAGACCATAGGCGTCCATTCGCTGAGGAGTTCAAAACATACCATATGATTATGAGTTACGAACTTACTATAAGTATGAGTTTTAAGAACTCGCAACTAACATTATATTCTCTACCTGTCCTCTACTTATCTGTTATACACATGAGAAAAGAATCACATTCTCAACATATATATAACAAATAGCGCAACACAAATATTTCAATGATTATCAGTACCAGAAACTAAGTGGTTGTCAAACCAAACTCGGCCACTAATTAATATAGGAAGCTAAGCGGTCGTTAAACCAAGGACAATTTCCCGCCCATACAAAAAATTGTTCAACTCAACCACTATATCGATATAGGAAGCTAAGCGATTCTAAAACCAAGTACAAAATCCCCGCACATACAAGGAATCATACAACTCAGCTGCTGACATGAGTCTTCAATTGAAATCCCACTTAATCCTAGCTCCATACTTACTCCATACAAATTTTGTTTAATCCGTATTGCATCAGCCCCAACCCTTTTTCTGAGTTGGCACCAGTTCATAGTACCACTGATACACATCAATTTTGCTATAAAATTTTCAATCATTTGATTAATCCTCCTCCCTACTATGACCTCATCAGATCACGATATGATCTCATCGTATTATATTACGATTCCTTTCTATGTTATGACCGTTTTATTTTACAATCTCCTTTCCCCGTATACTTTTAGTCTTTTAGACTCTATCTATTCATTACTACTATTCATCTTTATTATCAGAGTTAGGTAACTCCGTATCTTTATGAATTGCGGAGATTTATCTTTGAATCTTACCGACGCACTAACTCTATTTGTGTTAATCCTTATCCTTATCACCGCAGTTATTAGCCTAAGGTAATCTTACCTAAGGTTTATAACGTACAACTATGATACCAACTGTAGCGTCCCCAAATTAGGGTACTAATCACCACGAATCTGGTACATCATTTCTATAACTATTGCGGAAGATATAAACATAAATTATTTATACAAATACCTTTACACATAATCCCCAAGGTCGATAACATTAACTTATTACACAAATTCATATCCTAAAGGACTTACAATGATATTTGCTGTGACGACCCCAAAATTGGTCCATTCCATCCAACCTATTCTGAGTCGCCAAATACATAGTACAGAAAACAACTACAACTTTATTACAACAAATGTCGTGCAAAATACAACAACACATATGTTGTGAGTTTTGATACAAATATATATACCAACTGTGACTCTTGACACCAACTTGGGTAGCACGTCACAATGACACCTTACATAAAGGTGCATGTGACAACCCCAAAATAGGTCCATTCCACCCAACCCATTCTGAGTCGTCAAATACATAGTACAGAAAACAACTACAACTTTATTACAACAATTGTCGTGCAAAATACAACAACACATATGCTGTGAGTTTGGATACAAATATATACCAAATGTGACTCATGTTCCAACCGTGGACATCACCTCACAATAACACCTTACATAAAGGTATAGTCAAAAACTGTTTTAGAAATTATAATATTTGGGAAGTGCTCAAGGAAACCTTCGTACATGGGAGGCCACGCGTCTAGGTTATGATAGATATCATATGGCCACAGAATTATCCTTGGTTGACCCAATAGACCCCAAAGAAAAACGAGAAGATTACTATCATATTCTTCCCAATGGTGAGTCTTCTCTTGACTTATCATTATCTCCACTGTTTCTAATTGAGAATTATACTTCAAACAAACACCAAGATTATATAGGTAGTGCCCATAGATATACTCAGCAAGTGGATGAGCACAACCTTGTCTTATGATGACATGAGGTTATATGTCATTAGACATCTTGTATGATAGTGACAAAACACCCTTCCAACGTTGGGTTCGCCTCACCCTATTTTCTTCACCAAATATAACTACTAAATGATGACCACCGTTCTATTCCCTTGTTACCCCCGCTCGACCCAGCTACACTCTTATTACCTGAAAGGAATTGTGAAGCAAAAGGGTGAGCACAACTAGCTCAGTAAAGAATATCATGACTAAAGATAATTAAATTATCAATAGCCTTCATCAATAATAAATCAGAGATTTAGAACATATGGTAAATGATAAAAATTTCAACCATAGTTGCAGCGGAACGAGCAATCCATTAGAAGAGTCAAATAGACTATAAAGTCTATTATCTTCTCCGTGTTAAAAATCCATCAACAATGTTTTATCCCTGTAACATCAATCAACAATTCTGGTCCACAATCATATGAATAACTCATAATCATAACTTTAGTTCTAAATTCCTCTTCTCATTCAGGACGAAGATAATTTTCATCACCTATCTTTACTTGAAACATCAAAGATCATGGTTACACCAAATCACATTTCCTGTTCATAATCATACTAATAACTTCATCTTTGCACTATGGCCAAAGATATTCATTTGTATCACCAGTTGGTCATGTTTATCTCAACATCTGTTCATCTTTGCACTACTGGCCAAAGATATTCAACAACATGTCATCTTTGCACTACGGGCTAAAGATATTCATCAACAATTCATCTTTGCACTACAGGCCAAAGATATTCATCAATATTTCATCTTTGCACTACAGGCCAAAGATATTTATCAATATTTCATCTTTGCACTACAGGCCAAAGATATTAATATCTCAAAGAAATATATAATCATTTCAGAATTTATATAAACAGTAATTATAACCTTGTTGATCAATTCACCTTTGCACTTAAGCTAAAGATATTCAATTATAAATTCAATGGTCATGATCATACCAGTCAACAATTCAACTTTGCACTACTGGCCAAAGAGAACCCATAGTCATGATCATACCAAAAATCTACCCATCTTTACACTCAAGTCAAAGAGAAATATCATCATTAGGGTTATAAAAATGTTATATATGATAATAAAATCAATATAATCAACATATAGATTTAATCTCAAGAGTAATATTCATAAATCAACTATAATTTGGTTAGAAAAAGAAACTAATTTTGTCGTGAATAGTAACTCGTGAATAGTAACTCATGAATAGTAACTCGTAAATAGTAACTCGTGAATATTAACTGGTGAATAGTAACCCCGACTCAAAAAGGTAGAAATTCCACAATAAAATTCATACCAATACTTCGGTATAATGACATTGAAAGAATAACATTTCTTAAGCTTATAAACAATTTATTTTAATTGTTTACACTTTACTAATTAATGCATTTAATCATCATAAAATGTCAACTCTTAAGATTTCATCATCAATAGCCAAAATCCTCATCAAAAATCTGCATATACCTCATATAGGATTCTCAAGCCATAAAATCCTATTTTCTAATTTTTTACTTCACAAAACATATTTAATTCATTTACTCATAACTAGACCATTTTTATGAAAAATACCAAATCAGTTCCAAAAATATTTCTTTTCTGGGTTTAGCATAATATAGTCCCATAGTGAACATATATTTTTCTCAGAATTTTTAAAAGTCATTTACTATTTTTCATATGGCCAAAACAGCCGAATATTTAGACATTTATCATAAATTGTACTTTTGTCTAAAAATTCTAAAATTTACAGAGTATACTTCTATCATATACATGTACTCTCAATAAAAATTTTATCAATTTTAGAGTTAACCACAAGGAATTATAAGCGGTTACTTTTAAAATAGTCTTTTCTCATAAAATTCATAACTCTCAATCTATACATCCAAAAATCACCATTTTTGGACACAATCAAGAAAATTCATCAAAATATCATTTCAAATTTTTCCAGAATTTTTGAAGGTCAAAAAAATTACGAAACTGGAAAATATAACAACCCTTAAAATCCCTTACTATCCCTTACAATCCCCTACCTCAAAAGAGCAGTACTTCTGATCGGTATAAGGCTGAAGGAAACTTGCACTGATGAATAACAACTCACCAAGTATCTAAATACTCACAAAATACACTCAATAATCTAGAGAGAGAAAGAGAGAAAGCTTATGTTTCTGGTGTGATTTTCAATTCTAACTTAGCCCTCTATTTATAGGAAAATTTTGGTAGGTTTGACCTGCAACCTGATGGCTTTACCTGCTACTATTTCCACCCACCACATTTGAAATATAATTCAGTACATTTCTTCACCAACCACAAGTGGGCCCACCAATTCTAGAATTTTCCACCAAAAATGATTTATAACTTGATTTCCGAATCAGCCACCTCTTAAAATTCATAACAAATCATACGTTCATTTTTAACGGTTCAAAATTTATGGACATATACTCAACTTATATATGTATAACATATCCAAAAATTACCACGATCCAACGGTCAGATTAAAAATTATAACCCCCGCAAAATATCTCAAAAATCCTGATTTTTAATACCTCCATTCCGACAAAAATACTGATAAAAACATCAACATTAACTCCTTCATTTTTAACCACAAAAATATATCGCTCATTTATATCCACATAATATAAATATTTCCTTATCATATGAATCAATAATTAATTATTCACAAATAATATTACAGAATCACATTTATGACAACCAGGCCGTTCCCAGGAAAGAGGGGGCTTTCCAATAAGAATTTCTCCTTACTGGCGCGCAATTAGATGACCAAACCTCTCCTTAGACAGAACTTTCTAGACATTGACAATAATGTTATCTAATAATATTATTCAAAAAATGTGAATTATTGATCTGATAAAGGAAAATACTGTGCAGCAACAATTATTGAAACAACAATAATATAAAATATCAACGCAACAATTATTAAATCAATAAAATAAAATATTGAACAGTAACTACTGTAACAATTATTGAGTAGTGCCTTCTTACGTAAGAATCAATAATTTCAAAAATACTATGCAATACCGTGTGCTACTGTGCAATAACGCGTATTACTGTATTTTAACCCCCGGGTATTCCAACAGTGTTAACGGTAATAACTACGCCGTTATTTGTAAAAACTCAAATTTGTCATTTTTTTTCACCCGACAGTTATTCGTTATGGGGCCCACAAATAGCTGCGCCGTCGTACGAATATTCTCCGACAGAAAGAATATTCCACGACCAAACGAATATTCCCCGACAACAATGATTATTTTATAACCACTTGCTTATTTTGAAAAAAAATCATATTTCACTCATAACTTTAAACTTTTATCAATTTAACCATTTACTGAATAGTAATTATAAGAAAAAATTGAATACTTTTATTTCATAAAATTCGGGGTCTTACAATCTCCCCTCCTTATAAAATTTCGTCCCCGAAATTTACGTACCTGGTATTTCGAAGAGTTGAGAATACCTTGCTTCTATTTCAGATTCTATCTCTCAGATCATCATGATTTCTCCATTGCTCATCTCCCATGATAACTTCATTTGGGTTCCTCATTTGTTGGGAAGTCATGACAACCGCCATCCCTCGAACTACTCGGCTTTGACTTGTCTGGAGTAGCATTTGGCGTCATCATTACCGTTGGAATATACCTTTCTATAGGACATATTCCTCCCTCAACTGCCTCTTCGTACTCCTCATTCATGATCTGAATCATCAATCTTCGATCCATATCGGATTCAGGTTGACCGCTATGTATAGGGTAATTCAAAACTCGATGTTGGGTTCTCCCAATTGCTTTCCAAAAAGAGAAATTCATATCATCTATTTTAGCCTTCTTAGATCAAACATCTCTTTCCACAATATCCACGTGTCGTGCGGCTTTTGCCCATGCATCACTTATTCTCACTCGTTCAGTTTTTTCTTCTCTCAGCTCAGATTCTATTTTTATCATCTTATACTCTGCCAAAGAATGCTTCTGTTCAAGCATCACATATCGGGTAACACAAGCTTGAATTGTTGCATCCTTTTGTTCCACGACCGCCTGTCGTTCTTCTGCCTGCTCTTCTAACTCATGAATACGATTTTGAAATTCTACATTTTGATCATATAATACCTCTAATAAACTCTCCTCTGGTACTTCTTCTTCCTCTTCTTCCTCAGTCTCAGCTGTTACCTCTGCGACTATCTCGGGTGTAACTATCAATTCTTCACTCACCACATGGATATCTCTAATTCCTTCTTCGTCTGACATCACATTATCACGGTTAGTGATTAGAGGTATCCCCACAGTCTCATTCACTCCATTATTAGCATTCTCAGCTGCCATTCTCAAATACTGCCATAAAACAAGGGTTAATTAAACAAATTAACATATCACATATTATCCCAATATTATGACTGACCAACAAATAAGCTTAGGTAGGACACACTAGCGAAGGATTTACTCATCTCTCCCCACCTAGTTGTATTCCCCGATCTCCGCCAGAGATCATATCCCTAAGCTCTGATACCACCTGTGACAACCCCAAAATAGGTCCATTCCACCCAACCCATTCTGAGTCGTCAAATACATGGTACAGAAAATAACTACAACTTTATTACAACAATTGTCGTGCAAAATACAATAACACATATGCTGTGAGTTTGGATACAAATATATACCAAATGTGACTCATGTTCCAACCGTGGACATCACCTCACAATAACACCTTACATAAATGTATAGTCAAAAACTGTTTTAGAAATTAGAATATTTGGGAAGTGCTCAAGGAAACCTTCGTACATGGGAGGCCACGCGTCTAGGTTATGATAGATATCATATGGCCACAGAATTATACTTGGTTGACCCAATAGACCCCAAAGAAAAACGAGAAGATTACTATCATATTCTTCCCAATGGTGAGTCTTCTCTTGACTTATCATTATCTCCACTGTCTCTAATTGAGAATTATACTTCAAACAAACACCAAGATTATATAGGTAGTGCCCATAGATATACTCAGCAAGTGGATGAGCACAACCCTGTCTTATGATGACACGAGGTTATATGTCATTAGACATCTTGTATGATAGTGACAAAACACCCTTCCAACGTTGGGTTCGCCTCACCCTATTTTCTTCACCAAATATAACTACTAAATGATGACCACCGTTCTATTCCCTTGTTACCCCCGCTCGACCCAGCTACACTCTTATTACCTGAAAGGAATTGTGAAGCAAAAGGGTGAGCACAACTAGCTCAGTAAAGAATATCATGACTAAAGATAATTAAATTATCAATACCCTTCATCAATAATAAATCAGAGATTTAGAACATATGGTAAATGATAAAAATTTCAACCATAGTTGCAGCGGAACGAGCAATCCATTAGAAGAGTCAAATAGACTATAAAGTCTATTATCTTCTCCATGTTAAAAATCCATCAACAATGTTTTATCCCTGTAACATCAATCAACAATTCTGGTCCACAATCATATGAATAACTCATAATCATAACTTTAGTTCTAAATTCCTCTTCTCATCCAGGACGAAGATAATTTTCATCACCTATCTTTACTTGAAACATCAAAGATCATGGTTACACCAAATCACATTTCCTGTTCATAATCATACTAATAACTTCATCTTTGCACTATGGCCAAAGATATTCATTTGTATCACCAGTTGGTCATGTTTATCTCAACATCTGTTCATCTTTGCACTACTGGCCAAAGATATTCAACAACATGTCATCTTTGCACTACGGGCCAAAGATATTCATCAACAATTCATCTTTGCACTACAGGCCAAAGATATTCATCAATATTTCATCTTTGCACTACAGGCCAAAGATATTCATCAATATTTCATCTTTGCACTACAGGCCAAAGATATTAATATCTCAAAGAAATATATAATCATTTCAGAATTTATATAAACAGTAATTATAACCATGTTGATCAATTCACCTTTGCACTTAAGCTAAAGATATTCAATTATAAATTCAATGGTCATGATCATACCAGTCAACAATTCAACTTTGCACTACTGGCCAAAGAGAACCCATAGTCATGATCATACCAAAAATCTACCCATCTTTACACTCAAGTCAAAGAGAAATATCATCATTAGGGTTATAAAAATGTTATATATGATAATAAAATCAATATAATCAACATATAGATTTAATCTCAAGAGTAATATTCATAAATCAACTATAATTTGGTTAGAAAAAGAAACTAATTTTGTCGTGAATAGTAACTCGTGAATAGTAACTCGTAAATAGTAACTCGTGAATATTAACTCGTGAATAGTAACTCCGACTCAAAAAGGTAGAAATTCCACAATAAAATTCATACCAATACTTCGGTATAATGACATTGAAAGAATAACATTTCTTAAGCTTATAAACAATTTATTTTAATTGTTTACACTTTACTAATTAATGCATTTAATCATCATAAAATGTCAACTCTTAAGATTTCATCATCAATAGCCAAAACCCTCATCAAAAATCTGCATATACCTCATATAGGATTCTCAAGCCATAAAATCCTATTTTCTAATTTTCTTACTTCACAAAACATATTTAATTCATTTACTCATAACTAGACCATTTTTATGAAAAATACCAAATCAGTTCCAAAAATATTTCTTTTCTGGATTTAGCATAATATAGTCCCATAGTGAACATATATTTTTCTCAGAATTTTTAAAAGTCATTTACTATTTTTCATATGGCCAAAACAGCCGAATATTTAGACATTTATCATAAATTGTACTTTTGTCTAAAAATTCTGAAATTTACAGAGTATACTTCTATCATATACATGTACTCTCAATAAAAATTTTATCAATTTTGGAGTTAACCACAAGGAATTATAAGCGGTTACTTTTAAAATAGTCTTTTCTCATAAAATTCATAACTCTCAATCTATACATCCAAAAATCCCCATTTTTGGACACAATCAAGAAAACTCATCAAAATATCATTTCAAATTTTTTCAGAATTTTTGAAGGTCAGAAAAATTACGAAACTGGAAAATATAACAACCCTTAAAATCCTTTACTATACCTTACTATCCCTTACAATCCCTTACCTCAAAAGAGTAGTACTTCTGATCGGTATAAGGCTGAAGGAAACTTGCACTGATGAATAGCAACTCACCAAGTATCTAAATACTCACAAAATACACTCAATAATCTAGAGAGAGAAAGAGAGAAAGCTTATGTTTCTGGTGTGATTTTCAATTCTAACTTAGCCCTCTATTTATAGGAAAATTTTGGTAGGTTTGACCTGCAACCTGATGGCTTTACCTGCTACTATTCCCACCCACCACATTTGAAATATAATTCAGCACATTTCTTCACCAACCACAAGTGGGGCCCACCAATTCTAGAATTTTCCACCAAAAATGATTTATAACCTGATTTCCGAATCAGCCACCTCTTAAAATTCATAACAAATCATACGTTCATTTTTAACGGTTCAAAATTTATGGACATATACTCAACTTATATATGTATAACATATCCAAAAATTACCACGATCCAACGGTCAGATTAAAAATTATAACCCCCGCAAAATATCTCAAAAACCCTGATTTTTAATACCTCCATTCCGACAAAAATACTGATAAAAACCTCAACATTAACTCCTTCATTTTTAACCACAAAAATATATCCCTCATTTATATCCACATAATATAAATATTTCCTTATCATATGAATCAATAATTAATTATTCACAAATAATATTACAGAATCACATTTATGACAACCAGGCCGTTCCCAGGAAAGAGGGGGCTTTCCAATAAGAATTTCTCCTTACTGGCGCGCAATTAGATGACCAAACCTCTCCTTAGACAGAACTTTCTAGACATTGACAATAATGTTATCTAATAATATTATTCAAATAATATGAATTATTGATCTGATAAAGGAAAATACTGTGCAGCAACAATTATTGAAACAACAATAATATAAAATATCAACGCAACAATTATTGAATCAATAAAATAAAATATTGAACAGTAACTACTGTAACAATTATTGAGTAGTGCCTTCTTACGTAAGAATCAATAATTTCAAAAATACTATGCAATACCGTGTGCTACTGTGCAATAACGCGTATTACTGTATTTTAACCCCCGGGTATTCCAACAGTGTTAACGGTAACAACTACGCCGTTATTTGTAAAAACTCAAATTTTTCGTTTTCCTTCACCCGACAGTTATTCGTTATGGGGCCCACAAATAGCTGCGCCGTCGTACGAATATTCTCCGACAGAAAGAATATTCCACGACCAAACGAATATTCCCCGACAACAATGATTATTTTATAACCACTTGCTTATTTTGAAAAAAAATCATATTTCACTCATAACTTTAAACTTTTATCAATTTAACCATTTACTGAATAGTAATTATAAGAAAACATTGAATACTTTTATTTCATAAAATTCGGGGTCTTACAGTACAGTCAAAAACTGTTTTAGAAATTAAAATCTTTGGGAAGTGCTTAAGGAAACCTTCGTACATGGGAGGCCATGCGTCTAGGTTATGATAGATATCATATGTCCATAGAATTTTCCTTGGTTGACCCAATAGACCCCAAAGAAAAATGAGAAGATTACTATCATACTCTTTCCAATGGTGAGTCTTCTCTTGACATATAACTATCTCCACTGTCTCTAGTTGAAAATTATATTTCAAATAAACTCCAAAATCATATAGGTAGTGGTGATAGATATACTCAGCAAGTTGATGTGCACAAACTCTGTCTTATGATGACACGAGGTTATATGTCATTAGACATCTAGTATGATAGTGGCAAAATACCATTCCAACGTTGGGTTCGCCTCACCCTATTTGATTCACCAAATATAACTACTAAATGATGTATAAAATATAACACACATTTCTATACTGTTTAGGGAGAACTCCTCAGCTAGACACCACCGTTCTATTCTTTTGTTACTCCCGCTCTACCCAGCTACACTCTTATTACCAGAAAGAAGTTGTGAAGCAAAAGGGTGAGCTCAACTAGCCCATTAAAGAATATCATGACTAAAGATAAATAAATTATCAAAAGCCTTCAAAACTAATAAATCAGAGATTTAGAACATATGGTAAATGATAAAAATTTTCAACCATAGTTGCAGCGGAACGAGCAATCCATTAAAAGTGTCAAATAGACCATAAAGTCTATTATCTTCTCCACATTAAAAGTCCACCAACAATATTTTATCCCTGTAACATCAATCAACAGTTCCTTTCCACAATTATATGAATAACTCATAATCATAATTGTGATTCTAAATTCTTCTTCGCACCTAGGACGAAGATAATTTTCATCACTTGTCTTTACCTAAAACATCAAAGATCATGGTTATACCAAATCATAGTTCATGTTCATAATCATACCAATAAATTCATCTTTGCACTACAGGCCAAAGATATTCATCAACAGTTCATCTTTGCACTACATTCCAAAGATATTCAACAACAGTTTATCTTTGCACTACAGGCCAAAGATATTCAACAAAAGATCATCATTGCACTACGGGCCAAAGATATTACTATCTCAAAGAAATATATAATCATTTCAGAATTTATATAAACAATAATTATAACCATGTTGATCAATTCACATTTGCACTTAAGCTAAATATATTCAATTATAACTTCAATGGTTATGATCATACCAGTCAACAATTCATCTTTGCACTACTGGCCAAAGAGAACCCATAGTCACGATCATACCACTAACGTACCCATCTTTATACTAAAGTCAAAGAGAAACATCATCATTAGGGTTATAAAAATGTTATATATAATAATAAAAACAATATAATCAATATATAGATTTAATCTCAAAAGTAAGATTCATAAATCAATAATAATTTGGTCAGAAAAAGAAACCAATTTTGTCGTGAATAGTACTCCGTGAGAAGTAACTCGTGAATAGTAACTCATGAATAGTAATTCATGAATAGTAACCCTGACATGAAAAATGTAGAAATTTCACAATAAAATTCATACCAATATTTCGGTATAATGATATTGAAAGAATAACATTTCTTAAACTTATAAACAAATTATTTTAATTATTTACACTTTACTAAATAATGCATTTAATCATCCTAAAATACCAAACTCATAAGATTTTTTCACCAATAACCAAAACCCTCATAAAAAATCTGCATACACCTTATATAGGATTCTCAAGCCATAAAATCATATTTTCCAATTTTCTTACTTTCCATAACATATTTAATTCATTTACTCATAACTAGTCTATTTTTAAGAAAAATACCAAATCAGTCCCAAAAATATTTTTTTTCTGGAATTTAGCAGAATATAGTCCCATATTGGACATATATTTTTTTCGGAATTTTTAAAATTCATTTACTATTTTTTATATGGCCAAAATTGCCGAATATTTAGACATTTATCATAAACTGTACTTTTGTCCAAAAATTTCGAAATTTACAGCGTATACTTCTATTATATACATGTACTCTCAATAAAAATTTCACCAATTTTAGAGTTAACCACAAGGAGTTATAAGGGTTTACTTTTAAAATAGTCTTTTCCCATAAAATTCATAACTCTTAATCTATACATCCAAAAATCGCCATTTTTGGACACAATTTAGAAAACTCATCAAATTATCATTTCAAATTTTTCCAAAATTTTTTAAAGTCAGAAAAATTACAAAACTGAAAAATATAACAACCCTTAAAATCTTTTACCTCAAAAGAGCAGTACTTCTGATTGGAATAGCGGTATAAGGCTGAAGAAAACTTGCACTGATAAATAGAAACTCACAAAGTATTTAAATACTCACAAAATATGCTCGATAATATAGAGAGAGAAATAGAGAAAGCTTATGTTTCTTGTGTAATTTTTAATTCTAACTTAGCTCTCTATTTATAGGAAAATGTTAGCACGCCGAAGAAGACTTGACCTGCTACCTGATGGCTTTACCTGCTACTATTGCTACTCACCACATTTGAAATAAAATTCAGCACATTTTTTTACCAACCACAAGTGGGGCCCACTCAATTCTAAAATATCCACCAAAATCATTTATAAACCTAATTTTTGAATCAGTCACCTTTTAAAATTCATAACAAAACATACGTTCATTTTTAACGGTTCAAAATTTTTGGACATATACTCAACTTATATATGTAAAACATATCCAAAAATCACAACGATCAAACGATCGAATTAAAAAATATAACTCACGCAATATAGCTCAAGAACACTGGTTTGATCTAATAATACCTCTAATCCGACAAAATACTGATAAAATACCTCAACATTAATTCTTTCATTTGTAACCACATAAATAAATCAATCATTTATATCTACATAAAATAAATATTTCCTTATCATATAAATTAATAATTAATTATTCGTAAATAATATTACAAAATCACAATTATGACAATCAGGCAGTTCCCAGAAAAGAGGGGGCTTTCCGATAAATATTTCTCCTTACTGGCGCGCAATTAGGTGACCAAACCTCTCCTTGACAGAACTTTCTATACATTGCCAATAATGCTATCTCATAATATTATTCAAATAATATGAATTATTGATCCGATAATGGAGAAATACTGTTCAGTGATAATTATTGAACAACAATAATATAAAATATTAACGTAGCAATTATTGAATCAATAAAATAAAATATTGAACAGTAATTACTGTAACAATTATTGAGTAGTGCCTTCTTACGTAAGAATCAATAATTCAAAAATACTATGCAATACCTCGTATTACTTTACTTTATCCACCGGGTATTCTAACAGTGTTAACGGTAACGATTATGCCGTTATTTATAAAAATTAAAATTTGTCATTTTCTTCATTCGACAGTTATTCTATTATGGGACCCACAAATGGTTTCGCCGTCGTACGAATATTCCCCGACAGAAAAGAATATTCCACGACCAAACGAATATTCCCCGACAACAATGAATATTTTACAACCACTTACTTATTTTGAAAAATTTGCACATTTCACCCATAACCAAAGCATTATATCAAATTAGCACCTTATTTTTCACAATAATAAATAAAGGAAATTCGATTTTATTCATTAAAAAGTTGGAGTCTTACAACCTCCCCTCCTTATGAAATTTCGTCCCCAAAATTTACGTACCTGGTATTTCGAAGCGTTGAGAATACCTTGCTTTCAGTTCAGATTCTATCTCCCCAGTCATCATGATTTCTCCATTGCTCATCTCCCGTGAAAACTTCATTTGGGTTCCTCACTTGTTGGGAAGTCATGACAACCGCTCTCCCTTGAACTACTCGACTTTGACTTGTCTGGGACAGCATTTGGTGTCATCACTACTGTTGAAATATACTTTTCTATAGGGCATATTCCACCCTTAACCGCTTCGTCGTACTCCTTATTCATGATCTGAATCATCAGTCTTCGATCCATATCAAATTGAGGTTGACCGCTCTATACAGGATAATTCAAAACTCGATGTTGGGTTCTCCCAATTGCTGTCCAAAAAGAGAAATACATATCATATATTTTAGCCTTCTTAGATCAGACATCTCTTTCCATAATATCAATGCATCGTGCGGCTTTTACCCATGCATCACTCACTCTCACTCGTTCAGTTATTTCTTCTTTCAGCTCAGATTCCAGCTTTATCATCTTATACTCTGCCAAAGAATGCTTCTGTTCAAGCATCACATATCGGGTAACACAAGCTTAAATTGTTGCATCCTTTTGCTCCACGACCACCTGTCGTTCTTCAACCTGCTCTTCTAACTCATGAATACGATTTTGCAATTATACATTTCGATCATAAAATTCTTCTAATAAATTCTCCTCAGGTTCTTCTTCTTCCTTAGTCTCAGCTGCTACCTCTGCGACTAGCTCGGGTGCAACAATTAATTCTTCCCTCACCACAAGAATATCTCTAATTCCTTCTTCGCCTGACATCACATTATCATGGTTGGTGATTAGAGGTATCCCCACGGTCTCATTCACTCCATTGTTAACATTCTCAGCTGTCATTCTCAAATACTGCCATAAAATAAGGGTTAATTAAACCAATTAACGTATCACATAATAACTGTATATTATGGCCGACCAACAAATAAGCTTAGGTAGGACACACTAGCGAATGATTTACTCATCTCTCCCCTCCTAGTTCTTTTCCCTGGTCTCCGCCAGAGACCATGTCCCTAAGCTCTGATACCAACTGTGACTCATGTCCCAACCGTGGACAGCACCTCATAGTGGTACCTATCAGTTTGCCACTGCAGAACGGCGCCCCTTACGGAGAGTCTGGCTTCTGTGCATCCCACACAAGGAAGTCACTAACGAGAGGCTCGGGGCTCTTTACTTATAGCTCTGATACCAACTGTGATGACCCCAAAATAGTTCCATTCCATCCAAGCTATTCTGAGTCACCAAATACATGGTACTGAAAATAACTACAACTTTATTACAACAATTGTCGTGCAAAATACAACAACACATATGTTGTGAGTTTTGATACAAATATATATACCAACTGTGACTATTGACACCAACTTGGGTAGCACGTCACAATGACACCTTACACAAAGGTACAGTCAAAAATTGTTTTAAAAATTCAAATCTTTGGGCAGTGCTCAAGGAAACATTCGTACATGGGAGGCCATGCGTCTAGATTATGATAGATATCATATGTCCACAGAAATATCCTTGGTTAACCCAATAGACCCCAAAGAAAAATGAGAAGATTACTATCATGCTATTTCCAATGGTGAGTCTTCTCTTGACATATAACTATCTCCACTGTCTCTAGTTGAAAATTATATTTCAAATAAACTCCAAAATCATACAGGTAGTGCTCATAGATATACTCAGCAAGTGGATGTGCACAACTCTGTCTTATGATGACACGAGGTTGTATGTCATTAGACATCTTATATGATAGTGACAAAATGCCCTTCTAATATTGGGTTCGCCTCACCCTATTTGATTCACCAAATATAACTACTAAATGATGTATAAAATATAACACACTTTTCTATACTGTTTAGGGAGAACTCCTCAGCTAGAGACCATCGTTCTATTCTCTTGTTATCTCGGTCGACCCAACTACACTCTTGTTACCTGAACGGAGTTGTGAAGCAAAATGGTGAGCTCAACTAGCCCAGTAAAGTATATCATGACTAAAGATAAATAAATTATCAATAGCCTTCAACAGTAATAAATCACAGATTTAGAATATATGGTAGATGATAAAAATTTTCAACCATAGTTGCAGCGGAACAAGCAATCCATTAGAAGAGTCAAATAGACCATAAAGTCTATTATCTTCTCCACATTAAAAGTCCACCAACAATGTTTTATCCCTGTAACATCAATCAACAATTCATTTCCATAATTATATGAATAACTCATTATCATAATTGTGATTCTAAATTCCTCTTCGCACCTAGGACGAAGATAATTTTCATCACTTGTCTTTACCTGAAACATCAAAGATCATGGTTATACCAAATCACAGTTCATGTTCATAATCATACCAATAAATTCATATTTGCACTACAGGCCAAAGATATTCATCAACAGTTCATCTTTGCACTACATACCAAAGATATTCAACAATAGTTATATTTGCACTACAGGCCAAAGATATTCAACAACAGATCATATTTACACTACGGGCCAAAGATATTACTATCTCAAAGAAATATATAATCATTTCAGAATTTATATAAACAATAATTATAACTATGTTGATCAATTCACCTTTGCACTTAAGCTAAAGATATTCAATTATAACTTTAATGGTTATGATCATACCAGTCAACAATTCATCTTTGCACTACTGGCCAAAGAGAACTCATAGTCACGATCATACCAATAATCTACCCATCTTTACACTAAAGTCAAAGAGAAACATCATCATTAGGGTTATAAAAATATTATATATGATAATAAAAATAATATAATCAACACATATATATTTAATCTCAATAGTAAGATTCATAAATCAACGATAATTTGGTCAGAAAAAAAAACTAATTTTATCGTGAATAGTATCCTGTGAATAGTAACTCGTGAATAGTAATTCATGAATAGTAACCCTAACATGAAAAATGTAGAAATTTCATAATAAAATCCATACCAATATTTCGGTATAATAATATTGAAAGAATAACATTTCTTAAACTTATAAATAATTTATTTTAATTATTTACACTTTACTAAATAATGCATTTAATCATCCTAAAATGCCAAACTCATAAAATTTTATCACCAATAACCAAAATCCTCATCAAAAATCTACATACACCTTGTATAGGATTCTCAAGCCATAAAATCCTATTTTTCAATTTTCTTACTTTTCACAACATATTTAATTTATTTACTTATAACTAGTCCATTTTAAAAAAAAATACCAAATCAGTCCCAAAAATATTTTTTTCTGGGATTTAGCAGAATATAGTTCCATATTGAACATATATTTTTCTCGAAATTTTTAAAATTCATTTACTATTTTTCATATGACCAAAATTGTCGAATATTTAGACATTTATCATAAACTGTACATTTGTCCAAAAATTCTGAAATTTACAAAGTATACTTTTGTTATATACATATACTCTCAATAAAAATTTCACTAATTTTGGAGTTAACCACAAGGAGTTACAAGAGTTTACTTTTAAAATAGTTTTTTTCCATAAAATTCATAACTCTTAATCTATACATCCAAAAATCGTCATTTTTGGACACAATCTAGAAAACTCATCAAATTATCATTTCAAATTTTTCTAGAATTTTTGAAGGCCAGAAAAATTATGAAACTAAAAAATATAACAACCCTTAAAATCCCTTACCTCAAAAGAGCAGTACTTTTGATTGGAATAGTGGTATAAGGCTGAAGGAAACTTACACTGATAAATAGAAACTCACAAAGTATCTAAATACTCACAAAATACGCTCGATAATATAGAGAGAGAAAGAGAGAAAGCTTATGTTTCTTGTGTGATTTTTAATTTTAACTTAGCCCTCTATTTATAGGAAAATGTTAGCACGCCGAAGCAGACTTGACCTACTACCTGATGGCTTTACCTACTACTATTGCCACCCACCACATTTGAAATAAAATTCAGCACATTTCTTTACCAACCACAAGTAGGGCCCACTCAATTCTAGAATTTCTACCAAAATTATTTATAAACCTAATTTCCGAATCAGTCACCTCTTAAAATTTATAACAAAACATACGTTCATTTTTAACGGTTCAAAATTTGTGGACATATACTCAACTTATATATGTATAACATATCCATAAATCACAACGATCCAACGGTTCGATTAAAAAATATAACTCACGCAATATAGCTCAAGAACACTGGTTTGATCTAATAATACCTCTAATCCGACAAAATACTGATAAAACACCTCAACATTAATTCCTTCATTTATAACCATATAAATAAATCCATCATTTATATCCACATAAAATAAATATTTTCTTATCATTTAAATCAATAATTAATTTTTCACAAATAATATTACAGAATCACAATTATGAAAACCAGGCAGTTCCCAGGAAAGATGGGGCTTTCCGATAAAGATTTCTCTTTACTGGCGCGTAATTAGGTGACCAAACCTCTCCTTGACAGAACTTTCTAGACATTGCCAATAATGTTATCTCATAATATTATTCAAATAATATGAATTATTGATCCGATAATGGAAAATACTGTGTAGTTACAATTATTGAACAACAATAATATAAAATATCAACGTAGCAATTATTGAATCAATAAAATAAAATATTGAGCAGTAATTACTGTACCAATTATTGAGTAGTGCCTTCTTACGTAAGAATCAATAATTCAAAAATAATGTGCAATACCGCGTATTACTTTACTTTACTCACCAGGTATTCTAATAATGTTAAAGGTAACGATTACGCCGTTATTTATAAAAATTCAAATTTGTCATTTTTTTCATCCGACAGTTATTCTGTTATGGGCCCCATAAATGCCTGCTCCGTCATACGAATATTCCCCGACAGAAAGAATATTCCACGACCAAACGAATATTCCCCGACAACAATTAATATTTTATAACAACTTGCTTATTTTGAAAAATTTGCACATTTCACCCATAACCAAAGCATTATATCAAATTAACACCTTATTATTCACAATAATAAATAGAGAAAATTCGATTTTATTCATTAAAAAGTTGGGGTCTTACATTTGCCTTCAATACTAATACAATTTTAACTATTCAATAATCCATTCTTGTAACTCGTCTTTGCCTTTGCATGTGTCCGAAGTATTCGTCCTCATCTGAAATGTTAATCATGATATAGCAAAGTTGAGCAACAAGTTTGCCTAACAAGTTTAAGATCAAAGAAAGATATATCATGATTGAAAAGAATAAAAGCTGACAACTTTTAACAATATAATAATTGTGAAAGAACATGAATCAATTTTCATAACTAAATGACTGAGTCAATAATAATGAATGACCAACAATGAACATGAATAAACATAACAGGACCAAATGGCAATGAAGGTGATCAGCCTTTCATACTTGATGAACATATATAATATGCACAACATGCGAATCAATAATCAAAGATGTGATATAATCAACAATAATTAACCTCGAGCATACTTTATAATAACAACTCGAGTTCAAGTTAGGAAACTTGCATAATAAAAGTATAGGAACTTGCTCAATAAAAGAGTATAAGAACTTGCCTGCACCGTCGATTACTGTTACGCAATCTATTTTAGCTTCAGTTGAAAGACCTATTATTAATAATATCGATCTCTCAATTAGAATAATATCGTCACATACACTACTGTTAATTACAGTCATTATATAACTTAAACACTTATCACATAATCAAATATTAGATTACTCCTTAAAACATCATTATTATTATCGTCCTTTGAAAATTCTTTAATCACTATATCATATACATTATGATTTAATGCTTTAATCTTATGTATTACAAGTTCTTCTTTAAAAACTAATGAGTCAAACACTAATCTAGCAGCCTAGATTATCCAAACATACCAATCCAGCAACCTAGATTGCAATCTAGCAAACCAGATTACACTCCAGCAAACTGGATTCCAAATTCAGCAACTAGATGGCCAATCCAGCAAACCAAACTGCAATCTAGCAAAATGGATTCCAAATCCAGCAACGAGATTGCAATCCAGCAATCCAGCAAGGTATTTATACCGTGGTGTTTTGCTAGCCTTTCTTAATCCTTCAAGGTAAATGATGATTTTGGGTAAAAAGAAGATCAAAGCCTCTTCCCCTTTTTCCTTTACTCCACCCATCCCTCTCCTCTCTCTCTCTCTCTCTAGTCACTTTGGCTTATGTCATGAAAGGGGAATAGATGGAAGAGAAGAAAGAAAGAAAAATAGATTTTTATTTAATGTTATTAAATATACATAAAGTATATCCAATAACTCTCCCCACTCATCTTGTTTGCCTCTTCCACCACCACCGGCCATTTGGCCTCTTTACCTCTCACATGTTAGTTAACATGAGTGACTTCATAAAAAATTTGACACCTAGCCTATTTGGTAGATAATTTAAGTAAGTTATAGTTACATGCATTACGCTTTTACTTGCCACATATAGACGGCTATATGGCCCGTTATCTTCCAATTTTTTGTTTCCTTTTTAATGCTTATTTATTATAATAAAAGTCCAAAATGTCCCCCCTTTAATTAGGCAAAGCTTGGGCTTTGAATTAAATTCTTTTGGGCTTCCTAAATAATTCTTTGAGCCATGTAAATTAACATAGTCCAACACTTTTTAATTTTATCCTTCCCTAATTATTTAATTAGGATTTTTATTTCCTAAATTATAATTTAAATTCTTACTTACATACACTTAATTTCTTAACCCAATTAGACTTGTTATAATTAGGTTATAAAATTAATTAATTGAGATGTATAAAATAAATCTCTTAGAATTAGTATATATTTTAAATACTAACATTCGCTCGTCCTATAACCCTTAAGTTATACAAATTTTTATTCCTAATATATAATTAGGTTACCTTAGTTTCTTTTATTTGTTTATATAATAAATAAATATAAACCATCACATAATCACAATACACAAAACCATATAAGTCATTCACAAAAATTTTAAATCCATACCTATTTTCAGTCTAGGTCTTATTATTCAACCTTTATTCAACCATTTAAGATTTTATTAATCGTCTAAATTCTCAAATTTTCACATGCCTCCTGTCAAGCCTGGGACTCATATAAGCTGAATCTAAAGCCCGCCTCAAGGACTCTATCTTAATATCTCTGGCCTCCAATTCTTCCCTCAGCTGATCCACTTTTCTATCTACCTCGACCCACGCATCCTCTACCCTTATCTTATCAGCTATCTCCAAATCAAACTCAAACTTCAGAGCTTGATTCTCTATTCTTACTTCTCCCGGCTGTAATTCTGTATGCTCCAGTATTCTGCTCAGCGCGACTAACTCAATATGTTCTTTATAAGCGGCATCCCTATACTGATGCTCTTTAAACTGAAGAGTGAGGTTCTCCACCTCTAAGTGTATTACTCTGACTTCTAACTCATTATTCATGACTATTAAATCCCTAATAAGGACATCCTGTGGGGTATACTTCATCACCTCATGCTCTACGGGCTCCTCTATTGGTTCTCCTTACTCCTGATCAACTGTGTGACTATCTTTACTCTCCTCCGACATCCTATAATCACAAAACCAAAAACATAGAATAAACAACATCAGTATCATAATAAAATATATTCATTGACGAAATGAAATAATATTGTATCATGTATAATCTATACTAGATGAATTTCCACAATCCATCTCCTAGCATACTCTATAAGAATTTTCTTTTAAGGTTATAACCTAGGTTTTGCATCCTAATGTTTATAACCTAAAGCTTTGATACCAACCTGTGACGTCCCCAAATATGGGTATCTCAACCACAGATTTAGTGCTCACGATTTATCAACATCATAAACATTTTATAAACTAGTGCGGAATAATAAACATACATTATTTATTACAATAAGGTTCTACATAAAATTCTAAGGTCTAACAACAGTAACCTAAAACATACCTTAATATTACAAAAGGTCTACATAATAAATTACATCAGATAATCCAATAAATTAAACATGCATAATATTCTTATTCTTGGACTTTTTCTTTCCCTTTTTCTTTCTTATTCAAACATTCCGACTTTACTGAAATAAACGTCATGATATAACAAGGGTGAGAAACTACTTTGCTTAGCAAGTTTAAATACAAATGTGATATATCATGATTTGAAAAGATATTTAACTTTATTCGTTTAACAATAGAATTCAATTATGAAAAAATATGAATTAAGTTTCAATAATTGAATATTCAAATAAATAAATAATATATGTTGAGTGGTCGGGAATGACCATGAACATATGTTAAGGTTGTCTATATTTAAACTGGTCCTTTTAGTAAATTTTGAAAAGCGAGGGGATCAACCTCTCATACCCAGTGAATTATGCATAAAAGCTTAATAACGACCAAATAATTATTTTCCAACTTAATGCTTTAATAATATTGTTCTTTTCTCAGTCTAAGAGTCCATACCAATCAACTGGCTTGGAATAACTTTTAAAAATTATTTGAATTAATCAAATTTAAACATGTTCGATCTAGCTAATACAACTAGCATAGATTTTGCTCATAAACAGATCATAAATGAAAGAACTTTAATTAATTCGCAGTTCAATAATAATAGAACAGAAATTCAATTGCACAAAGTGCGAGTATCAATAATCATTAAAGTTGTGAATAATTAACAATAATTATCCACTAACATGCTTAAAAAATAATAACTCAAGTTTGAGTTAGCGAACTTGCCTTGAGTTGCGGTCTATTACTATGTAATTTAATTTATCCGCTTAAGCAATATAACTTAACATCCTTTGAAAGACCTATCATTGATCCTTCAATTAGCATACCATATATTTATTTATAGTATTACTTAATCTCATAACATATTATCTAACAGTTAATCACATAAATAAATATTAGATATTATATTAAATCGTTAGTAATATTATCATACCTTGATAATATTACTATAGAATATTAATCATCTTAATGTTAGGTTTGTAATATTCATGAACGCAATAAAATTGCACAAAATAAGCGAAAAATATGGTAAAATAGAGTTTTAAAATTTTACAAACAATATACCCAGATCATCCTTTATGCACAATTATTAATTAAACGAAAATATGAAGAATAAGAATCATACCCTTGAAGATTCGAGTATCCTCAGGTACAAGTTCACCTCCAATCTTTTCACGTTCAACTTGAATCCACCGGGTTTGGTTCCTTCCTTTGATCAAAGTTAGCCACCCAAGTGTTTGGTCTCTAGAGGTGATCCACCAAGGAAGAAGAAAGATTCAAGAAGATGGGTGTTTGGCAAAACCCTAGTTTTTCTATCTCTCATAGAAAAAGAGTGTACTATCCAACAATTAGAATCATGTCTGTTGTCAAAAAGCCAACTACTCTCACCCATAATAAACTCCTCTTATTTATAGATGTGGGAAACCCTCCTTAGCAATTAAGGATTTAGTTTTATTTTAATTAATTAAACTCCTTTAATTAATTAAGCTCCCTAATCTTATTAGGGATAATTAATTAAACTCTTTTAATTAATTTAACCTCCTAATCTTATTAAGAATATATGAGAGTACTTTTATTAATTAATTCTCAAAATCCTTTAGGAATTAAATAATAATAACAAGACTTCTCTTATTAATTTATATTTAATATTTTTAAAATATTAAATAATAAATATTAAGCTATTTAATTTATTCTATCACTATAGATTAAATTAAATATACTTAACTTATTATTACGATTATGACATTAACTTCTTAAATAATTATTCTTCCTTTTATGGTGTGACCGTTTAGGTTATCCATATTAAACTGGTTGTGAATAAATCAATTAGAACAATTCAAATCTTATTTAAATAAGTAAATTAAAATAATAATTTATTTAAATAAATAATATTTATTCTACAATAGGGATAAGCCTCCCTATCGATTAACGACTTTTCAGATAATATAGATTTCAACATTAATCATAAAAGAATATTTGAGTAAATAGTTACCGTACAATTCAATCATTCCACCATACAATATCTCAATTAAATATAAAACATGAAATTAATGTCAAGTCTTAATTAATTTAATTATATATATTTCGACTCTTAAATGTGTAACGATTGAGAAATTTGTAATGTAATTTAATTATTTATTGAATTAAATAAATATTTTAAATAATTTAGTGAGAAAAATAAATAATTGAGGAATTGTGGTGAATTAATTTACTAACTAAATTGATTAGTGTTAATTAAATTGAGTAATGATAATTTTATCTAATGGATTTAATTTAAGAAAATAATTAAATTAAATCAATTGCTTAACATTTAAGAAGATAATTAAATTAAAATGCATTGTTTAATTTGAAGGAAATTGATAAATTAAATAAAGTGATGTTGCTAATTTATTAATTAAATTGGATATATAATTATTTATTAATTATAAGTATAATGATAATAAGATTTTTATTATTATTATAAGTTATTTAAATTAACTAAACTAAAGTTATTATTTAAATTAACTAAATTAAAGTGTGACACATGAAACTATATAATAAAAATAATCTAGTAGAGCAAAAATATGGTTAGCCAAATAAGGCCTTGTGGCCTTCGGCTTATTCAACTGATGTCTTTTTATTTTTTTTATAACTGAAGTACATGGGCTTCAGTTTATTCTATACGACTATTTCCTAAGGCTAGCGCTCAGTTCTTTTTATTTCACGTATTTTGCTAAGGAGAATAACAGAGGTTTTGAGAGAGGACTTGGAGCAAGAGAGAAAAACAATGTTATTGAGGGTTGGAGAAGAAGGGTTTTGGAAAAGGATTGCTCATAATTTTGCTATCATACCATCAAAGATTCAAGATATAAACTAAAACTATTCCTATTTTTACTTTTAGTTTTGGTGGTGTGTGTATATATATATATATATATATATATATATATATATATATATATATATATATATATATATATATATATATATATATACACCACCAAAATGGCTTTAGAAAGTACAAAAATTGATGCTCTATATGTGTTGTAATCTGTAATTTGTTATTGGATTATGTTAATATGATAAGAAATGAAAGCGGCGTAGTTCGAATCGTGTCAATTGATTAGGAAACAAATTCGTGGTGATCGAATTCGCTAAAGGTGTCAAAAATTGAGTTTTTGTATGAAAACATGAAATTTAAAGAATTAAATTAGTTTAATTTGATGTTTAATTGTTTTAAGTCGATGAATATATGAGGAAACATGTTTGTGTTAGTTTTATATCAATTGGATGTGCTAATTTCACTGTTTTGATGGTGAAATTCGTGTTAGTTGGGCTAAAAACGGAACACTGTTACTGCGTTTCCGGTTCTGTCTGTGCACTAGCACAGCTGCACCGGTGCCAAGGCCAGAAATGGTGCAACTGTGCCAGTCCCAATCGCAGCTGCGCCGTACTCTGATCTGAGACAGTGAAGTCTGCTTATTTGCAGGTCATGTGTAATGGACTTATGTTGGTTAAGCATGCATGTTAATGATGTTAAGACGTGATATAAACTATAATAACATATTGTAAGGTGTTGTAATGCAAAGTGTAAAGATTTTGAATAATTATTTAAATAAGTTATAAAATGAAACCAAATGTGATGTTTTCAAAGTTAGAGATGAACAATTATGTTATGTTGAATCGTAATGAGATTTCAGATTCGTTAAGTGTGTTAACCTACATGGTTAGGTGCTAGGTTAGGGTTATGACCTAAATGATGGTTTAAACCCATAAAGTTAATGTTCATACAACTAATTGTTGTTGCGATTTCAATGATAAATGTAGAGTAATTGGAGATTATTTTACACTTGTGTAGCTTACATACAAGGCAAGTTTCTAAACCTTATCTTTTACATTGAGCAAGTTTCTTTTCATAAACCTTTATTGAGCAAGCTTTCTAACTTCATTCTTTTATTAATGAATGCAAGTTCCTAAACTTTGATTGAGCGAGATTATTAATTCTATTTTTATGTATGATTGATTAAGCTCTTGTAACCTAATTCGTTACATCAAATGAGTTTCATATTTTCGTTTCTTGTTATTCAAAAATTTATACTGCTTTAATTCATTGCTTCAAATGAGATTGTTTTAACTCATTTGAATGTAGCACTTTGCATGAATTCCATGTTTACCCAAATGAATATTGTTGTTATTAATCTTTGATCTAAATAGCCTTGTTCAGTTATACATTCTTGTATGAAACCTTTATTAATGGAAATTGAATAGTGTTCTAAACTTCTAGAAACACTAATAAGCTTGTTCTAAACTAAACTTTCTTTAGTGCGGAAATTCTAAATTCTAACTGAGACGAACAACCCTAACATAGGGGATTTTGTACGTGTAACGTTTAGATATTTATGCACAATACATGGTACAAAAGGCTGATCCCCCTAAGTACGTTAAGAAGAGTCTGTATAGTCTAAATGACTGTTAAGGTTGCGGTAATAATACCTAAATATAGTGGACATAGTTCATTATTGTTCATCATTTGTTGTTCATTCTCATGTTGTTATTACTATTCTTTATATCAGTGAGCAATTGTTTGCTCACTCTTGCAATTAACAATGCAGCTAAAGTCGAAAGAGGTGATGAGCCATCTACTAGCAAAGAAAAGAGCAAGATGTCCAAGTGATGAAAAATTATTTAGAACTTGTTTAACTGCATGATGTTATAAGACTTGTTATCCTTTATGATGCATTCCGCAAACTGATGTAATAATTTAAGGTTAGACTACCTAGGATAGTTTATGAGATAATGTAACCCTTTAAGGGGAAAGATTATTGTTTAAATTATTTAATGTCTTTATCATTTGATTATGGGTAGTTAGATGTAATGTTTTGGATAGTGAACACCAAATTCGGTGGAAATGAAGTACCCGAATTTGGGGCTGTCACAAAATGCACATCTCTAAATAATACAAATTAGAAACTTCTTTCTAATTTTATTATGTCTTGGTCAAGGACTACTGGGTTGTCATTTATCGAATCACATAGGACATTTCTCTTCTTTTACTAAAAGTGGTAGATTCATTATTGATCATACATTATCTCCATGTACAACTTATTATACTCAAGCATACCCTTTGATATACCCTAAAGGTCTTAAGGAATAAGTCAAAGTATAATTTATTATACACAAGATACTATGATGATCTCAAGTCCAAGGATCACTTCTACTACTATCACTACAGGAATTCCTATTAATAGGCAAGTAAAACTCCATTAGGTATTCCTTAGCGAGCCATGTTCAGTGAACTTATTCTCCAATAAGCACCTACATACTTGCTTTAGTGTCACCACACAAATGATCATGAGATCAATCATCCTCATCCAATGAGCAAACAACGCATGTACCAATCTATTCGGATTCACTAATCCCTAATTTAGTAATCCAACGATTGGGAACTATTTTAGTTTTAAGCTTTCTAAGAATTTCGATCTCATTAGAATGATCATCATCATTATTCTAAAAGCATTGCTTAAAACTATAGATTTATCACATATTATAAAGCAGCATCATGTAGATAATTAAAAGCCTTTAATAAATTAATACTTTTTATTAATAAATGAATAAGATTGTTACAAAGTATATGTTTTATCATCAAACGTGATTGGCTTGTGTGCATACTATTTTCAATCTTCCACTTGCACTAAAGCCAATCGTCATGGTATCTCATACCCTTCTTCTCTAAGTGACAATTATCCTGCTGTTGGATAAGCTTTAGTTAATGGATATGTAATGTTGTTCTTGAGAGTCTATTATCTCTATAGTGATTTCGCATCTTTTAATGATTCCTATAATCAAATAAAAGTGTCACAACACATGTTTAGATCCAAGATGAGACTTAAGACCTATTCCTAGTTCTGTAATGAACTTTTCATCTAAACAATTAACTAGCAGCTTCATTTATTGCTATATACTTTGTCTTTATCACTAAACTAGCAACTCTTTGTTGTTTGAAACCTTTCCAATTTCACTGCACTACCGTTCAAGGTAACACTTTACCTAAAGTGGATTTTCTATTACCTTGGTCTGTGTGAAAAACTTAAGTCTGTTAAGCCCTCTAGTTTTAATTCAGACCCACCATAAAAATGATCACATCCTTACTACCGATAAAGTACTTTAAGATGTTTTTCACTGTCTTACAGTGAACTTCTCCAGAATATGATCGATCATCATCAGGTCTCGTATATTTTATTGTATACATGATTGTCACTCATGCGATCTCTCTTTTCAGGAGTCTATGGGGACTATTAAGAGAGATACACTCTATGGCTCATCAACATGAGACATCTCTTGGAGTTTGCCATGCTAAACGACTTTAGCATCAAATGAGTATATGTTCCTTGTGTTAAGTCAAGCATCCTCTTGAATCTATCTATATAGATTTGTATCCCCAATTAAGATACTATTCCCAAATCATTCATGGAGGAATGTTTAGACAACTTTATTTTTACTGATTCTAGCATTGGCATGTCATTCCTTATCCGTAGTATATCAACATATAATACTAATAATGTCACGACGCTCCCACTGACCCTTTTGTACATAATAGGTTCATTCTTATTTGTGATAAAATCAAACTCTTTTGATTTGTTTCATCAAATCGAATGTTCCATTTTTGAGAAGTTTGCTTCAATCCATTTCTTTGAGTTTCTACAACTCTTACCTCATCGTATGTAACTGGATCATCATCTTCTATGATATGGACCTCATCATCATCATCTATGATGAATCCATACCTCCAAGGTATCTTCGGTACTATTCCAGATTTACGATTCAGTTGTAGTAGAATATGTCTATCTACATGTTCTTCTTATTTGACTTATACTGTTTTGTGGTTCTTGAACTCTTCAAGATCTATTATCCTCCCACTAGCCCCCTTCAATGATAAACATCTTTATCTTAGAAGGCAGCATGTTTCGCAGCAAACACCTTTTGCTAAGTAGGATTATAGAACATATACCCTAAACTGGACAAATTTGAACCCACAAATTTATACTTGTCAAATCTTGTCCCAAGCTTATCCTTTGAAACCTTTGCACATAAGCTGGACAATCCCTTATATTAACTTACTTAAAATTAGGAATCCTTCCTGTCCATAACTTTTATGGAGTCTTGTGGCCAAATTTTGAGGTTACCTCTTTCGTAGATATGCAATCATTTCTAGGACATTATTCCAGAAGGATACTAGAATGTCGATAAAATCATTATGGACCGCACCATGTCCAATAGGGTACGATTTTTTCTTTTAGATACATCAATCAATTATTGTGTATTAGGAGGCGTCCAGTATGAGAAAACCGTTTGAGATGATCTAGAAACTTATTGCACAAGTATTTATTCCTTGATCTAATCAAAGAATCTTAATACTTTGCCAATTTGTTTCACTTCTAAATTCTTTGAATCTTTCAAATGATTCAAACTTGTATTTCAGCAAATACACACATTCAATTCTTTGAATTATCATCTCCTTTTCTTATATTTGTTTGTTCAATTTATAAAATAATTTTTCACGTAAGTCAAGTATACAAAATATATTAAGTAATATTTTAGTTCTATACAAAACATTATTATTATAAATAGAACAGTAATTGATCATAAATATAATACCAAAGATTTCATTGTCCAATAATAAAATGGAAATAATGTTTTCAATGAGAACTGGAATACAATAACAATTTATTGACTTAATAGATTTGCCCATAAGCAATGCTAAACTATAAGTTTTTATGGCTAATGCAGCAACCTTTGCTTCATTTCCCACATATAGGATTACTTATCTTTGTTTAGTTTTCTACTTCTGCTTGGTCCCTTCATAAATCTCTATTTATGATAACCAAAGTCGGTATCCAATACCCAAGTAGAACCTTAACTTAAAGAAAAATTATTTTAAATCATGAACAAAATAATATTTGTAACCGAAACTTCACTAAACTTCTTCTAGTTAGCCTCTGCAAGATGCTTCTTACAGTTTCTTTTCGGTGTCTAGGCTTATTGTAGTGGAAGAAAACTCTTTTGCTATCCGTATTAGTTTTGTTCTTATTATCCTTTGTTTTTGCCTTTCTATTTACCTTCTTTGAATCGTTCTTCTTTTTAGAAGATCCTTTTGGCCCCTATTAGTAAGACTTAGTCTTTCTTGGTTAGAAAATGACTCTCAATATTTTTTCAACATGTTAAGCAAATCAGCGAGGCTCATCTTTAGTTTGTTCATATGAAAAATTCACAACAATTGTGAGAAAGAGTCCGGGAGTAACTGCAAGATCAAATCTTGGCTCAACTCTCCATCCATGAAAAAACATGTTGTCCTACTTGTTCAATCAAATTGATCATGTTTAGGACATGTGTCTGTACTGTAGTGTCGTTGGTCATTCTAGATCGGAAGAGCTCCTTAGATATTTGATATCTATCAGTCCTACTTTCATTTCCATCAACTACTTGACGTGCAGGAGTATAGTAAGAGCATCCATAATTTCATACTGATGCTGAAGCTCGTTACTCATGGATGTGAGCATGATGTATTGAGCCAACTGTGCATCATCTTGCCACTTTCTAAAAGTAGCAATCTCTTCTTTAGAGGCATTTTCTGCAACCATTGCAGAGATATACGTATTAAGGACATAAGATAGCTTTTCAGCCATGAGAACTATTCTCAAATTTCTTAACCAATTTGTTTAATTTGGTCTGATTAATTTTAGCATCTAATATGCTACGCAGTGATAGTAATTTAGACACTGTAAAATTCTGTAAATGGATTTGTAAGTAACAATATTTTAGTATACATTCTTTTATTAATTACCAAAATAATTTAGGTTTTGTTTTAAATTGGTATCTCTCACTATTTTCTTCAAACTATATTACCCTCAATATATATAGTTCAGCAATATCTAATTAAAGATATGCTAGTGAGAATAAGGATCCCATTTCAAATATATATAGCCTTGTGTGTGCACAACAAACTATATATAAATAAATAGGTAGACAACTCTTGTCAATTACATCAACTATGTAACTCCTTGTATTTTACCTCTTATATCATAATGGTCAAGTGTGTGCACATCCGAACTAAAATGATCTAAGTTAAGTCATACTTAGCACTTCCATATATTCAAAAGAAAAATACTGTCCTTGTGTGTGCACAACAAAATAGCATTGTTCAATCTATTTATAAGCATTAAATGTGATAAAATAATATCTTAAATATTTAATACTTGCCTTGTGTGTGCACAACAAACTCATATTAAATATTTAATACTCTATTAATTTACCATGCTAAAAGGCGACGTTCGATATTCCAAATATCCTTGAACGTTACAACTTAATATAAAAAATTTTAGGGCTTTGTTATTAATTTGTCTCATCTTGTTTAGCGCGCATGCACATATTATATAAAATACGCGTCATATTAATTAATATTTAAAGCGTGTTTGCATTATATATATATATATAGTATAATTATGCACATATAGAATACTATATTCTACGCGGATTGATTATGGACTTTATTCTAGTTTGGTTCATTAGAGCCACCAAGTGAACCTCAAACCTAGGGGTGCAAGAATTAATATTTAAATATAACTATTACATTTAAACACTGGCTCCATTACAAACGGGTCTTCAAGCACTCCTTTTCCCTTGATCTCTAATTCTTCAAAATTAATTTTAACTATTCCTATTACAAAACTATTTTAAAATAAATATAAACCTTGATCAGCAGTCAAGGGGAAGTACATAGGAGGGAGTTAGAATTTACATTAAGAAAAAAATTTAGAAAAAATGAGGTACGTAGACCTCATTTAATAAAACTCATACATTCATGCATCCAATTAAATTAAAATCCAATCACATTGGTCAATAGTCCATAATCAATCCCATTTATTATCATACACACCACCATATGCATCAATAAATAACATTCATCTCATGAATAATAAACATTCAATATATATATATATATATATATATATGATATCATTTAATAGGCAAATTTAGTTAGCATAAAATCTAATTTTGAATCAAAATAAACTCCTTTATTTTAATCCAAATTCAAATCAAAATAAACCTCTTTTATTTTAATTTATCCAATTTTGAATAAAATAAACTATTTTATTTTAATCAAAATCTTTAATCAAAATAAACTCATTTATTTTAATTAATTATGGAATCCAATTCCAAGTAAAAATAACTCCTTTATTAAAGGAAACACGGATTCTTTTTCCTATTCACAAATAAACTCCTTTATTTTGAATAATATGAAAATTTATTCTGTATCTAAATAAACTCCTTTATTTAAGAAAATACGGATTCTCTTTCCTATTCACAAATAAACTCTTTTATTTTGAATAAAATGAAATCTTATTCCATATCTAAATAAACTATTTTATTTAAGGAAACATAGAATCCAAATTCAACTCCAATTAGTTATCGTAGAATCCAATTCTAACTCTAATTAGTTAGCATGAAATCTAATTTTAATATTAAAATAAACTTTTTACTTTAATTATAAAATAATTAAGAATTATATATATATATATATATATATATATATATATATATATATATATATATATATATATATATATATATATAATACGGAAGTTACAGCATTCGGAAGGCGTTTTTTCAAAAATAAATTTTATACAACAAATTATGCTCAATTAAATTGTTCTAAACACATATCAATATACATATCAAATTAAAATAATTAATAATTCGCATAAAGGTTTGGCTCTGATACCACTGTTAGGTTTGTAATATTCATGATCGCAATAAAATTGCACAAAATAAGCGGAAACGTGGTAAAATAGAGTTTTAAAATTTTACAAACTATATACCCGATCATCATTTATGCACAATTATTAATTAAACGAAAATATAAAGAACAAGAATTATACCCTTAAAGATTCGAGCTTCCTCAAGTACAAGTTCACCTCCAATCTTTTCGCATTCAACTTGAATTTATCGGGTTTGGTTCCTTCCTTTGGTCAATGTTAGCTACCCAAGTGTTTGGCCTCTAGAGGTCATCTACCAAGGAAGAAGAAAGATTTAAGAATATGAGTGTTTGGTAAAACCCTAGTTTTTTTATCTCTCATAGAAAAAGAGCATACTCTCCAACAATTGGAATCACGTCTATTGTCAAAAAGTCAACTACTCTCACCCATAATAAGACTCCTCTTATTTATAGATGTGGGTAACCCTCCTTATTAGCCTAATCTTATTAGGGATAATTAATTAAACTCTTTTAATTAATTTAACATCCTAATCTTATTAAGAATATATGAGAGTAATTTTATTAATTAATTTCCAAACTCTTTTATGAATTAAATAATAACAATAAGACTCCTCTTATTAATTTATATTTAATATTTTCAAAATATTAATTAATAAATATTAAGCTATTTAATTTGTTCTATCACCATAGATTAAATTAAATATACTTAACTTATTATTACGATTATGCCATTAACTTCTTAAATAATTATTCTTACTTTTATGGTATGACCATTTAGGTTCTCCATATTTAATCGGTTGTGAATAAATTAATTAGAACAATTCTAATCTTATTTAAATAAATTAATTAAAATATTAATTTATTTAAATAAATAATATTTATTTTACAAAAGGGATAAGCCTCCCTAGCGATTAACGACTTTCCAAATAATATAGATTTCAGCATTAATCATAAAAGAACATTTGAGTAAATAGTTGTCGTACAATTCAATTTCTTCCACCACACAATGTCCCAATTAAATATAAGACATGTAATTACTATCAAGTCTTAATTTATTTAATTATATGTATTTCGACTCTTAAATGCACAACTCCAAGTAATATAAATTAGAAACTCCTTTCTAATTTCATTCTGCCTTGGCCAAGGACTACTGGGTTGTCATTTATAGAATCATATATGACATTTCTCTTCTTTTACTAAAAGCGGTAGATTATTTATTGATCATACATTATCTCTATGTACAACTTATTATACTCAAGCATACCCTTTGATATACCATAAGGGTCTTAAAGAATAAGTCAAAGTATAATTTATTATATACAAGATACTATGATGATCTCAAGTCCAAGGATCACTTGTACTACTATCACTACAGGAATTTCTATTGACAGACAAGTAAAACTCCATTAGGTATTCTTTAGCGAGCCACGTTCAGTGAACTTATTCTCCAATAAGCACCTACAAACTTGCTTTAGTGTCTCCACGCAAATGATCATGAGATCAATCATCCTCATCCAATGAGCAAGCAACGTATGTACCAATCTATCCGGATTCACTAATCCCCAATTTAGTAATCCAACAATTAGGAACTATTTTAGTTTTAAGCTTTCTAAGAATTTAGATCTCATTAGAATGATCATCATCATTATTCTAAAAGCGTTGCTAAAAACTATGGATTTATCACATATTATAAAGCAGCATCATGTATATAATTAAAAGCCTTTAATAAATTAATACATTTTATTAATAAATAAATATGATTGGCTTGTGTGCCTACTACTTTCACTTAACTCATCTAATATTATTAATCTTAATAATATTATACTTATTTCTTAGTATCATTAATTTAATCATTAACTAATATTATTAACCATTTAATAATATTTTAATTATTATCTAATATTGTTAATCCTTTAATAATATTTTATTTTAATTTTAATCTAATATTATTAGTCATTTAATAATATTTTAATTTAATTTTTAATCTAATATCATTAGTTATTTAATGATATTTTAATCAATCACTAATATTATTAGCCATTTAATTTAATTTTAATCTAATATTATTAATCACTTAATAATATTTTAATTTAATTTTAATATAATATTATTAATCACTTAATAATATTTTAATCATTATCTAATATTATTAGTCTTTTTAATAATATTTTAATCTAATATTATTAATCTTTTTATTAATATTTTAATCTAAATATTATTAATTACTTAATAATATTTTAATATAATATTATTAATCTTTTCATCATTTATTAAACTTATAAACAATTAATTTTAATTGTTTATCCATTACTAATTTATTTATTTAATAAAGCTAAAATATAATATTTTATTAGAAATGACCAAAATACCCTAAAAAATCTGAATACACCAAATTAACGGTCTTTAAGCAATAAAATCACATTTACACAATTTACAACTTCATTTAACTTAATTTATCCATTTATTCATAACTCAAACAAAGGCATGAAAAATACCAAAATATTTCCAAAAAATTTTATTTTTTGGGAAACATTCGAACATGATATTTTAATGATCATATATTTTTCTTATATTTTTCAATTTCGTTTACTATTTTTAAATGTCCAAAACAGTTAAAAATAACACCATTTATCATAAATTATTCTGATGTCCAAAAATTATGAAATTTTCAAGGTGAGCTCTTGTTATCATCATCTACCTCCAGTAAAAATTTTACAAGTTTTGGAGTTACACACAAAGAGTTATTCTAATACACTTTTAAAATATCATTTTCTTTTAAAAATCATAACTTGAGTTCTAGATATCCAAAAATCACTATATTTGGACTGAACCTTGTTAACTCATCATAATAACATACCACAAAATCTTAGAATTTTTAGAACAAGGAAAATGGACAAAACTGCCCCTGGATCAAACTAGCCAGAAACTTTTTTTGTACCCAGAGACTTTATCCTTCACCTGGCAAACCAGTCTTGGAAAAAATAGCTACCATTTCATGCATAGTTAACATATTTAAGTGCTACCACTGGGGTTTGAAAGCTAGCTTACATATCTAACACCCCTCTTTAACAAATCACAAAAAGGATTTGTAGATTTCAAATGGTAGCCATCCAAAGTGACCAAAAGTTAGGGTTTTCTAAACTAGAAAAATTATTTTACTTTTCCTCTTTTGATCAAACTTTTTAGCACCCAAAATTGTAAGATCTATACATGAAACATTATAAAACTCGTAGATCAAAGGTTTTAAAGTTTTGAAACATAAGATTTTTATTTCATCAAACCATCAAAAGAAATTAAAAAAAAAAGCTTGAAGTTAGGGTTTTATACCTAAATATATGGGCACACCTTCTTGTCTTTCCAAAATAATGGAAGAGCTTGGGATACATTAAAGATCAAACACCTCTTTTCTCCTTCTCTTGTGGCTGGTCCAAACTAGTCCCCTCTCTCTGTTTCTTTCTATTTCTTTGTTCTTAGTTTTATGGTGGAGAAATGGTAAGAAGTAAACTTTTGTTTTAGTAATGAGGTATGATTCTTTTAAGCAAGTAAAAACCTATACTTACAACTCCTATATGTATATATTTTCTCCCATCTTCTTGCCTTATCTTACTTGCCATCTTGGTGAAATAATAAGGCTAAATAATATGGAGACACATAAGTTTGTAGTTGATGACTAACTTTGACAAAATAAAACAACATGTGATCTCATTTTCTTCTTACTTGGTCGGGTGCAATGCTCCACATTTTGGCCAATTTTAAGTTTTTTTATTTATTTGCTAATTAGATTATTTCTAGAAAAACTAATTTAATTTGGGCCAATGTTTGGCCCATCCTTTAATTCATTTGGGCTTCCTAATAAATTGTTTGGGCTATGTAAATTAGCATGATCCAATACCTTAATTTTATCTAATGCCCTAGGGTTTCTAATCCACTCATTTTGGATTTTAAATAATTACTTACATAAATTAATTATATAACCCAATTAGGTTTTCTTTAATTAGGTTAAAATAATTAATTAGTTCGGATATATAAAATATATCTCTTAGGGTTAGTTTACTAGTACATAGCTTAACTACTATGATTTTTCAATAAGTATAACCATTAGGTTATTTAATTCTCATACCTAATGTGTATATTTAGGTTATATAATTTTCTTTTTATTCCTCTTTATAATATATATATATATATATATATATATATATATATATATATATATATATATATATATATATATATATATATATATATATATATATATAGCCACATACATCTTCCACATGAGTCAGAACATATTTATCATCATTGATGAATAATTGGTTTATTCATTTAATCACATATTTACTCAATATATGTCACAAATTTTTCAATATCATTAATATTTAATTAATATATTTATTTATAATGTGACTTCAAATTCTTAGTTATTACAGCCGCAGCGCCGGTTCCCAGGAATTAAAAAAATTATTTTCTTTTTGATTTCTAATTAAGATAAAAGGTTTATTTTAATTGAATTTCATGTTTTTTAGTCATTCTAAATTAATAATAAAGAAGTTTATTTTGAATTGAAATTGGATGAAAATAGAGATGTCTATTTTAATTGGAATTGGATATTATGATAACTATAATTGCCCATTAAATCGATATCAAGTTTATTATTCATGAGATGAATACTAGTTATCGATGCTTATGTTGATATGTATGACAATAAATTAGATTGATTATGGACTATTGACAAATATGATTGAATTTTATTTTAATTGGATGCATGAATGTATGTGTTTTATTAAATGGGTTTTGTGTACCACGTCTTCTCTAGTTTTTCTTGATGTAAATTATATCTCCCTCTTATGTACTTTTCCTTGACTGCTGATCAAGGTTTCTATTTATTAAAAATAGTTTTTGTAGTAGGATTAGTTAGAATTATCTTGTAGAATTTGAGACCAAGGAGCAAGGAGCGCTTGAAGACCTGTTTGTAATAAAGTTGGGGATTTAAATGTAATTGTTATATTTAAATTTAATTCTTCTACCCTAGATTTGACCTCTTGGTTCACTTAGTGACTCTAGTAAACCACACTAGAATAAAGTCCATAATAAATTCGGGTAGAATATAGTATTCTATATGTGCATACTTATACTATATATATTATATATTATGCAAACATGTTTCACATGTTAATTAATATGATACGTATTATATATATATATATATATATATATATATGTGTGTGTGTGTGTGTGTGTGTGTGTGTGTGTGTGTGTGTGTGTGTGCATGCCCGCTAAATAAGATGAGACAATTAATAACAAACCCCTCAAAGAAATTATATTAAGTTATAACGTTCAAAGATATTTAGAATATCGAATGTCGCCTTCTAACATGGTAAAGCGATAGAGTATTGAATATTTAATATGAGTTTGTTGTGCACACACAAGACAAGTATTAAATATTTGAGATGTTACTTTATTACATATGATGTTTATAAGGAATTAAACATTACCACTGTAACAATCCAAGATTTTATTATTTGTAATTTAAAACATTTATTACATTAAATAAATATTTTATTGATGTGGTTGTTGTTAGTAAATAATTGTGAATTAAATTTAATATATAACATTATAATTTAATTTAATTTAATAGTTGAAAGTTGTAAGATAATATGAAATGCTATATTACTATTTTAATTTAATAATTTAAAATGGTTTGTTAATTTATTAAATAAAATTATAATGAGATTATAATTTTGTGATAATTGAATTAAGCAAAAAATTTATTTAGTGTGTTTCTTGGATATGGAAATCTAAATAAATAATATGTGATTACAAATAGTATGTGATTATAAATTATAAATAATTTTTTTATAAAAATAAATTGAAGTAGTTTTAAATTGATTTAATCAAACAAGGCTTAAAATATTAAGTCTTTATTTTAAAGAGTTTTGCCAAACAAAGCCTTTATGGCTTTTGAATTTTGAATTTTATTATAATAAATAAAATAAATCAAATAATAAATAAAATATATTTATAACCTATACGTTTATATTTTGTAACTGATATTATTTAGTATGCGTATTATGGCCATATCAGTTTCTTTTATTTTATGCATACTTGGTTATTAGTTTTGTTTACACATTTGAGTTATTTGCTAAACTGAGGAAGAAAATAGAGAGAAGTTGAGAGAGAATTGAGTGAGTTTGAGAGAGACTTGTGAGAGATTTTAGTGGTTATCAAGGATTTTTCAAGCAAAAAGAAGGCATTATTCATAACTTTAATATTATATATATATATATATATATATATATATATATATATATATATATATATGTTTTACGACATAAATTTTCAAACTCTGTGAATCCAATTTTTTGGAACTGTTGATATACAACTCGTTTATGATGATTATATGTATTTGTGATGTTAGAGTTTGTATTTAAACAAGAATTTGTATGTTAATTACGTTTAAGAAGGAAGAAAAGTAATTACAATATATATTTTTACATATGGCTTGTGAAAGTACCAAATATGGTGGTTAATTTGTAAACTAATCTGTAAATTGAGTCTTGATTATGCTAGTCCATTAAGAAACTAAGAGAACGTAGTTTGAATGAACTAAATTGGACAAGAATTGTGATCATAGTGATGATTTTTGTAAAGGATGTCAAAAATGGTGTTTTTTTATAAAATATGTAATTTAAAGGATTTAAATTAGTTGTAGTTGTTGTTTAATTGTTCTAAGTTAGTGTATATATGAGGAATCATGTTTGTATGAGTCCTATGTCAATTGGATATGCTTCATTTACTGTTTTGTGGATGAAGTTCGTGTTAGTTGGCTTAGGACAAAGTCGAAACTCGCGTTCTGCAAAATTGATACTGGTGCTGCAGCGCGGGCGCGCCGGACTCTAAGGTAATTATTGTGCGGCCGCGCCATTAGTCAGTCGAACCCAGTGAAGTCTGCTATATCTGCAGACTTTGAACTCTTAATATAACCTAGTTAATGATGTGTTAAGGTAACAAGCATGTAATGAGGATGTTAAAACAGAACCGTATTATGTCTTTGATAATTTCAAAGTTGAAAAAGGATTAGTAAGTTTCAAACGTTTTATGTTATGACTTAGTATACAAAATGAATGGTAGATAAGTGTTGTGAAGTTAACACTTATGAATTCTGAAATGTATATGGTAAAGTAAGACTTGTACTAAAACAACAAGTTTAGCTAGAAGTGAGTGTTAATTTGGAAAGGGATTTTAGTATATCTAATAGATATTATAATTCTAATACTATGTGTAGGTGAACGTGAGTTGTAAATTTATAGCTTACGCACGAGGCAAGTTTCTAAACCTTACCTCTTTACATTGAGCAAGTTTCTTACCCTAAACTTTCAATAAGCAAATTCTTTTATACCTAATCTTTATTTGAGCAAGCTCTAACTCTAACGTTATTCGAGCAAGTTTTGAATTCTAATCATTGTTTAGTTATTCTAATTTGTTTATAGTTAAGCAAGTATTCTTAAGTTCTATTCTTTTATGATAAATGCAAATTCTTGAACTCAAATATTTAACTGAGTTGTTCTTTTTCATTTACTTAATGCAATGCGAAATATTATTGTTATTTTGAGCACGTTTCATTCTAAGCTTGTTATTTCTTAGTACATGTTCATAACTTAATTCTTTTATCTTAAGATCATAGCCTTAGATTAATATTGTTCAAGCAAGGTTTAGTGTTTTATTCAATACTTATGCTTTTTAGTTGTTTCTAAGCATGAGTTTAATATATAGTTAGTTCACCTATGAATATTCATTGTTCCATATTATATTTTTATTGATCAACAGTAGTGTTATCACGCCTTATTAATTCAACTAATCCTTTAGTTGATGATTGTTAAACTCTAAATTACCCTTTGAAGCTTATCAAAACTAAACTTTCTTTGGTGCGAACTTGTACTCTAAAACTGGGAAGAACAACCCTATTATAGGGGATACGCGATGCGTTTATATGTTTGTGCACAATACATGGTACGAAGGGCTAGTCTCCCTAAGTACGTGAAGTCCCTACAGTATAACTGTTTAGGTTAAAGTTGAAAGATTACTTATAACCGTGGACATAGTTCGTGGTCTTATGACCCTCAGATATATTTCATATTTTGATTTCAATTTTTCGTTATCATTAATAGAGTACTATTCAGTTTTGATGAACTTATTCATTGACAGTTATTATTCTTTTGTTGATTCATTGTTATATCTAGTGAGCATTTCTTTTGCTCACTCTTACATATATATACACTCATTGCAGCTAAAGTTGAGAAGGTCGATGAACCTACCACTAGCAAAGGAAAGAGAAAAATGTGCAAGTGATGAAGACTTGTAATTTCATTTATTGTCATGATGATAGACTTTATATTTAATGATGTGATGTAATTATTTTATTTCCGCACTTGATTGATGTTAAAGGTTAGATAACCTGGGAAGACTTTTTGATTAATGATGTAAACCTTTTAAAGGGAGGATTTATGATTTAATTTTATTACATTTGGGTAGTTAGATATGACTGAATGGAAAGTGAACACCAAATCTTGTGGGAATGAAGTACCTAGATTTAAGGGTGTCACAAGTTGGTATCAAAGCTTTAGGTTATGAACCTTAGGTGGAGAAAAACCTTAGGAAGTAACCTTTGAAAAGATAGTGGTGATGAACTCTTATCGAGTTTTAAGAAAGAAATAATAAAACACTTATGTGCTTATGTGGTTGTAACCTATGTGCTCGTGAGTGTTGAGTAGTAATGATTAGTAATTAAAACTTAAAATTTTGGTTGTCAGGATAGCTAATGCGGGAGAATCCAGTCAGGCTAGAGAGGAAGGATCCTAGATACCTAGGGAGGAGGAGCCTCAAGATATTCAGGTGATTTGGGAACAACAACTGCCACATGAAACATCTCTGTTGGTCACAGTGGTTGAGCAGGAGGGTTTACCTGACGAGGATGATGAGATGGAGATGGACGAGGAGGACCCTGTTGAGCTGCCACAGTCGAATAAGGATGAGGAGGACGAGGAGGAAGAGATTCCACTAAACTCGATTGCTGCCCGTATGTACGATGAAGTATATGACCGCAATGTGGAACTTCAGGATAGCGTCAAGGAGTTGGAAGAGATAGTAGCTGAACAGCAGATCGCAATGGCACAGAAGGACAACGATATCCAGGATTGAGATGAACATTTGAATAATGTCAAAGGGAAACTGATCCATGCTGAAGAAGAGAATAAACAAATGATAGAGGAGATTGCAGAGCTGAAAAATAAGTTGAAAGAATAATCTACTAAGAGGGCAAGAGCCAAAGACGCGTACGAGGAAGCTTATCAACGAGCCGAGATAGCAGAGAGAGAGGTACAAGCAAAGAAGATCGAGATGGAAGAGATGAATAGTGTTTTCAACACCGTGATTAATTGAGCTCAAGATCGGGTCATGTGTTATCCGATTCAGTTCGAAACTCTGCCATCATACATGTTAGATCGTTAAACAATGTTCCGTATTATGGAAGAGGAGCATCGTAAGGCTATGCAGTATTTTAGTAGGTCGTCATAAATGAAATTCCTATGTGATTAGCGAATAAATAAGATGTAAATCCTGGGTATGATATAACCCATGGGATATGATGATGATGAAGTTATCCTGAAACTTTTGTAGTTCAGGAAAGTGATGTGGATAGCAAGAATGCTATCATTATTATGTTTTTAAAAGATTATGAATGAATAAAAGTTACTATTTATTCAAGATATTGTGTGCTATGTGGTAATTTTTGTGATGTGCAAGTTGAATGTATAATACTTAAAAGATTGAATAGAATCTAATGAGTACATTTTAACAGAAAATGCCTCCAAGATGTCAACTACGACAAAGGACCCCTAAGAATAACAACAATGTTGAGGCTAATCCAGTTCAACAATTAGTAACGCTACTGACGGGAGCATTACAGAATCAACCGCAGAATCAAGCTGCGACATTTAAGAGCTTCAAGGCGGTTGGGCCACCAGAGTTTCGTGGGTCCATGAATCCGGTTGAGGCACAGACCTGGAACATGGAGATACAGAAAGTTTTTGATGTTGCTAGAGTAGGGGATAATCAGAAGACTATTTTTGAAACATTTATGTTGAAAGCAGAGGCTAGTTATTGGTGGTAAGCCAATAAAACTCGAGGAGGTCAAGGGGTAATAACTTGGAATAGATTTAAGGAGATATTCTTCGAGTCTTATTTCCCAGAGAGTTCACAAAATCAAATGGAGGTGCAATTTTTAGAACTGAAATAGGGATCAATGACGGTGTCAGAATATGCCGCGAAATTCAACGAGTTAGCGAGGTTTGCGCCATATCAAGTCAACACGGATGAGCGCAAGGCTAGGAGGTTTGAGCAGGGACTGAAACCCTTGTTGTACAGTAAAGTCTCCATGTTTCAGCTGAAGACATTTATAACAGTGTTGGAGAAGGCAATTCTCACTGAGGGTGGGGGTGAGGCTGTAACAAAGTATAACCAAGAGTAGAGAAAGAAGAAAAGTGAGGGCAAATCTAAGAATGGTAGTGGTAGCGTTGGAAATGGTAACATCAACTTGAAGAGGAAGTGGAATGCAAATGTGGGAGCTAGAAATTAGCAAGGTAACCAGCAGAAGAAGAAAGTTAACGCATGTGCTACATGCAGGAGGTTTTACATGGGTATGTGCTTAAGGGGTAAGCGTGTGTGCTTTAACTGTGGCCAGGAGGGTCACATTGCCCCAAATTACAATAAACTAAAAAAGAAGGGTCATTTTGCTCAAAGGATCATTTTGCTCGCGAGTGTCCAAAGAAGAAAGTTAGAGAGACAACTAGAAGCAAGGGAAGTGGCGGTGGAGGTACATTGACAATTGCTGGACCGACATCATCAAATAAGCCCATAGCCAGAACCTTCAATATGACACTGCAAGACGCGGTGAAATCAAAAGATGTCGTGTCAGGTATTATCCCAATCAATGATATAAATACATATGTATTGTTTGATTCGGGTGCTACTTGCTTGTTTATACCTGATGAATTTGCTAAAAAGTTAGAATTACCTAGTGAAGAGTTGAATTTCCCTTTAAATATAGAAATTATGAATATGGAGGTAATTCATGTTAAGTTCGTATCAAGAAATGTAGATTGAATATTAAGGGGAATATTATGACAGTAGATTTAATTTCGATAAAACTCGGAGAGTTTGATGTAATATTGGGAATAGATTGGCTATTCAATTATGGAGCGATAATTGATTGTCAAAAGAAATGTGTAAACCTTATGACTCCGTCAAAAGTAGTTTTCTATGTTAGCAAATTGCCTAGACAAGCGAGATGTCTGACGATTATGCAGGCCAAGAAGTTGTTGAGTCAGGGCTGTGTAGGGTACCTAGCTTACATAGTCGATACTCAAAAGGAGAACGGCGTGAAACTGGAAGAGATACTAGTGGTTAGGGATTTTGTAGACGTGTTTCCGGAAGATTTGCCAGGACTTCCGCCCGACAGAGAGATCGAGTTCATGATTAACTTAGCGCCAGGAGCTGCTCCAATATCGAAGGCCTCGTACAGAATGGCTCCGGTAGAGATGAAGGAACTGATGGTACAACTGCAAGAACTATTAGATAAGAAGTATATTCAACCGAGTGTATCACCGTGGGGAGCGCCGATATTATTCGTGAAGAAGAAGGATGGGTCAATGCGTCTTTGCATAGATTATAGGAAATTAAACAAAGTCACTATTAAGAATAAATATCCATTGCCAAGAATAGATGACTTGTTTGATCAATTGAAGAGTGCTAGATACTTCTCGAAGATAGATTTGAGAAATGAGTATCATCAATTAAAAGTAAGGAAGGAGGATGTACCGAAAACAACATTCTGAACTCGGTATGGACATTACAAATTTTTGGTGATGTCTTTTGGTTTGACAAACGTCCCTGCAACATTCATGGATTTAATGAACAAGGTGTTTAAACCATTTTTAGACAAGTTTGTGGTGGTATTTATCGATGATATTTTGGTGTACTCCAAATCTCAAGCAGAAAGCGTGGAACATTTATGTGTGATGTTGGAGACGCTAAGAAAAGAAAAGTTGTACGCGATATTCTCTAAATGTGAATTTTAGCTAGAACGTGTACAATTTCTTGGGCATGTAATTGACAAGGATGGGATTTCAATGGATCCATCAAAAGTTTAAGCTGTGCTAAATTCGGAACAACTAAGAACTCCATCAGAAGTAAGAAGTTTCTTGGGATTGGCAGGTTATTACAGACGATTTATTCAAGATTTTTCCAAGATTGCCACTCCGTTGACAAATTTGACGAGAAAATCTGTAAAATTTGTTTGGACAAAAAAATGTGAGGAGAGTTTTATGGAATTAAAGAAGAGGCTCAGTGTAGCACCTGTGTTGTCATTACCAGATAATACAGGAAATTTTGTGGTGTATAGTGATGCTTCACACAAAGGATTGGGTTGTGTCCTTATGTAGAATGGTAAAGTCATTGCGTGTGCATTAAGGAAATTGAAGGACTACAAGAAAGGGTATCCGACTCATGATTTAGAGTTCGCTATGGTGATTTTTGCCCTGAAGATATGGAGACACTATCTCTATGAAGAGAAATGTGAGATATACACAGACCATAAGAGTCTGATGTATATTTTCACACATAAGGACCTGAACATGCGTCAAAGGAGATGGATGGAATTAATAAAAGATTACGATTGCGAGATCTTTTATCAATCTGGCAAAGCCAATGTGGTTACAGATGCCTTGAGTAGGAAAGGTTGAGAAAAGTTGATGTTGTTAACCAACCAGGAGGAGCTCATTTCAGCGATGGTAAGGCTAGAGTTAGAAATTAAATTTCCAAAAGAATCCGACGAAAGATTGTACCAGAAGGAAGCTAGTCCAACTTTGGTGGACAAGGTGAAGAATGCTCAACTACAGGATGAAGAATGCAGAAAAATAATGGAGAGTGTGGTCGAGGGTAAAGAGGTGAAGTATAAGGTTAATACTGAAGAAATGCTAAGATTCGAGGGACGAATTTGGGTTCCAGCAATACAGGAAGTTAAGGAAGAAATTTTGACAGAAGCTCATAGCTCAAGATATTCTATTCATCCGGGAAGTACGAAAATGTATCAAGATTTACGTCGACACTTTTGGTGGCCAAATATGAAAAGAGATGTTGTAGAATGTATTGCGAAATGATTGACATGTCAAAGAGTAAAAGCAGAGCATCAGAGACCAAGTGGATTACTTCAACCATTGGAAATACCGGAATGGAAGTGGGAGCATATCACAATGGATTTTGTGGTAGGTCTTCCAACAACTCAGAAAGGATACGATGTGATATGGGTGATAGTGGATAGATTAATGAAATCAGCACACTTTTTGCCAATAAAAATTAGATTTAATCTTGAACAGCTGGCAAAACTATACGCCAAAGAGATCGTATCTAGACATGAAGTTCCAGTATCAATAGTATCAGATAGAGATCCGAGATTCACATCAAATTTCTGGAAGAGACTACAAGAATGCATGGGAACGCAACTGAAGATGAGTACATCATATTATCCGCAAACTGATGGAAAAAGCGAACGAACAATCTAGACGTTAGAGGATATGCTTAGAGCGTGCATCATGGATTTTAAAGGAAACAGGGACGATCATTTACCGTTGGCAGAATTCTCTTATAATAACAGTCACCACACAAGCATTGGTATGCCGCAATACGAGGCATTATACGGTAAGAAATGCAGAACTCCACTGTGCTAGGATGAAGTTGGTGAACGTCAATTGTTAGGACCAGAACTGGTACAGCAGACCGCTAAAGTTATCAAACTCATCAGAGCAAGACTGGTAGCTGCTCAAGATAGACAGAAGAAGTATGCTGATCAACACAGACAAGATCGTAAATTTGACGTAGAAAATTTTGTTTTCCTGAAAGTTTCTCCTTGGAAGGGAAAAATTCATTTTGGCAAGAAAGGAAAGCTCTGCCCAAGGTTTATTGGACCATTCGAGATACTGCGAAGAGTGGGAGAAGTGGCTTACGAGGTAGCTTTACCTCCAGAATTAGAACATATTCACAATGTTTTTTAATGTTTCGGTGTTCTGACCGTATAAACCTGATTATAAACATGTAATCGAGTATAAATCATTACAGTTCAGTAAGGATTTATCTTATGAAGAGGTTCTTATCCACATAGTTGACAGAAAAAAACAAGTGCTCATGAATAAAGTGATACCTTCTGTGAAGGTGATATGGAGGAACCACAATGTCGAAGAGGCTACGTGGAAACTTGAAACTGAAATGATGAAGAACTACCCTAAGTTATTTGCTTAATCTGTGTCTTCGATTATGGGAACAAAATCTTTGTAAGGAGGGGAGAATGTGACGAATAAATTGTTTGAGTTGTGATTCTGAGGACAAAATCCTTATAAGGAGGGAAAGATGTAACAATCCAAGATTTTATTATTTATAATTTAAAATATTTATTAAATTAAATAAATATTTTATTGGTATGGTTGTTGTTAGTAAATAATTGTGAATTAAATTTATTATATAACATTATAATTTAATTTAATTTAATAGTTGGAAAGTTGTAAGATAATATGAACTGCTATATTACTGTTTTAATTTAATAATTTAAAATAGTATGTTAATTTATTAAATAAAATTATAATGAGATTATAATTTTGTGATAATTGAATTAAGTGAAAAATTTATTTAGTGTGTTTATTGGATGTGGAAATCTAAATAAATAATATGTGATTACAAATAGTATGTGATTATAAACTATAAACTAAATTATTTATTAAAATAAATTGAAGTAGTTTTAAATTGATTTAACCAAACAAGACTTAAAATATTAAGTCTTTACTTTAAAGAGTTTTGCTAAGCAAAGCGTTATGGCTTTTGAATTTTGAATTTTATTATAATAAATAAAATAAATTGAATAATAAATAAAATATATTTATTACATATACGTTTATATTTTGTAACTGATATTATTTAGTATGCGTATTATGGCCATATCAGTTTCTTTTATTTTACGCATACTTGGTTATCAGTTTTGTTTACGCATTTGAGTTATTTGCTAAACTGAGGAAGAAAATACAAAGAAGTTAAGAGAGAATTGAGAGAGTTTGAGAGAGACTTGTGAAAGATTTCAGTGGTTATCAAGGATTTTTCAAGCAAAAAGAAGGTATTATTCATAACTTTAATATTATATATATATATATATATATATATATATATATATATATATATATATATATATATATATGTATGACGGCATGAATTTTTAAACTCTGTGAAACCAGTTTTCTGGAACTGTTGATATACAACTCGTTTATGATGATTATATGTATTTCTGATGTTAGAGTTTGTATTTAAACAAGAATTTGTATGTTAATTACATTTAAGAAGGAAGAAAAGTAATTACAATATATATTTTTACATATGGCTTATGAAAGTACCAAATATGGTGGTTAATTTGTAAACTAATCTGTAAATTGAGTCTTGATTATGCTAGTCCATTAAGAAACGAAGAGAACGTAGTTTGAATGAGCTAAATTGGACAAGAATTGTGATCACAGTGATGATTTTTGTAAAGGGTGTCAAAAATGGTATTTTTGTATAAAATATAGAATTTAAAGGATTTAAATTAGTTGTAGTTGTTGTTTAATTGTTCTAAGTTAGTGTATATGTAAGGAATCATGTTTGTATGAGTCATATGACAATTGGGTATGCTTTATTTACTATTTTGTGGATGAAATTCGTGTTAGTTGGCTTAGGACAGAGTCGAAACTTGCGTTCAGCAAAACTGATACTGGTGCCGAGCGCGGACACGCTGCCTCTAAGCGCGGGCACGGCAGACTCTAAGGTAGTTATGGTGCGGCCGCGCCATTAGTCAGTCAGACCCAGTGAAGTCTGCTACTTCTGCAGACTTTGAACTCTTAATGTAACCTAGTTAGTGATGTGTCAAGGTAACAAACATGTAATGAGGATGTTAAAACAAAACCGTATCATGTCTTTGATAATTTCAAAGTTGAAAAAGGATTAGTAAGTTACGAACATTTTATGTTATGACTTAGTGTACACAATGAATGGTAGATAAATGTTGTGAAGTTAACACTTATGAATTCTGAAATGTTTATGGCAAAGTAAGACTTGTACTAAAATAACAAGTTTAGCTAGAAGTGAGTGTTGATTTGGAAAGGGGATGTTAGTATATCTAATAGATATTGTAATTCTAATTCTATGTGTAGGTGAACGTGAGTTGTAAATTTATAGCTTATGCACGAGGCAAGTTTCTAAACCTTACCTCTTTACATTGAGCAAGTTTCATACCCTAAACTTTAATTAAGCAAATTCTTTTTTTCCTAATCTTTATTTGAACAAGCTCTAACTCTAACGTTATTCGAGCAAGTTTTGAATTCTAATCATTGTTTAGTTATTCTAACTTGTTTATAGTTAAGCAAGTATTCTTAAGTTCTATTCTTTTATGATAAATGCAAATTCTTGAACTAAAATTTTTAACTGAGTTGTTATGTTTCATTTACTTAACGCAATGCGAAATATTATTGTTATTTTGAACAAGTTTCATTATAAGCTTGTTATTTCTTAGTACATGTTGATAACTTAATTCTTTTATCTTAAGATCATAGCCTTAGCTTAATATTGTTCAAGGAAGGTTTATTGTTTTATTCAATACTTATGCTTTTTAGTTGTTTCTAAGCATAAGTTTAATATATAGTTAGTTCACCTATGAATATTGATTGTCCCATATTATGTTATTATTGATCAACAGTAGTGCTATCTCGCCTTATTAATTCAACTAATCCTTTAGTTGATGATTGTTAAACTCTAAATTACCCTTTGAAGCTTATCCAAACCAAACTTTCTTTGGTACAGACTTGTACTCTAAAACTGGGAAGAACAACCCTATTATAGGGGATACGCGATGTGTTTAGATGTTTGTGCACAATACATGATACGAAGGGTTGATCCCCCTAAGTACGTGAAGTCCCTATAATATAACTGTTTAGGTTAAAGTTGAAAGATTACTTGTAACCGTGGACATAGTTCGTAGTCTTATGATCCTCAGATATATTTCATATTTCGATTTTAGTTTTTGGTTATAATTGATAGAGTACTATTTAGTTTTGATGAGCCTATTCATTGGCAGTTATTATTCTTTTCTTGATTCATTGCTATATCTACTGAGCATTTCTTTTGCTCACTCTTGCATATATATACACTCATTGCAGCTAAAGTTGAGAAGGTCGATGAACCTACTACTAGCAAAGGAAAGAGAAAAATGTGCCAGTGATGAAGACTTGTAATTTCATTTATTGACATGATGATAGACTTTATATTTAATGATGTGATGTAATTATTTTATTTCTGCACTTGATTGATGTTTAAGGTTAGATAACCTAGGAAGACTTTTTGATTAATGATGTAACCCTTTTAATGGGGGGATTTATGATTTAATTTTATTACATTTGGGTAGTTAGATATGACTGAATGGAAAGTGAACACCAAATCTTGTGGGAATGAAGTACTTAGATTTGGGGGCGTCACAACCACTTTGTTGTGCACACACAAGGGTTGTAGTTTTATGTTTACTTATATAGAAATCCTAGGTATGACTTAACTTAGATTATTTTAGTTCGAATGTGCATACACTTGACCATTATGATCTAAAAGGCAAAATAAAAGGAGTTAGATGTTAATATAATTGAGAAGAGTTGTCTACCTATTTATTTATATATAGTTTGTTGTGCACACACAAGGCTAAATATATTTGAAATGGGATCCTTAATCTCATTAGCAAATGTTTAATTAGATTTTGCCAAACTATATATGTAAGGGTAATATAGTTTGAAGAAAATAGTGGGAGATACCAATTTAAAACAAAACTTAATTTATTTTGGTAATTTATTAATTAAATGAATGTATGCTAAAATGTTGTCTTTTTCACATGCAAAAATTTGAAAATGGCAAACTCACTAATTTCACTGCGTAGCATACTTAATGCTAACAAACTAACCAGACCGAATTATACGAACTGGTTAAAGAATCTGAGAATTGTTCTCACTGTTGAAAAGATTTCTTATGTCTTAAATTCGCTTGTTCTCGCCACAGTTTGATTAAGTTGAGTTCCAAAGGAATCCATTTTCTCTTCTAAGTAAAACTTGCTCCACCAATACCGAAATCACATCAATTTGGGTTACCTCCACTATTCCTACTTATGGTATGTTCGATATTGACCACTGATAATGGTTTTTTACCATTGTCTCCACTAACTCATATGTTTCATCATAGTTCTTTTCCATTAAAGCTCCTCCTATAGTTGCATCAATGTTGATTCTCATTTCTTCATTTAACCCATTATAGAAAGTTTAAACTTGGAACCACTTCGGAATACTATGATGTGGACACTTTCTGAGTAATTCTTTAGATCTTTCCCATGCCTCGTAATGAGTATTTGAACTTACTTGGGCAAAAGTTGTGATGTCTCTCCTTAATTTTGTTGTCTTAGCTGGCAAAAAAAAACTTAGCCAAGAATTTATGTACAAATGTTAGCCAAGTAGAGATTGAACCTGCTTGTAATGAATGTATCCAACTCTTTGCCTTATCACGAAGTGTGAAAGGGAAAAACCTTAATCTGAGTTCATCTTCAGTAACTCCTTCGTACTTGCATGTATCACAGATCTCCAAGAAATTAATTAAATGCTCATTTGGATCATCACTAGGTGATCCTCCGAACTGCACTAAAGTCTGGATCAGTTGAATCATTCCTGGCTGAATTTCAAAGCTACTAGCTTAAACTGCTGGTCTTCTAATGCTAGATTGAATATCCTCCATTATTAGTTTAACATACTCCTGTAAACTATTTGTTCCTCTAAAGTCGTTTATTATAAATCAAGGGTACCTGACAAAATGAAATTTTTGTGTCCAAATTAAAATCACATTAATTGTAACTAAAATTGGAAATAAAATTTAATAGAACTATTCCCCAACAGCGGTGCCAAAATCTTGTTTGTCTATTTCCAACTAACAATTTCACGATAGTATATGCAATCGATTATAAAATATAGGGTAAGAAGAGTATCGTTCCTAGGAAGAATATCTAACAAATAAAATAACCAATTACCAGTCTTTAACTAATCTAGCTCTATTCAAACAATTGAAAATAATAAAAGAATAAAACTAATTATGTAATTAAAATTAAATATAAATATTAAAGTACCAAGATCACAACTTTCCCCGATGATGTACCCAATTCAACAAACCCTCATATCAATTAATTAATTATCTCAAGTCACTAACCAAGAATTCAATAATATTTACCTAACCTGTAACGACCCCAAAATTCATACAATAATATTCTCCTTCTCGATCATTAACAATACAACTTTAATCTATCTTTACATCATTATTCGATATTAAAATCACTAATAATGCAGAATATTTAAAACTTTTATAAATTTCCTTCTGTATTGCCCTAAATCGTAACCTTTACATTATATCTCTTCGATTCAAATTTATATCATGAATCGTTACAACAAAATGACTATACAAAATCTTACATCATAAATAGATATCCAAATACCCCGGATAGCTCAACTTACAATTCAACAACATGTTATATTCAAAATATTAAATACATTTCTCATAAAACATAAGTAATCTTCACGAATATGGATCTCTATAATTCACTTAGCACATATCCTTACCTTAAAATCTTGACCTGCAAAATGGTTATTTGCATGGTTGAGCTCGACAGCCCAGCAAAATCTAACAGTTTTCATGCATCACATAGCATATAATAACATGCTCAACATATATCTCATAAACATTGAACTAAGATAATATACATGCTACAGTTCATATAACAAGTATAAAGATTGAGTTTCTTACTCAATCAACATGCTTTACTCAATCAGCGTAGTAATAAGTTGACTTTCACATTTCATATCTTCAACATATATATAACACATCATGCTCTTTGCAATAAAGATTTAAAACAGTTAATCATCAAGTTCACATAGCAAATAGGAACTGAAAGACTTGCCTTGATCGTTGTTTACCAATAACAATTTAACAGCTTACAGTTATCTGCACTACACGTGCCCTACACAATTATATAACTATACACATCAACTACTAGTCACATAGCAACGCATAGTAGTTGTAATGTAAACTTTTCTCTACATCTCATAACACTTCCTATTATCAATACATAATGTTCAATTTGATTGTGTTAACTTTTAACTTATATCTCACTATATTTCATACTCGAAGTTCATTCAAGTGTTTAAGTCTTGCTAGGACTATGTATTGATTTTATATTAACCCCATATCATATCTTATAATATTTATTTCATTTGACTTAAATCACTTTTTACATTCATTAACACTTGTCACGGCGTTTCGACGTTCATTTGTCACACACCCGATTTGACTCTCTTGTGTGTGCTTAGTATGCTTATATAACTTTTCTAATATATCATTTATTAATGTTAGGCATCATTATGCTTCATAATATTCATGTTTTATAACTTAGAACAACATCTTTTATCGTCTGAAACACTACACTTGCATACGTGCATTCTCGACGCCCTCTGATTGCCTCCGAAAACACAATAGTCCCAAAGATGACTATTTTTACCCTTCCTAACGACCTCAAATTGAACACCTTAAAGAACAAAAGTTATAGGTCTATTCGTCCTCGTTCCGAATCATCTAGAAGCGCCTCAATCGGAGTCCGTATGAAAAGGTTATGGCCATTTTACCAAAATATGTCAAAGTAGTCACAGTTAGCACACATTGGGCATGGCCGCGCCACTTGCTCTCACCATTCCAGCACGCCTACTCCATTTCCAGTGCGCCCATGCCATTTCACATCCCTAGCAGCGCTCCCACGTGCACGGACGGCGCGCTCGCGCGTGGCTTCGCACAAACTACAGTTTTTGACATAACTTTCTCATTTGAAGTCCAAATAATTGGTTTTCGATTCGTTGAACTCGTTAAACTCCTAGCTACTCATCTACAGAGTAATTATAACATTTCAAAAATTAAACAAATCAATTTAAGGGTTCCAATTCAGTGTTCCTCCTATATTTTCATAATTCGACATATTTAGCGAAATCTTACATCACGAATTCGTTTTAACTCCGTTTTAGTTCATTCCAATTGGGTTTTTTTCGTTTCGTCACAAACTAACAGAATCCAACATCAATTTATAGATTATAACACATATTAAACATGAAATTTTGTACTTTCCAAAGCCAATTTCATATAAACATATCACTGTTATTTATTTTTCTTCCTACAAACCGATTCTCACGAATTTGATCATCAAATAGTACTCACACCTGATTATTAATAGATTATAACACCATATATACATATATGTTTCAATCCAACGTCATTAAGTAATTTACAAAAGATGATCATAGAAACTCAAAACATAACATTAAAAGTAGAATATACCTTCAAACTCTAGTTGTATGCTAGCAAGAGATGATGTCAAGGCTTAGAAATTCCTCTCCTATCTCTAGACAATCTCAGAGAATTCTCTCTTTCACTGTATTTTTCTCCTGCTTTCTCCAACACTTTGTCTTAGTTTGCCTTGGGAAAATAAGACGCGTAAAAATATAAACTGATATGCCTTTCACCCACATACTCTTCTGTTAGCAAAACAATACGTCTGTGTCAGTTACAATAAGCCAAAGGCCACAAGGCCTTGTTTGGCTACACACAATTATCCCCCACTAGTTTATTTTATTAATATTATATTATATAGTTTTTATTTGTTACACATATAACCAACTTACATAACTTACAATGATAATTATAATAATTATAATTTTATTATAATTATTCTGATGATTAATAAATAATAAATAATCATATATCTAATTTAATTAATAAATTAGACTCAAACATCGCTTTATTTAATTTACTTATTTTCTTTAATATTAAACAACTCATTTAATTTAATTAATTAATTAAATTAAATCTTCAAAGAATAAAATTTACCTTTGCTTTAACTTAATTATCATACACACATAACTAACTTATTATACCACAATTTCATAAAGTATTTATTTTTCTCAATAAATAAATTATTTAAAATATTTATTTCATTCAATAAATATTTAAAATTAATTACAAAATTCATTTAATTTCTTCAATAGCTAACTTAACTATTAAACCTCACTTTTCTAATATATGAATATATATTTCTCTTCACACCAGATCACATATTTCAAAATATATAGCACGTATATATAAATACTCAAACTCAAAACATCTCATAATAAGAATTTTAATTATTAAATTCCTATTTTAATAACTTATAAGAATTCGGGTTGTCACATTCTTCCCCCCTTATAAGGATTCCGTCCTTGGAATCAACGAAACCTCCCTTACTCGATTTTCACCAAATCTCTTTTTAAATTTATCATCAAATATCTTCAACATAATACCTTCATATAGGTTTTATTTATTACCACTACCACCATTCTTCATAATAAATTCTTGTAAGTTATATTTCATAACCTTTACTTAGACTCAGTTATATTTGAGTACTACATATTCTTTGACCCGCTCATTATCTTTCTCTAAGGATCATTATCATGTACTATATTCTCAAACTCTCGGGACATTACATTCACCCCTTCTTCTAAGAATTTCGTCCTCAAAATTTTGACTTACTAATATTCGTTCATTCCATTTATCAAAATAGATTTTATGTTAATATCTATTTATTCATTAGGTTCTGCAATCAAATTCTGTAAGACCCCAACTTATTAATAAATAAAATTAAATTTTCTCTATTTATTATTTTGAAATAGAAAGGGTTGATTTGATTAATGTGGTTAGTTATGGGTAAAATGCGTAAATATTTCAAATAAGCAAGTGGTATTAAAATATTCATTTTTAGTCGGTAAATATTCGTGTGGTCGTGGAATATTCTTTCTGTCGAGGAATATTCATACGACAGTGCATCTATTTGTGGGCCCCATAACGAAAAAACGATTGGATGAAAATAACGACAAAAATTGAGTTTTCATAATTAACGGCGTAGTTATTACCGTTAATACTGTTAGAATACCTGGTGATTAAAATACAGTAGCACACGGTATTGCACCAATTATTGATTCTTACGAAGGAAGGCACTACTCAATAATTGTTACAGTAGTTACTGTTTAATATTTTATTTTATTGATTTAATAATTGCTGCATTGATATTTTATATTATTGTTGTTTCAATAATTGTCACTGCAAAGTATTTTCCATTATCAGATCAATAATTCATATTATTTGAATAATATTATTAGATAACATTATTGGCAATGTCTAGAAAGTTCTGTCTAAGGAGAGATTTGGTCATCTAATTGCGCGCCAGTAAGGAGAAATTCTTATTGGAAAGCCCCCTCTTTCCTGGGAACGGCCTGGTTGTTATAAATATGATTCTGTAATATTATTTGTGAATAATTAATTATTGATTCATATGATAAGGAAATATTTATTTTATGTGGATATAAATGAGGAATATATTTTTGTGGTTAAAAAAGAAGGAGTTAATGCTGAGGTTTTTATCAGTATTTTTGTCGGAATAGAGGTATTAAAAATTAGGATTTTGAAATATTTTGCGGGGGTTATAATTTTTAATCCGACCGTTGGATCGTGGTAATTTTTGGATATGTTATACATATATAAATTGAGTATATGTCCACAAATTTTGAACCGTTAAAAATGAACGTATGATGTATTATGAAATTTACGAGATGACTGGTTCATAAATTGTTAAATTTTCGGAGTTTATCATTTTGGTGGAAAATTCTAGAATTGGTGGGCCCCACTCTTGGTTGGTGAAGAAATTTGCTGATATTTTTATTCAAATGTGGTGGGTGGGAATAGTAGCAGGTAAAGCCATCAGGTTGCAGGTTAAGTCTGCTTCGGCGTGCTAACATTTTCCTATAAATAGAGGGCTAAGTTAGAATTGAAAATCACACCAGAAACAATTTTTCTCTTTTTCTCTCTCTAGATTATTGAGTATATTTTGTGAGTATTTAGATACTTTGAGAGTTTCTACTCATCAGAGCAAGTTTCTTTCAGCCTTATACCGGTATTTCGACCAGAAGTACTGATATTTTGAGGTAAGGGATATTATCTTCTTCTTAAATGATATTTTCTTCAATATTATTATGCCGAAATATTGATATGAACTTTTTATCAAATTTAAAACTTTTTGTGTCGGGGTTACTATTCACGTATACGGCACTATTCACCGAAAAATAAAATTTTCCCTTTTTGTCCAAGATGTCTATTATGGTTACTATCTTTGATTGTATCCATGTTTTGATCTTTATTTTTGAATTCTGCTTCACAATTAATTATTATGAAGTATTATTGATCTTGGATAAACTGTTATACGAATCCCTACTATTTGTCCTCCTGTCTCACTGGATTCGTTTTCTTTAAGATATTTTTCATCATCCTCAGTCCTAAATGATGATATTACTGAATATCTTTGGCATGTAGTGCAAAGATGTATGATTACCTGATGGATATCTTTGACCTGTAGTGCAAAGATGAACAGGTGTTGAGATGAACATGACCGACTGGTGATACAAATGAATATCTTTGGCCTGTAGTGAAAAGATAAATATTTGGTTAAAGATGATTATTAATTGATGTTACAGGGATAAAATATTGATGATGGACTTTTAAATCTTAGAAGATAGTAGAATTCATTCTCTACTTGACTCTTCTAATGGTTTGTTATTTTCGCTACAGTTGTTGATCTAGAACTTGTTGTCGATTATATTCTATCAGATTTTTCCCTGTTGAATACTAATGATAATTTGTTATATATTATCTTAGTCATAATATTCTTTACTGGATTAGTTGAGCTCATCCTTTTCCTTTTTGTTCCATTTTTCTTCTCAAGAGGTAAGAACATAGCAGGATCTAGTCGGGGTATGGAGTGATGGTTCTAGAAAGATGTATTAGCAGTCCTCACTATTTTTGTAAAATAGTGTTTGAATAATTGTAATGAGGACTTATTTGAGTGTGGATATTGTCTAGAAGACAATATTTGTATTTAAACTCACAGTATGTGTTGTCGTATTTTACACAACAATTGTATTATTGAAGTTGTAATTTGCTTTTTGTACCATGTATTTGGTGACTCAAAATGGGTGTTGTATACCTATTTTGGGGGCGTCACAGTTGGTATCAGAGCTTAGGGATATGATCCCTGGCTGAGATGTGAGACAAGAACTAGGAGGGGAGAGACAGGGAATTCCTTCGCTAGTATGACCTGACTAAGTTTATTTGGTATTTATTTGGTCGGTCAGAGTATAGGGATAGTTTATGACATGTCAATTAACCCTTGTTTTGTGGCAGTATTTGAGAATGGCAGCAGAGAACGTTAACAATGGAGTGAATGAGACTGTGGAGACACCTTTAATCACCACCCAGGGGAACGTGCAACAGGAAGGCAATATTCCTCCTATAAAAAACGTTACCGAGCAAATGATGAATGATGGAATATTTAGGAGCTTTTTGCAGTTCATGCAAAATCAGACGAGGGAGACTCGTGTGCAGAATACGGGTGGAAATGATAACAACGCGCGATTTGTCACAGCCAAGCTGTTCAAAGAATTGAGACCACCAGAATTTAAGGGAAAGCCGGATCCGATCATGGCGGAAACGTGGGTCAAGTAAATTACCAAGATATTCGATGTCTTGGGATGCACGGAGGAACAGAAGGTTCCATTCGCCACCTTTATGTTTCGCTATGAGGCAGACTACTGGTGGGAGTCTGTGAAGCGTACCCAGCCTGACACACTCAACATGTCCTGGGAAACGTTACAGAAACTGTTTAATGACAAGTACTTTCCTGAAAGTATTCGTCATATGAAGGAGGTAGAGTTTATTAGACTGGAACAAAACAACATGACGGTGTCCCAGTACGAGGCGAAGTTTGCAGAGCTATCCAGGTTTGCACCTCATTTGGTCAAAAATGAGGAACGAATGACAAGGATGTTTCTAAGAGGTCCAAAACCAGAGATTCGGCAATATCTTATCTCTCATAAATTTTCTTTATATTCAGATGTTGTAAACAGAGCTCAATTATTAGAGTGAGATAATGAGTATGTGCAATCGAAGGACCACAACCAGGGTCATACCGGTGACAGCAGTCATCAGAGCGATGATAACCAACGAGGAGGGAAAAATACGAACAAAGGCGGTAACCACTTGGGTGGTCATCGTGACCATGATAATAAGAGAGGTGAGTCAAGTGAAAATTTTAGAAAGAGGAGATTCAACAATGACAAGAAGACGTCGACAGCAGCACCAGCACCAGGAACAAATTCTAGGGGAGGAGAACGACCGCCAGTTAGATGTTACAGATGCAGAGAGGAGGGACATATAAGTCCAAACTACCCACAACAGTTTAAGGTATGTTATAATTGTGGAAAGGAAGGACATATCGCTCAAGATTGTACTATAGCGAAACCAAGTTCAGCTGGGACGGTTTGTCGTGACTGCCCAAAACGCGAGGAACCCGAACGAAGGTATAATGGGTTAGTTAATTATAAATTCTTGCGAAGTTTATACCTTACTAGATACCGGTTCTGCCCATTCTTTTATCTCTCCTGCTTGTGCTCAACGTTTAAACTTGACTCCGGAGAAATTAGACTTTGACCAATCTGTGGAGACTTCGTTAGGAGAATCTTTCATTACATCTACAGTTTATAAATCTTTCTTAATCTAAGTTGGCACAATCACATTACCTGTTGACTATATCTCTTTAAAGATACTTGCTTTTGATGTGATTTTAGGAATTGATTAGTTAACTACTCATCATGCCAAAATTGATTATTTTCGTAAGGTTATTAGTTTTCATATTCTTAACCAACCTGTTATGCGAATTCAAGCAACCAAACCACTAAAATCAATCGCTGTCATACCAAGCCATAAAGCCATTCGTTTATTGAAAAACGGATGTCAAGTTTTCTTAGCCCATGTCATGGACTTGAACAAAAATATATCAGATTTGAATGATATTTCTGTTGTTAGTGAATTTCCTGACGTATTTCCTTGAGAATTTCCTGGCCTAACCCAGAGCGTGATATTGAATTTTTGTATTGATCTTCAACCCGATACAAAACACATTTCTAAAATCTCATATTGAATAGCTCCTATTGAATTTCAGGAGTTAAAAACCCAACTGTAGAAGTTGGTACCCGAGCCTCTATCTGGTGACTTCCTTTGTGGAATGCACCAAAGCCAGACTCTCCGTAAGGGACTCTATATTTGTGTGGTGGTAAAACAATAGGTGCAATTGTGACGTGCTATCCAAGATTGGGATATGAATCACAATTGAGAGCAACCGAAGTCGGTGACCAAAGTACGTAGCTTTCTGGGCTTAACTGGTTACTATCGGAGATTCGTGAAAGGATTTTCTTGAATCGCTACTCCGTTAACTTAGCTGACTCAGAAAGATACAAAATTCGTATGGAGCGAGGAATGCGAGAAGATTTTCCAATAGCTCAAGAGGCGACTCATTCGGAACCTGTTCTGACCATATCATCCTGGAAAAACGAACGTGGTAGCTGACGCGTTGAGTAGAAGATTGTACGCGAGTACGAGTGTAATATTGTTGAACACAAAGACCTATTTTGTATAATTTATAAATGATAGAGATAGAGTTAATCACTCTAGGGACCCACGTGATGATATACGAGTAAAATCGACTTTAATCGATAACGTTAAAACCGCTCAAGCTACAGACCTGGAGCTGATGAATATAAAGAAGAAGGTGTAAGAATGTGTTATTCTAGAAGTAAGAGTCGATGAAAAGAAGAAATGTGACGAACGAGAATTTTGTAAATTAATTTTAATATTTATTGAATTAAATAAATATTTTCGATGATTTAATTATTAGAATTAATAATTAATTGATGCAATTGTGGTAGATAAATTTAATTATATGTGTTACATTTATTAAATTAATGTGGAGAATAATTATTATTCAAATATGTAATTATGTGAGCTTAATGAATTAAATGAATTATTTAATTAAACATGATGTTACTTTAATTAATTTAATTATTAATTAGAGATTTAATAAATTGTCATCATTTATTAATGAGATATTTAATTATGTGACTATGTGAATTTATGAGAAATTATTATATTTTATTTAAAGTAAATTAAATAAAATATGGAATAAAATATGGGATTTATTTTATAAGAAGTGTGACATTAATTAAACTATATGATAAAAGGTTTTATTAAAATAATGAGTTTTTAACTTAGTTGCTAGCCAAACATGGCACTAAGAGGGGTTAAGGTCAGTTAACCCATGACTGGGTAACTGACCACCAACGCGCGTCTGATCCTTCCTATTGGAATACGACGTATTTTTCTTTTCTTTCATTATCTTTCTAAGTCTGATAAAAAAATACCAAAGAGAGTTTGAGAAGAATTGTGAGAAAGTTTGCTTGGTGTTTGAGAAAAGTCTGAGAAAGAGTTTCAATACATCTCCTATATTATACCTTATACTCTTCAGGGTAATCTCCTCCTTCACAAATTTCAAGTTACGTCTTTTAAGTTTTCTAGAAAATGGCTTTCAAAACCTCTGTTATGTCTCTATAATTGAAATTATGAGAGTTATGTGCATATATGTGTTAAGATGTCATTTTAATGTGTTTTAATATATATTGTATATAATTCCTTATCATCAATTCATAATTTTACGCCGTATATGATTGCTGCAAAATTACAGAGTTTGGGTTTTGGCCATATGGCCTTATACGTGATATTTTATGTATTGATCATATAGTATCCCTAAATTTTACACTTGTATGTTGTTATGCATATTAATACGAAGAGGCCAAGCTTTAAATGAACAGATTTGGCTTTATAACGAATCCGTGGCGTTGAATTTTAGGAATTTATGTTCAATACTTCAAGAACATCAAGAACAGTGGAAATTTTTATGTTTTAATTCTGTGATTATGTATTTTAATGGGTTAAAATTACTTTACAGATGTTGGGTAATGATTATATGTGAATATTAACATGTGGGTATGTTAAATTACTGAAATTAATGATTATTTGGTGTCCTTTTCGCTGAACTCTGTGTTATTCGTGAACTAGAAATCAAATTCTGGAGTCTCGCGCCGCGGCGCCAACTCCAGAACTGAAGTCCCGCGCCGCAGCGCCACCGCACCACAGCGCCAAGTATCAGACCGCAGCGCCACGGCGCCGCAGCGCCAAGAGCCAGTACAAACGTGGCACCGCAGCGCCACTCCCCAGAAAATTTAGAAATGAGATTTTTAAAATATTAAAGTCTAACAAGTATTAGTGAATTGATATAATGAACATGCAAATATGATAGAAGAATAATGTGATGATAAAAATAGTTGTTTAACATGTAAATAACATAATTACATGTGAATTGAATTATTGAATACATAATTAGCTTGATTATTTATGAAGTGATATTATGTGAAAGTTAATGTGATAAATTGATTAAGTATAGTCAATAATTAAATTAGACAAAAAGAAAGAGTTTATGATGATTAATTAAGTTATAATTAACTGGTATTGTGTATGTGAATGGTATGTAGGATTTAATTCAAAGAACGTGCTTAGTTAAAGTATAATCTACGCGCGAGGCAAGTTTCCTAAACTTAAACTCTTAAATTTGAGCAAGTTTTCTAACCCTATTTGTCATTATTGTTCAAGTTTATTATTTACCTTGAACAAATTATCATTGTTATTATTCTAGTTCAAACATGATATTAAAGATTTATTATCTTTCCAGAGCATGATTCAGTTATACAATAATTGTCCTATTGTATACTTTTGAGATTATTATTCAATTCGAATATCAATTATTGTGGAACCTTATTAGACTAGTGAAACCTTAATGATTCAACTAGACCATAGTTGATGAGCGTTCTAAATTTCAGAACCCTTGAAGAATTATCCAAACCAAACTTCCTTTGGTGCGAACTCGAATGTCAAACTGAGATGAACAACCCTGTATAGGGGATTATTTACACTTAGCGTTAAGATATTGTGCACAGTATGGTACTAAGGGTTGATCCCCCTAAGTATGAGAAGAAGGTCCATAGTCTTATGACTGTTAAAGGTTTCAAGTATAACCCTTGTTAACCTAGGACATAGTTCAAGGTCATATGACCCTCAGAATTCTTTTGATTCTTGTTATTCACTCTTAATTCAAAAGTTGAGCTTTTATTCAGATGTCTTTGATTTATTCGCATGTTATTATACTGTTATTTCTTTTTTATACTTGTGGGCATTTGTGCTCACTCTTGCTTAATAATAACATTACAGTTAAGAACGAAAGAACTGATGAACCTTCCACTAGTAAGAGCAAGGGCAAAGTTAGCAAATGATGGAGACTTGTTATTTGATATGACTTGTTATTTTATTGATGATGTATTTATGTTAGACTTGAGTTAATGATGTTGTTTAAGACTTATTGTTAGAATTCCGCACAGATGTTTTAAGGTTAGTTTAACCTGGGATTGTATTTATTATTCCGGCTGATGTAATCCTTTTAAGGAGAAGATTTTAATTCTATCTATTGTATGGTTTGCATTTTTATGGGTAGATAGATAGATGAGATTTGTGCAGTGAACACCAAATCCCGTGGAATCGAAGTACCCGGATTTGGGGGTGTCACATGTTGGTATCAGAGCTGCAGGTTATGAACCTTAGGTGGGGGAACAACCTTAGGTAGTAACCTTATAAAAAGAAGATAGTAAAGAAAAACTCTTATCGAGTTTTAAGAAATGAATTTTTGGTAATTCATTGAAGATAATAAAATACATTATGTATTTATGTGTTAATTTATGTGCTCGTTAGTACGACTTAGTAACTAAAACTTAAAATTTTATTGTCAGGATGACGAATGTTGGAGAAGCTAGTCAAGCTAGGGAGGAAGAACCCCGATTACCTATAGTACCTACAGAAGAGGAGCTCCGAGACATACATGTTGTTAGGGAACAGTTAGTTCAGAGGGAGTCATCTCCATTGATCACCGTTGTTGGTCAGGAGCATGAGCCCGAGACTGATCCTGAGGAGGAGTTTGACGAGGAAGAGGAAGAAGAGGAGTTACCACGGTACACCATTGATGCGGAGATGTATGACACGTTATACGACCGTAACGTGGAATTACGAGACGAGGTTCAGGAATTGACTGAGCGAGCGACTGTTCAGCAGTCTACTCTAGAGGAGAAGGAGAGGGAGATTTCGACTCTTCACTCATGATTGGGAAATGTAGAATGGGATTTGGTCCATGAGAAGGGTCAAACCGAAGATAAGACCGAGGAGATAGAGAAGCTGAAAAAGGAACTTAAAGAAACCTCCGGAAGACTAAAAATAGCAGAGGAAGGATGGGTAAGAGAATCACGTCGAGCTGATCGTGCAGAAGATGATAGTCGCGCAAAGAAGGTAAAGCTTGAAGAGACATACTCCACACTTAATCATGCAATAGATGAGGCTCAGGAATGAGTTTTGAGATACCCCATCCAGTTCGAAGGACTTCCGTTGTATATGCTGGATCGCAGGACGATGTCTCGTATCATGGATGAGGAGCGTGGCAAGGTTATTCAGCACTTTGATAGACAGGATTAGAATCCGTTTAATTATGTGAAAGACTTAATTAGTTTTTATATGTAAATTTCGATGTGTTTATGAACGAAAGAATATGTTAATATTTTAAGTCATGTGGATTCTTTATTCCAGGATAGTTGATGTAAATAGCAGTTATGCTATAGTTTGATGTTAAAACTTTGAGTTGAATTAAATATATTAAGTTGTTTGAGATGATGTGTTAAATTGTTGAGTAATGCCTTAACTATTTAGAGAAATAAATAAAGTCCTAATAAGCATTTATTTTATCAGAAATATGCCGCCAAGGAGAAGACAACAACGTCAACCGGCTCAAGAAGAGTCAACCAATAATAACAATAACGCCAACGCTAATCCTGTTCAGCAGTTGGTGAACTTACTGACAGGAGCAATGAACAATCAACCTCAAGCTCCACCAAACACAACGTTTAAAGACTTTAAGGCGGTGGGACCGCCAGAGTTCAAAGGTTCCAAGAACCCAATCGAGGCTCAAATGTGGGTCATGGAAATGGAGAAAGTATTCGACGTTGCTAGGGTTAGAGAAGACCAGAAGACCGCTTTTGCAACGTTTATGCTGAAGTCTGAGGCTAGCTACTGGTGGAAAGCAAACAAAGTGCGAGGAGGTGAAGGTGTAATTACGTGGGAGAGATTTAAAGAAATATTTTTCGAAATGTACTTCCCAACTAGTTCGCAGAATCAGATGGAAATTCAATTTCTGGAACTGAAGCAAGGAAACATGAGCGTACCTGAATACGCAGCTAAATTCGATGAGTTGGAAAGGTTTGCCCCGTACCAAGTATACACTGACGAAAGAAAGGCCAGAAGATTTGAACAAGGACTAAAGCCTTGGGTTTACAGTAAGGTGTCAATGTTTCAGATAAATACATTTATCGGAGTATTGGAAAAGGCCATCCTCGCTGAAGGTGGGAGCAATGCGGTGACCAAGTACAATCAAGAGCAGAAGAAGAAGAAGAGTGAAGGTGAAGGAAATAACAAGACTGGTGGGAGTAACACTAGGAGTAGTCATAATCAGAAGAGAAAGTGGACGGATAACTCGTCAGCTTGAAGTCAACAAGGAGGGCAGAAGAAGAAAATTGAAGCGTGCTCAAACTGTGGAAAAGCTCATCTGGGAGTTTGCATGAAAAGGAAGCGAGTGTGCTACAATTGTGGTCAGGAAGGCCACATAGCACCAAACTGTCCAAACCCAAAGAAGGGTGCTTGTTTTAACTGTGGTTCTAAGGATCATCTAGCAAGAGATTGCCCCAAGAAGGGATCAGGAGGAGCAGTGCAAGGAGCTAACCGTGGAAATAGCAGTGGAAATACCTTAACCATTACCGGACCACCTGTAACAAACCAACCGACCGCCAGAACTTTCAATATGACAGTGCAGGACGCAATCCAGTCTCGTGAGGTGGTGTCAGGTATCATTCTGATCAATAAAATTAATGCTTATGTTTTATTTGATTCGGGTGCTACTTGTTCCTTTATATCCGAAGACTTTGCTAATAGTTTAGATTTACTTATGGATGAGTTGGAATATCCCATGAATATAGAAATTGCGAATAGAGAGATAATTCCTGTTAAGTATGTGTTTAAGAATTGTAGGGTGGACATTAAGGGTAATATCATGAACGTAGATCTTATCCCTATTCGACTTGGGGAATTTGACGTTATTTTGGGTATGGAATGGTTATCCAATTATGGAGCGGTAATTGACTGCCAGAAGAAGCGTATTAACCTTATGACTCCGTCAAAGGTTGTGTTTTATGGTAGCAAGTCGCCTAGACAAGCGAGTTGTCTGACGATGATGCAGGCCAAGGGGTTGTTAAGACAAGGCTGTATAGGATACTTAGCTTACATAGTCGACAGTCGAAAAGAGAATCCGAAGGTAGAAGAAATATCGATTGTAAGGGACTTCGTCGACGTATTTCCAGACGATTTGTCAGGACTTCCACCAGATAGAGAGGTAGATTTCGTGATCGATTTGGAGCCCGGAACCGCTCCAATATCGAAAGCACCATACCGAATGGCACCAGTAGAGATGAAAGAACTGATGGTTCAACTATAAGAATTACTGGACAAAAAGTACATTCAACCGAGCGTATCGCCGTGGGGAGCGCCATTGTTGTTTGTGAAAAAGAAGGACAGATCGATGCGGCTCTGCATTGACTACAGAGAACTGAACAAGGTCACGATTAAGAATAGATATCCATTACCAAGAATCGACGATCTATTTGATCAATTAAAGGGAGCAAGATACTTTTCCAAGATAGACTTGAGGAGTGGTTATCACCAACTGAAGGTGAGGCCAGAGGATGTACCGAAGTCAGCGTTCAGAACGCGATACGGTCACTACGAATTTTTAGTAATGTCGTTTGGTCTAACGAATGCTCTTGCAGCAATTATGGGACTAATGAATGGTGTGTTCAAGCCATTTTTGGACAAATTCGTGGTGGTATTTATAGACGACATTCTGGTATATTCCAAAACCAAAGAAGAACACGAAGAACAGCTGAGGTTAACGTTGGAAGTATTGAGAAGGGAGAAGTTGTACGCTAAATTTTTGAAATGCGAATTCTGGATCAAGCGAGTACAATTTCTTGGTCACGTAATCGATAAAGACGGAATTTCGGTAGATCCATCCAAAGTAGAAGCCGTGATTAACTGGGATCAGCCGAGAACGCTGTCAGAAGTAAGAAGTTTTCTTGGATTGGCAGGATATTATAGAAGATTCATTCAAGATTTTTCCAAGATCGCAACTCCGTTAAATTATTTAACTCGAAAAGCTGTGAAATTTGTTTGGACGGAGAAATGTGAGGAGAGCTTCCAAGAATTAAAGAAGAGGTTGAGTACGGCACCTATGTTCTCTCTTCCGGATGATACAATCAATTTTGTTGTTTTTAGTGATGCGTCGCATAAAGGACTTGGCTGTGTGCTAATGCAAAACGGTAAAGTCATCGCGTATGCATCACGACAGTTGAAGGATTATGAGAAGGGGTATCCGACCCATGATTTGGAGTTAGCTACAGTTGTTTTTGCTTTAAAAATTTGGAGGCACTATCTCTATGGGGAGAAGTGTGAGATATATACGGACCACAAGACTCTGAAATATATTTTCACACAGAAAGATTTGAATATGCGTCAAAGAAGATGGTTAGAATTAATTAAGGATTACGACTGTGAGATTTTATACCATCCGGGTAAGGCGAATGTGGTTGCCGATGCCTTAAGTAGAAAGGGTCGTGAGAAATTGATGATGTTGACTGCTCAGGAGGAGCTAATCACAGAAATGGAGAAACTGGAATTGGAAGTGAAGTATCCAATAGAGATTGATGAGAAGCTATTTCAGATGCAATCTGGTACAACTCTACTAGATAAAGTGAAGGAGGCTCAGCTTCAGGATGATGAATGCAAAAAGGTGGCAAAGAAGATATCCGAAGGGACCGAACCGAGATTTAAGATGGATAAGGAAGGAATACTGAGATTTGAGAGTAGAATTTGGGTACTGCCAGTACAAGAGATTAAGGAGGATATTTTAAGCGAGGCTCATAGTTCACGATATTCGATTCATCCTGGTAGTACCAAAATGTACCAAGATCTTCAACAACATTTTTGGTGGCCGAATTTGAAACGTGATGTTGCAGAATGTGTTGCCAAGTGTCTGACCTGTCAGAAGGTAAAAGCAGAACATCAGAGACCAAGTGGATTACTTCAACCGTTGGAAATCCCAGAATGGAAATGGGAGCATATTACAATGGATTTCGTGGTTGGCCTTCCGACGACTCAGAAAGGCTACGACGCAGTATGGGTTATCGTTGACCGACTGACAAAATCTGCACACTTCCTTCCAATCAAAATAAGATTCAATTTAGATCAGTTGGCCAGGCTATACATAAAAGAGATTGTCTCGAGTCACGGAGTTCCGATATCAATTGTTTCAGATAGGGATCCGCGCTTCACATCAAATTTTTGGAAATATCTTCAGGAATGCATGGGTGCACAATTGCGAATGAGTACAACTTACCACCCTCAAACAGACGGACAGAGTGAGAGAACGATTCAGACATTAGAAGATATGCTAAGAGCCTGTGTGATGGACTTTAAAGGAAATTGGGATGATCACCTACCATTACTAGAGTTCGGCTACAACAACAGTTACCACTCTAGTATTGGCATGCCGCCTTATGAAGCTTTATACGGTAGAAAGTGCAGAACTCCGCTTTACTGGGATGAAATTGGTGAGAGACAATTGCTAGGGCCAGAATTGGTACAGCAGACAGCAGAAATAGTCAAAGTGATCCGAGCACGACTGGTAGCGGCTCAAGATCGACAGAAGAAATACGCTGACCCACATCGTAAAAATACCGAGTTTGAATCAGGTAGTTATGTTTTCTTGAAGGTCTCTCCCTAGAAAGGAAAGATCAGATTTAGAAAGAAAGAAAAATTGAGCCCAAGATTCATTGGACCCTTTGAAGTACTTAGAAGAATCGGAGAAGTTGCGTATGAGGTAGCCTTACCTCCAGCACTCGAGAATATCCATAACGTCTTCCATGTTTCTGTATTGCGACCCTACAAGCCTTATTACAAGCATGTAATTGAATATGAACCCCTACATTTTGAGAAATACTTATCTTACGAAGAAATTCCTGTTCAAATTGTCGACCGAAAAGTACAAGTTCTCAGAAATAAAGTGATACCTTCTGTTAAGGTAATTGAGGAACCACAACGCTGAAGAAGCTACGTGGGAACTCGAAGAGAATATGATGAAAAATTACCCTCATTTATTTACTTAATTATGTGTATGCGATTCTGGGGACAGAATCTTTGTAAGGGGGGAGAATGTAACGGGTCAAATTTATTGAGTCGTGATTCTGGGGACAGAATCCTTTTAAGGGGGGAAAGATGTGACGAACGAGAATTTTGTAAATTAATTTTAATATTTATTGAATTAAATAAATATTTTCGATGATTTAATTATTAGATTTAATAATTAATTGATGCAATTGTGGTAGATTAATTTAATTATATGTGTTACATTTATTAAATTAATGTGGAGAATAATTATTATTCAAATATGTAATTATGTGAGCTTAATATTAAATGAATTATTTAATTAAACATGATGTTACTTTAATTAATTTAATTATTAATTAGAGATTTAATAAATTGTCATCATTTATTAATGAGATATTTAATTATGTGACTATGTGAATTTATGAGAAATTATTATATTTTATTTAAAATAAATTAAATAAAATATGGGATTTATTTTATAAGGAGTGGGACATTAATTAAACTATATGATAAAAGGTTTTATTAAAATAATGAGTTTTTAACTTAGTTGCTAGCCAAACATGGCACTAAGAGGGGTTAAGGTCAGTTAACCCATGACTGGGTAACTGACCACCAACGCGCGTCTGATCCTTCCTATTGGAATACGACGTATTTTTCTTTTCTTTCATTATCTTTCTAAATCTGATAAAAAAATACCAAAGAGAGTTTAAGAAGAATTGTGAGAAAGTTTGCTTGGTGTTTGAGAAAAGTCTGAGAAAGAGTTTCAATTCATCTCCTATATTGTACCTTATACTCTTCAGGGTAATCTCCTCCTTCACAAATTTCAAGTTACGTCTTTTAAGTTTTCTAGAAAATGGCTTTCAAAACCTCTGTTATGTCTCTGTAATTGAAATTGTGAGAGTTATGTGCATATATGTGTTAAGATGTTATTTTAATGTGTTTTAATATATATTGTATATAATTCCTTATCATCAATTCATAATTTTACTACGTATATGATTGCTGCAAAATTATAGAGTTTGGGTTTTGGCCATATGGCCTTATACGTGATATTTTATGTATTGATCATATAGTATCCCTAAATTTTACACTTGTATGTTGTTATGCATGTTAATACGAAGACGCCAAGCTTTAAATGAACGGATTTGGCTTTATAACGAATCCGTGGCGTTGAATTTTAGGAATTTATGTTCAATACTTCAAGAACATCAAGAACAGTGGAAATTTTCATGTTTTAATTCTGTGATTATGTGTTTTAATGGGTTAAAATTACTTTACAGATGTTGGGTAATGATTATATGTGAATATTAACATGTGGGTATGTTAAATTACTAAAATTAATGATTATTTGGTGTCCTTTTCGCTGAACTCTGTGTTCTTCGCGAACTGGGAATCAAATTCTGGAGTCTCGATCCGCGGCGCCAACTCCAGAACTGAAGTTCCGCGCCGCAGCGCCACCGCACCAAGTATCATACCGCAGCGCCACGGCGCCACAGCGCCACGGCGCCGCAGCGCCAAGAGCCAGTACAAACGTGGCGCCGCAGCGCCACTCCCCAGAAAATTTAGAAATGAGATTTTTAAAATATTAAAGTCTAACAAGTGTTAGTGAATTGATATAATGAACATGCAAATATGATAGAAGAATAATGTGATGATAAAAATAGTTGTTTAACATGTAAATAACATAATTACATGTGAATTGAATTATTGAATACATAATTAGCTTGATTATTTATAAAGTGATATTATGTGACAGTTAATGTGATAAATTGATTAAGTATAGTCAATAATTAAATTAGACAAAAAGAAAGAGTTTATGATGATTAATTAAGTTATAATTAACTGGTATTGTGTATGTGAATGGTATGTAGGATTTAATTCAAAGAACGTGCTTAGTTAAAGTATAATCTACACGCGAGGCAAGTTTCCTAAACTTAAACTCTTAAATTTGAGCAAGTTTTCTAACCCTATTTGTCATTATTGTTCAAGTTTATTATTTACCTTGAACAAATTATCATTGTTATTATTCTAGTTCAAACATGATATTAAAGATTTATTATCTTTCCAGAGCATGATTCAGTTATACAATAATTGTCCTATTGTATACTTTTGAGATTATTATTCAATTCGAATATCAATTATTGTGGAACCTTATTAGACTAGTGAAACCTTAATGATTCAACTAGACCATAGTTGATGAGCGTTCTAAATTTCAGAACCCTTGAAGAATTATCCAAACCAAACTTCCTTTGGTGCGGACTCGAATGTCAAACTGAGATGAACAACCCTGTATAGGGGATTATTTACGCTTAGCGTTAAGATATTGTGCACAGTATGGTACTAAGGGCTGATCCCCCTAAGTACGAGAAGAAGGTCCATAGTCTTATGACTGTTAAAGGTTTCAAGTATAACCCTTGTTAACCTAGGACATAGTTCAAGGTCATATGACCCTCAGAATTCTTTTGATTCTTATTATTCACTCTTGATTCAAAAGTTGAGCTTTTATTCAGATGTCTTTGATTTATTTGCATGTTATTATACTGTTATTTCATTTTTATACTTGTGGGCATTTGTGCTCACTCTTTCTTAATAATAACATTACAGTTAAGAACGAAAGAACTGATGAACCTTCCACTAGTAAGAGCAAGGGTAAAGTTAGCAAATGATGGAGACTTGTTATTTGATATGACTTGTTATTTTATTGATGATGTATTTATGTTAGACTTGAGTTAATGATGTTGTTTAAGACTTATTGTTAGAATTCTGCACAGATGTTTTAAGGTTAGTTTAGCCTGGGATTGTATTTATTATTCCAGATGATGTAATCCTTTTAAGGAGAAGATTTTAATTCTATCTATTGTATGGTTTGTATTTTTATGGGTAGATAGATAAATGAGATTTGTGCAGTGAACACCAAATCCCGTGGAATCGAAGTACCCGAATTTGGGGGTGTCACAATAAAGCTCAAGGCTTCGATTTATTTGAAATCCTCGATCGAGTAGGAACTGTGGCCTATAGACTCGCCTTAACGCTAAGTATGTCGCGTGTTCATAACGTTTTTCACGTATCGATGTTACGTAAATATGGGGACGACCCGAATCATATTATTGCGTTAGAACCAGACGAGATAGCCGAAGATTTAACGTACGATGAGGTACCTGTTAAGATATTGGATAGGAAAGAACATGTCCTATGCACAAAGCTTATACCACAAGTTAAGGTTTTGTGGAGAAACCATGCTATTGAAAAAATGACTTGGGAGTTGGAATCAAAAATAAAAGCGAGGTATCCTCACCTTTTCGAAACACCAGGTACGTAGGTCAATTTCGAGGACAAAATTTCATAAGGAGGGGAGGTTGTAAGACTCCAACTTATTAATAAATGAAATTAAATTTCCTCTATTTATTATTTTGAAATAGAAAGGGTTGATTTGATTAATGTGGTTAGTTATGGGTAAAATGCGAAAATATTTCAAATAAGCAAGTGGTATTAAAATATTCATTTTTGGTCGGTGAATATTTGTGTAGTCGTGGAATATTCTTTCTATCAAGGAATATTCGTACGACGGCGTAGCTATTTATGGGCCCCATAACGAAAAACGATTGGATGAAAATAACGACAAAAATTGAGTTTTTATAATTAACGGCGTAGATGTTACCGTTAATACTGTTGGAATACCTGGTGGTTAAAATACAGTAGCACACGGTATTGCACCAATTATTGATTCTTAGGAAGGAAGGCACTACTCAATAATTGTTACAGTAGTTACTGTTTAATATTTTATTTTATTGATTCAATAATTGCTGTATTGATATTTTATATTATTGTTGTTTCAATAATTGTCACTGCACAGTATTTTCCATTATCAGATCAATAATTCATATTATTTGAATAATATTATTAGATAACATTATTGGCAATGTCTAGAAAGTTCTGTCTAAGGAGAGGTTTGGTCATCTAATTGCGCGCCAGTAAGGAGAAATTCTTATTGGAAAGCCCCCTCTTTCCTAGGAACGGCCTGGTTGTCATAAATGTGATTCTGTAATATTATTTGTGAATAATTAATTATTGATTCATATGATAAGAAAATATTTATTTTATGTGGATATAAATGAGGGATATATTTTTGTGGTTAAAAATGAAGGAGTTAATGCTGAGGTTTTTATCAGTATTTTTGTCAGAATGGAGGTATTAAAAATCAGGATTTTTGAGATATTTTGAGCGGGTTAAAATTTTTAATCCGACCGTTGGATCGTGATAATTTTTGGATATGTTATACATATATAAGTTGAGTATATGTCCACAAATTTTAAACCGTTAAAAATGAACGTATGATTTATTATGAATTTTAAGAGATGACTGGTTCAAAAATTGTTGAATTTTCAGAGTTTATCATTTTGGTGGAAAATTCTAGAATTGAGGGGCCCCACTCTTGGTTGGTGAAGAAATGTGCTGAGATTTTTATTCAAATGTGGTAGGCTTGAATAGTAGCAGGTAAAGCCATCAGGTTGTAGGTTAAGTCTGCTTCGGCGTGCTAACATTTTCCTATAAATAGAGAGCTAAGTTAGAATTGAAAATCACACCAGAAATAACTTTTCTCTCTTTCTCTCTCTAGATTATTGAGTGTATTTTGTGAGTATTTAGATAGTTTGAGAGTTTTTACTCATTAGAGCAAGTTTCTTTCAGCCTTATACCGGTATTCCGACCAGAAGTACTGATATTTTGAGGTAAGGGATATTATCTTCTTCTTAAATGATATTTTCTTCAATATCATTATGCCGAAATATTGATATGAACTTTTTGTCAAATTTGGAACTTTTTGTGTCGGGGTTACTATTCACGTATACGTTACTATTCACTTATACGGCACTATTCACGAATACGGCACTATTCACTGAAAAATAAAATTTTTCCTTTTTGTCTAAGATGTCTATTATGGTTATTATCTTTGATTTTATCCATATTTTGATCTTTATTTTTGAATTCTGTTTCACAATTGATTATTATGAAGTATTATTGATCTTGGATAAACTGTTATACGAATCCCTACTATTTGTCCTCCTGTCTCACTGGATTCGTTTTCTTTAAGATATTTTTTATCATCCTCAGTCCTAAATGATGATATTACTGAATATCTTTGGCCTGTAGTGCAAAGATGTATGATTACCTGATGAATATCTTTGGCCTGTAGTGCAAAGATGAACAGGTGTTGAGATGAACATGACCGACTAGTGATACAAATGAATATCTTTGGCCTGTAGTGCAAACATAAATATTTGGTTAAAGATGATTATTAATTGATGTTACAGGGATAAAATATTGATGATGGACTTTTAAGTCTTAGAAGATAGTAGAATTCATTCTCTACTTGACTCTTCTAATGGTTTGTTGTTTCCGCTACAGTTGTTGATCTAAAACTTGTTGTCGATTATATTCTATCAGATTTTTTCCTGTTGAATACTAATGATAATTTGTTGTATATTATCTTAGTCATAATATTCTTTACTAGGCTAGTTGAGCTCACCCTTATCCTTTTGGTTCCATTTTTCTTCTCAGGAGGTGAGAACATAGCATGATCTAGTCGGGGTATGGAGTGATGGTTCTAGAAAGATGTATTAGCAGTCCTCACTATTTCTGTAAAATAGTGTTTGAATAATTGTAATGAGGACTTATTTGAGTGTGGATATTGTCTAGAAGATAATATTTGTATTTAAACTCACAGTATGTGTTGTCGTATTTTGCACGACAATTGTATTATTGAAGTTGTAGTTTGCTTTTTGTACCATGTATTTGGCGACTCAGAATGGGTGTTGTATACCTATTTTGAGGGCGTCACAAATTCTTTCTCTAAGGATCTTTCTAAGATCATCATATTCCTGACATCTTCCTCTTCTAAGAGTTTCACATTTTTCTTCTTTCTGGAATTTCATTTCTTTCTTGAAATTATTATGTTTTGCTTAATTTTCTCATCCTTTCCACTTTCACCTTTCAGAATAACAAGAACCTTCCACAATTGCTCAATAATTGGGAAGCGATATGAATAACAGGAATTTAAAAGATTCCAAATCATGCTGAGGGGTCATAAGACCTTGAACTACTTCCCTAGGTTATCAAGTATCTCAACTTGAACCTTTAACAATCATAAGACTATACGGACCTTGAACTCTTCTCCAAGTTTAACAGTGCATCACCACTATAAACCGTCTTTAACAGAATGTTTAGCAATCACACAAACTAAAAACACTCTCTGTAAGTACTCTAGGTGATCAGCCTATCGTACCCCTACGTCGTGCACAACGTATTACATCTTAACATCGTAACGACTATGTGTGTTACTTTCAGAACCATTGTCTCTGATAACATGTCCCCTTTTACAGGATTGTTCACCTCATCTTTTCAACATCTGAATCTGCACAAAAATAATTTGGTTTGGCATAACTTCTCAAGAAACGCTTGAATTTTATAAACATCTTTCAATATTCGTCTAGCTGAATCCAATAGCATAGACTTCTACAACAATTCAGACATCAATTGAAATATACATATATATATATATATATATATATATATATATATATATATATATATATATATATATATATATATATTCTCTTATCTTAAAGAAATCTCAAAAAAAAATTTATGGCGTCATGATTATGATGTTGTCATACTACATCTCACCATAGTGGGCTGACGATCCAATGATCACATCCAACACTAGGTTCCATTGCGTTGATGACTCCATCGTTTATCATATCACCCGATACATATAGTTAAAATATATTTTGAAATTTAAAAATCATTTTTTTTCTAGCCGAAACGAACAACATAGATACGCGAATAATAACACTGTTTTAAAAATTCTTTGGTTCACTAATGTGATCAAACATTTTTCAAAAAACAAAAGTACAATCATCGGCACGAAGTTAATAAATCTCGAAAGTCTAGCATAGCTAGTAGGTTTAGAATATCCAGGTATCCATCAACTTCAATTTTTACTCCATTACTTCATTACTTAACCATTCTAATAATCTTCAACTTCATCAATGCTCTCTATACTATAACCGTTTTCTACCCAATATAGTTCATCAAACTTACCACACTTTGGATATCCAAGAACTTGCCACAATAATATGAGTTTAAGAACTTATCCTTGTCAGATCATAGGCATCCATTCACTGAGGGGTTCCAAACATACCATATTATTATGAGTCACGAACATACCATATGCATTAGTTTTAAGAACTCGTACCTAACCCTAATAATATCTGACTAATCTTAATAGTTTCTAACTATCAAATATACACATGAAAAAAGAATCACCTTTTCGCCACATATACATTGATAGCGCGACACCAACATTCCAATGATTATTAATGTGATAAACTGAGTGCAAGCACAAAACCCTCGCCCATACAAAGATTTGTACAACTTAGCCATCACATGAGTCCTCAATTGAAATCCCACCTAACTCTATCTTGCTCTTAACTTGCTCAATACGAATTCCTCGTATCACATTATCTATAACTCCTCATGAGTTTATCTCGTACTATATCATAGTGCATTATCTTCATAGCATCAAGCTATAATTATTCATTTATTACAGACCATCTTTCTTTTATAACTTAAACAGATCACGTCGTGATCTTATTTTATAACTTAAACAGATCACGTCGTGAACTATTAAAGAGTACAATTGTACCATACTTAAATATAACTTTATATTCTTAACTTCTTTATCATTCTCTTCTTATAGACATTGTCCATTTATTATCACCTTACATTCTTATTATTAAAGTTGGGTAACCCCGCATTCATATTCCTTATAACTCTGCGAGATTCTTCTTTGAATCCTCTCACGCATGTTCTAATCCCTTCTTTATAAATTTCTTAAATTACTTCTTATTGTTCAAACTTTATTAGAACTTATTCTTTCATTATCTTCACCTTCCTTCTCTAAGGTTATAGCCTAAGGTACTCCTACCTAAGGTTTATAACCTACGGCTTTGATACCAACTATAACGACTCCAAAATTCATACAATAATATTCTACTTCTTGATCGTTAACAATACAACTTTAATCTATTTTAACATCATTATTCAACATTAAAATCACTAAAAATGCAAAATATTTAAAACTTTTATACATTTCCTTCTATATTGCCCTAAATCGCAACCTTTACATTACATCTCTTCGATTAAAATTTATATCATGAATCGTTACAACAAAATAACTATACAAAATCTTACATCATAAATAGATATTCAAATATACCGGATAGCTAAACTTACAATTCAATAACACGTTACATTCAAAATATTAAATACATTTCTCATAAAACATAAGTAATCTTCGCGAATATGGATCTCTATAATTCATTAAGCACATATCCTTACCTTGAAATCTCGACCTGCAAAAATGGTTATTTGCAAGGTTGAGCTCGATAGCCCAATAAAATCTAACAGTTTTCATGCATCACGTAGCATATAATAACATGCTCAACATATATCTCATAAACATTGGACTAACATAACATACATGCTACAGGTCATATAACAAGCATAAAGATTGAGTTCCTTATTCAATCAACATACTTTACTCAATCAACATAGTCATAAGTTGACTTTAACATTTCATAGCTTCAACATATATATAACACATCATGCTCTTTGCAATAAATATTTAAAACATTTAATCATCAAGTTCACATAGCAAATAGGAACTGAAAGACTTGCCTTGATCGTTGTTTACCAATAACAGTTTAACAGCTTACAGTTATCCGCACTTTACGTGCCCTACACAATTATATAATTATACACATCAACTATTAGTCACATAGCAAAATATAGTAGTTGTAATGTAAACTTTTCTCTACATCTCATAACACTTCCTATTATCAATACATAATGTTCAATTTGATTGTGTTAACTTTTAACTTATATCTCACTATATTTCATACTCGAAGTTCATTCAACTGTTTAAGTCATGCTAGGACTACTTATTGATTTTATATTAACCTCATATCATATCTTATAATATTCATTTCATTTGACTTAAAACACTTTTTATATTCATTAACACTTGTCACGGCGTTTCGACGTTCATTCGTCACACGCCCAATTTGTCTCTCTTGTGTGTGCTTAGTATGCTTATATAACTTATCTAATATATCATTTATTAATGGTAGGCATCATTATGCTTCATAATATTCATGTTTTATAACTTAGAACAACATCTTTTATCGTCAGAAACACTACACTTGCATACGTGAATGTCCGACGCCCTCCGATTGCCTCTGAAAACACAATAGTCCCAAAGATGACTATTTTGACTCTTCCTAACGACCTCAAATTGAACACGTTAAAGAACAAAGGTTGTAGGTCTATTCGTCCGCGTTTCAGATCATC